>JAPZEB010000010.1:6965858-6985257 GCA_029783705.1 Chaetodon striatus
TTTTTTTTTTTCAATGCATTCTTCTCTATGGTTAATACCCAAAAAAATCCACTATGTTAACCACCAAGCAACTCAACCACAGACAATTTGGTTCCAGACTTAGGGTGTGCTATGCTAGTAGCGGCTAATGTAGCCTCAATCTGCTGACCTCAATGAAAGACCAGCAGCAGGCCACAGACATCTGGTAAGCTTCCTTGTTTCAAACTCCTCACCCCGAGAGTCTTTTCATTTTTAAACCTGTAGTCTGTTGACCCAAGTGACATCACTTGAGGACATTTATCAGAATTCATGCATCTTCCTTTTGGAGCCTCATACTTTTCTGAACATATGCAATGGTACTCTAAAAGTCCTGTACAAGGACTCAGATGTATAACATCTCTGGAATACCACTCGATGTACTGCACCAGCACCACTAAACACAATAACTGACCTGAAATCAATACCTGTACCATATAATGAGTTTTCTTCTTTAATGAGTGGCCTTGTGAGTACAACAATAAAACAGTTTGTTCAAATCAAACAAAAGATCTCAAATTAGTGAATGACTCACCAAAGTGTAACACACACTGGCAGCCTTAAAAACACGCGTCATTGCGGGCAGACGTGCGTCACTATTTTCCACTGGCAAGTTTCTAAGTTTAAACACACATCAACTCTGCAGAAAAGTAGCAGTATAATCACATTTTCTCCTAGATGAGGGTATCACTACGCGACCCTGCGTGACGCACTTCACACATGCACTTTGCAAGAGAAAAAATAAACCACAGTATCTTTCCACAAAGCACAACTTTTCTGTTATTTATCCTTTGGGGATAAATAATATATGACCAATAACTAGTGTTGACAGTGAAGTATATTTGTAGACTGCTGCCTGAAACTGCTGTCTAAACACACTGGAAACTGCTAAAAAAGTAATTGCAGTATCTCTGGTTTAGTCCAGTGAACTAACCAAGAGGCTCTGAGGAGGATGGACAGAGCTGTACATAAATCCCACTGAAGCCTGGCAGCATCTGTGGACAGGCAGTAAGCACCAGCATAGCACTCCCATCTTGAGCCTGACTGTGATGTGAGGCTCATGATGTCCACAGTACTTTGAACTGGAGAAACACAAGAAAGAGTAAGGAGGAGGAGGAGAAAGTGAGAAAGGCTAACTGGAATACTGAGGCAGACAGAGATGAATAGGGTGGGACAAAGGCAGGAAGGGGAACTGAGAGAGATGGAGTCAGAGAAGGGGTGACAGGCAGGGAGAGAGGGAGGGAGATGGAGACAGAGAGTGTGACAGAGGCAAAAAGCAAAAAATCTTTCTGTGTGAACTTTGCGGCAGGACTTTGAGGGGATAATTAGGGAGAGTGACTCCAGAAGAGGAGAATAAGTTCTCAGTCCTAAGCCTTCATGCAGGGGGATTAGACTCAGGCAGAACTCCTCACTCCCTCCTCCCCTCCCTCACACTCTTGCTGCTCTCTAAAGTGGACTCACCCCCATTGCAGAGTTATGTCCAAAGCAACTATGGCAGTGCTCTTTCTCAGTCGACCCTGGAGTCCAAACAGTTTTATTACAGAGCAAGAGACCATTCTGTATCATCTACAGTACAGTGAGTACAGTTATAGGAACCATCCTACACACTGCAATCCTCCCCAACAGCCTGCAATAGTGTCCACTCTAAAATTATGTGCTCACATTCTGATAAGAGCATGTCAACAAGGTTTTACATTAACTCAGATTTGTATTATTGCAAGGTGTAGCCAACATTTTGTCTCTCCCCATTGTGCGCATGCATTTGAGCAAAATTTGCAGCGACATCAAGCTTTTGTCAGGCACACAATAGATGTTTTTGTGTTCGGGTGAAAGCCATTAGGTAATGCTGGCAGCGAGACCTGCAGGCTGCAGCGAAGAGTCTCATCTCTGACCTTGGTCATACCCTGATGAACACCATCCAGGTGTCCACTGAAAGTAAATCATTGATTAGACATGAGGGAGAAAATAATGATGTCACAAGTCAGTGAGCGCAATATGGGCCGTCATGAGCAGGACACCATGGTCAAAGTGTGTTTCACTTTTTTTGTCTGTTCTGTTAGTGGAAAATATGCACAGTAATTGGTTTCAATCACGTCCATGCAAACAGGTCATAGCAGTAGAAGGCTTAATTAATTGCCTGAAATTTAAGATTTTTAAACAGCGATTTTGAATGTGCTAATTACCTCACTACCTTGGCTACCACTAAGGCTCAGTCCCCATACAACCCTTGCCCTGACCAGTTAGCCCTACACCTCCATTTTGCATGGTCATTTCTAGGTGTACAGTGTCCTCTCTTGTTGATATACAGTAGTAGGGAAAAGTGTTAGGGCTACATGGAGTGTTAGGAGAAATCACCGGCAGGATGGTTCCGCATGCAACACAGGAAACCCACAAATGCACTGTCTTCTTTATTAAATAAAGATTAAAACAATTTAACAATTATTTTATTATCTTACTTTAATGCCATTTTCAATGTACTATGGTCCTATACTTTATAACAAGAATAACAATAAAAAAAATGCAAGCAGTATGCTGCTTCTCAGTAGCTTAATAGCTAGCTAGCTAACGTTACCTTGTTATTGCTGTTTTGTACATGACAGTCCCGCATTTTGACATATTTCCATAATGCATTCCCTCTTCTTAGAAGGCATACGATGCCCGAAATTTAAGAGAAGTCCAACAGTGAAGTTGCTTGACTTGTTATTGCTCGTTATTGAATATCAGTGCAGACTGGCAGGGTAGGAGCACGGGTTGCTAACGTTAGCCTACAGAGCATTGCTAGTGGCCTGGTAATGAAGCAGTGATCGTATTTATTTGCAAACCTGTTTCATTGATTGATAGCGTGAAACTCTGTGAATGGATCACAAGCGTCATACTTTTCTATCTCCATCTGATAAATGGCAAAGGTCATTATGATGATAACATTGCCCTAGTTGCGTCTGTTTAAATAAACAGCATCAATGAGAATGGGGAAGATTTCAACCACTACTCTTTTTAACCCTGTTCTGAGAGAAACTTGAAAAAAGGGAAAGGGGTAAAAATAAGAAATTGGATGGGCCTTACTGAACAAATTTGCAGATAAGCTCCCGCACACTGTCTAACTAACTTGTAAACAGGTCTAGTTACCGAAACGTCACAATACATTTATGTCTTTTGAAAGTTAGACAGTGTGCAGGAGTTTGTCTGCAAACTGTGCCCTACTCGTCCCTTTCCTAAGCATCTGTTTGAAATAGATGTGCCAAGTGTTCTTTTGCTCTGAGCCTTATTGTGCCACCAAGGGATAACTGTAAATGTTTTGTTATTGCATATTTAAGAGTTTAACACACAGGGGGGAAAAAATCCTTGTTTTAATATGTTACTTTAAAGTGTTAACACATGAACCGAATGTAACACCTGGTGCTGACATGCTTAGTGAATTATACATTACACAAATATTTAATCTCAACATAATGAAACTGACGATGACACATAATTATCACCAAGTGAAAACACAAGCCGTCATGATCAGATCTCATTATCTGGCTGACAGGTCTACTGTAGGTATGATCACACTGTGTCAGCTGCAAATTGAGCTTTTGTTTAATTCCTCCAGTGAATCAAATTAATCTGTTTTCAAGCAGATGAACACACATGATCTCAAAAACATCTCAGAGTCTCATAAACTTTACATATTCTGCATGTTGAAGTCCAGCAAGTTGCTAACTGGAGCAATGTTGCTAACTGGAGCACGGTCCTTGGTCTGGTGCCATGGCTTATAAAAAGTTTGCTATATCGTCAAAGCTATGCATCAAAAAAAGTTGCATATCTGAGCCAAGAACAATCGGGACCCGGCTGATTGCAAGGGACTAAAACTTTCTCAATAGATGCCTCGGGGTTCATGCGGCGTCAGCCCCAGATTTGAGTACAAAGATGACAAGGTGCTCCACATTTCTCATTAGAAATATGTGGCCTGGCAACACTGAGGCGCTCCCCTGGCCCCCTCATCCGCAGCACTCTATCCTTTTTCCTTCTGCCTGTCTGTCTGTCCCTCTTTCGCCTCTAGCCCCAGCCTCCACTCTCTCTCAACTGTTCTCCCCAGCCTCCCACTTACTGTGCCCTCCGACCACTGTGCCATTTACAGTACAAACACACATCTGCAGAGACATGAATCTAACAGTACAGGGACCTGCTGTAAGGCACAGTCTCATTTCACACATCAGGATCCTGGTTTTTCTCGATAAAAAGTCATGTAATAAGTTACATAACTGGAATATTGCCTTGGTTACATGTACGTTTTAGAATCACCCATTTTTATATCTCCATTGATCTTTGAGTAGTTTCTGATTAAGTAGCCAAAACTGACCATTTGATAAGTCCCACCCCTTGAAGGCCGACAATCATAGCGTAGCATCGGCCAGCTCCAATAAGGGTTAGTCAACAACACGGCTGTGCTCCATATATATTCATTTCAGATTTTCGTAATTTTTTAGGCTTGTTTTGTGGATTTCGAGTTAAACATTGTGTCAGGGGCATGTGAGTTAATGCTATCTGTTACCTAGAGAGGTTGGAAGGAGATATATGTTTCTTCCCCATTCTAAAAACAAATTAAACCTTGAAAACTAAATGTAAACACATGCTACTTCTGCTTTTCAATTATTTTAGTAGTGAACAAAGACCTACCCTACTTTATGGGTAACAGTTAAAGGAAACAGGGAAACTTCGTAGATATTTAACTAGCTGTGTGTCATCACACACAAAGTTTCTCTTTATTTCAACTGTCTTGTCTCAATCAGCAGTGATGTGGTGGTTCACTTTTACACTGTGATCTGTAGCCTATAGTTCAGCTTCAGCTTCCAACTACCTTCATCTTGTAACCTGGATTTGCTGCTGAGTGAGTTTGACATCATGGATATATCATTCAAACACATATTGTAGACCTCTCTGTCTGCTTCCTTCTGAAATTGCTTTTTCCTTTTTCCAAAGATTTGGTAATATTTCTTCAGGGAGTGCAGTTAGTGACAGTGTGGGCTCCACACCAGAACTGACAGCTTGACGAACGATCACAAAGGGGTGGGGCTTAGCGAAGGGTCAACTCTGCTACTGTTATTCATCCATTTTTATTAACATAATTATTCCTTGCCAGGGACACAAGAGTCTGGAGGGATCATTGCAAGGTTAACAGCCAAAACACACGGGGCACAGACACAACATGACATGTCTGCAAGCAAGTCCATGACAATCAACTGAAGCTGTTACACTGACGACTGAAACCCCGCACATCTACGTGGCCATTTCCTCTATTCTAGGCTCTGTGGCCCTCCAACAGGTGAAAACTACATAGAACTGTGTTAGAAACAAGAACAATGAGTTTAAAAGAGCAACCTTGTGGGTGTTTTTATATTTCAAATAACTATAAATAAATCAATCAAGACAACGCATCCATGATCCTCTATTTAAAGTGATCCGGTTAATCAGTGTAGTAGCAGTGTAATTATACATCAATCTGGATCAACATCAATTCAATAATCAAGATCAGATATCATGGATGCTAACTTAAAACATCAAACACGTCGTCATCTTTAAGATACGCCTTTATTTTAAATTCCCAAGGCACATGTGTATCACCATTTTCATCCAGGCTCACTTCCGTCCTAAAATTTGAACGGTACTAGCAACCTAGGACCATGCAGATGATGGTAAGCAGCCAAGACAAAAACAATAAGGATTTGTACTGATATTGTTTCATATTGATCACAGGCCGCTGAACTAAATCAAATCAACACTGTATTGTGGCAGACTTCGTGATATAAGCACATATCGTATCGTTGTCCAAAGAATCAATATCATACGATATAAGGATGAAATTAGTGATGAAACTACAGCCTTTGCTTCCAAACCCTGCTTAAGTAACTTCATAATTGGCAAAACTCAACATGCACAGTCAGTCTGGCAGCAAACAACACATTACAACCACAGAGTCCATGTAACAGGTAAAAAAAAAACAAAAAAAACTCTGCCCCGCCTATGTGACACGTCACGTCCTTGCCCCATGTATTTTGGAGGTAATACAGATATAGAGACAATCGTTCACATTTCCCCATAGGTGTCCCCAGTCCCCTGTCCATCTAATTTGCATGTCCTTGACCAGTTGGAGGAAAGTGGAACGCCCAGAGGAAACCCCCACAGACTCCTCACAGACAGGACCAGAGCTCTGCATCAAACCTGGATCCTTTCTGTTACGTTATGCAACAGTGCTAACAAGTTAATCGCTGTGGGACCGCTCACTACACACTCATCTGCCCACTACCTAATATGCTGATGCAAGTGTAAGGGAATTCTGTTTTTGGTTGTACCCCATCCACAGGGAGAATACAGCTCAGAGTAGTGTAGACAGGCAGTGCACACACATCACATTTCACCCAGACGCCAGAATACATAGCTTTCCTTTACTTGATATCAATCAAGATAGATAATCCCAATTGAGCACTTGCTGAGCCCTTTCCCAGAGCAGCGATTGTCCAATCATAGCTCAGCAACAGTAATTAGGCAGACCAGTCAAGCTTAGGATTTCTTCACATGAAGAAGAGATGAACACGAGGCTGTAATCAGATCTATACACAGTATTTAAAGAGGAAGGAGGCTGGCATCATTTGATGAGCATTTACAAAACAAAAATGTAAGGAATGGATGAAAAAGTGCGTTTGTCCTCTCTAACACAAGCTGCGAATGTTAGCATGTCCGGGTAAAACTATCTTACGACCTTCGGCAGTAACACAGTGTTACTTCCAAGGTCATGGAGCACATCACACTGTGTTAGTTTGTGAGATATCAATAAATAGCAATGTTGTAGTTTCTGTGTCGTCTACATGGATCATCACTTGGGGAAGATGTAGATGTTTTCGCCTGGACAATTTCTGCCTCAGTCTTTTACCATGATATCATTACAAAGCTAACAAGTGCATATTTGAAAGTTTTGTATACAACATTCAGATAAAGATATAGTGTTGTAATGGCGTCCTGAGCAGAGAGTGAAGTCATGCTACCTCTCAGTGTGTGAGTTGTAATCCAAACTTCTCTGTGGTTTGTTGTGGTAAGCCAGTCCAGCTGTGCGTGCATGTTAGTGCATGTGTGTGTCTCACTGGCTAGCTCATCACCACCACTTTGCATTCATATGGCATATGCTGCTAATATTAGGACAGAGTCGTTGCAGAAGCGTAACGCTTTCCCTCCATTTCCCCCTGGTTAACACCAATAGCTCTGTCTGCACTATTGCCACTGTTTGCTGCTGTTTATGGATGTAACATCGTTAGCCTCAGCCACTTCCATGTTAAGAACCGTGTCTAGGCAATTCATAGCTCTCAATTTCACACAGATACAGTCAGTGTATAGTCATAGTTAGGAGGCGTGGCGAAGGTGGGGTCACCTAGGGGGAGGACAGTCCTTTTGTCCAGCCTGCAAATGCTTGGAAAGCACTTGTATAAGGGACACAATGGCATTTACTATAAATATGATTAATTAAAGTTACCATAATATCCGTACCCATCAGCCATTAATGCTATGATGTAATAAACTAGTATGTTTTAGTGAATTTAGTATAGCAGCACTAACGTTACTCACTTGATGATGCTCTAATGTTATACTGTGGGATCTCGTGAATTACAGGTCCTTGGAGGCTCACAACTTTTTTTTTTTTTATTATTTACCGGCAGCTTAACAACCTAACACTGTTTAACCAGAAACATCCCTAAAATCAGAATTGTCAAACCCACCAGACTCCATTTAAATAAACAGTTATTAAAGCATTTATAGAGCCAGCATGTTTTCACATCTAACTGGGTGAATTAAGGGTTTATTTCAACCACACCAGAGCTGGAAATTGTTAAAACAGTGGAAAGACGAATCAAAATGGTTTCTGTGAGTTCTACTTTATTTCTGTTGACTTTGAATAGAATGTGTTTTATGATGATAAAATTAATTGTTATTTTAAATAAATCACTTTGACACAAAAACATGGCAAATTAGGTCCAGGTTAAAAAAATGCCCTTTAACACTGTATTTTTTACATTTATTTGACATGCAGAAAGCCACACAGTAACTCTTCAGCATGGCAGCAGATGCTTTCTTCGATGTGACATTTTGTGGATTTCCATAAAAACCAACGCAGCAGCTAACGTTAGCTTAATTAGCTAGCTACACATCACTGACAAATGACAACTTTTAGTGATGAATCTGCCCTGCATAATTGTAAACAGCATTATGTGTTGTGCAAGGCCAAGACGCTAGACAGGGGCAGCAACAGTAACTAAGGGGGAGGCGGGGCTTAGGGAATGGTCACTTAGTGAACATAGGAAACTAACACACAAACACCATTGTAGCCAGTCTCATTGTAGTCACGTTTCAGTCAATTAAACTGATCAATCACAACATGTCATCATAATTCACAGTTTTCCTCCATCCAGCTCAAGGAGGCACACACATACGTACAACACGCATGACCACACACAACTAAACAGTGTATCACATGGCTTTGATAAATGAATAATGAGGCTATTCTCTGCACGACTGCAATATACAGAGGCCGCTGCTATGACCTCATTCAGTGAAGCCAAATGTCGGGTCACATTCACCAATCAGCTCCTTTTCAACAGACACAAACCTGTCACATTCAATTAAGCACTTAAACACACAAACGCTTGTCTGTGTACACACAAATGCACGCACGCCTCATCTTCAAATAGACAGTTTATCATTAATATTTACTGTTTGCAAAGACGCTGAACAATCCCTTGTAGAGCTCACTCTCATCATTTTATATTAAACAGTGATAATCAAGTGAAAATCGCTTCGTCTCCAGCACCGACACCATATTTCTTTTCATCTGCAGTCAATCGCTCATCCTTCATGCAACAGTACGTGTGGGCGCTCGCTAGCTGGAAAGCATTGAGTCCCTTGATTTCACTTTCTCTCTCAAACACACAGACGAGCATATGCAGACATTTAATGAACACACATAATGAATGATTAACCAGTGGCAGCACAAGCGCAAATTCAACACACACACACACACACACACACACACACGCACGCACAGAGCTCTTGCAGCGCAGATAAGAGTACAGTAGGGAAAAAGGGATTGTTGTACCTTTGTTTCTACCTACAGTTTTTGGAGAGGAGAAAGGATCCGTAGAGATAAAAGAGGGAAGAGTGTCATCCCGCGCAGAGCACCAGAGAAAGACAGCAGAAAGTGGGGATAAGCTATTGTTAGTCTACAGTAAGCCCGTACACTGCCAACTGACACTTTCATGCAAAATGTTGACAATCATGCAAATGGCAGAGAAATGGGAGACGAGGACGTAGGCAGCACACAACTGACACTTCACAATATTTACACTTTTTTTTTTCTCTATCTTTATCTGAGGTCACAACAGAAAAAGGCACAGCAAAATTAATTTGCTCATGCTCTTAATAGAAGTGGTACTTGAAGCTTGGTGACTACTTGAGGGTCGTGCAGTGATCACAATTGTTGTGGGTATTTTTGTCTGGCACAAAGAGGAAAGCTCTATTGACCTTGGTTGTTATTTAGAGGAGGCCATGAGGAAAAAAGCTTACAACAGAGATAATATAATGGCTGTCTTCATTTTGGATTCTACGTCAAAGGTCAGCACAGTCAAGAATAATTGCAATTAGTCAAGTTCAAAGTTCAATGCAGGAATTTACTTTATGTTTGGAGGCAAGTAAAGAATTGTTCAAGATTCTACTGAAATGTAACTATAAAAAAGTTCACAGTTTTTAACGTCTGTGTGATCAAGGCCGCCTCTGCAATGCTCACTGTTCCTCTTTGCCAGAACAGTTTGTTGATATCAGATGATTCTGTAAAAATCCAGATGATGTTCAGTGACGTTCAGCAGTCAACGTCTTTGGTCAACTACAGTTTCCGAGGTCAAAATTGAACTTGAATTACAATGTGATTCTGGGCTGTAAGAATAAATAAACTGCAGTTCCATTACAGCATAGCAAACTCCATCTGCCCAAGAAGATCATGACTTGAAGGGGGGTGCAAATGGTTAACCATTAACCCATTAACTGTTCAGAATATTCTTGACCAGTTACATGTGTCGGTCTATAGGTTATTTTAGCTTTTCAGTTCACTCCTCAGTTTACTGGACTGCACCTCATGGGTTGCGAGGGAGCTTGGCCAGTGACATCACTCATTCGGTGGTTATGGTAAAGCCATCCTAGCCCAAAGGCTGCAGAAACATTGTGCCTATTCTCCGGTCTCCCACCATGTCACCACGATGAGTAAGCATTTCGATTTTGAGCCGCAAAACCTCTTTAGCATTGTTAATTATGTTAGCACCACTAGCCATGCTGACACTGCTAATGATGCTAACAATGCTAAAGGGATTTTGCAACTCAAAATAAAGCTACTTATTCACCTAGGTGACCTTTGGGAAGACCAGAAAGTAGCCACCAGTTGGGATGGCGTTACCAGCAGTGATCACCGAATAAGCGTTGAGCTAACCAGTAGAGACAGGAGGGTGGGTGGTTAGCACCATGGATCTGCATGTTAATGCGGCTAGCCAGCTGTCTGTCAGCAAAGCCAACAGAAAATAAAAGGCAAGACATTTACATCACAAAACATTAAAATTTCACCACCTCTAAATGCACTGCACTTTCAAATGCAGTGCTAAAGCTTGCTCTGTGAATAAAGCATCAGACAAAAAAGAATGTGGCTCTTGTATTTCAGGTCATTTTGCGTTTGTCTTTTTTAAAAATTAAGCTGTTAGTTAATGGTTAATGGGTGTCAGGCTATCGAAAGCAAAGTTAACTAAAACTGGCATAACTAAATGAAAGCCTTGATCTTTCAGTAAATTTCGGTTAAGCATCGGTGAACTGTATTTCCAAGGTCAAAATTAACTTCAAATTATTTCTCTCAAGGTTAGGAAACTAAAGCACTTGGCTACAGTTAGAGAAATATTATGCTCAAATTGTAATGTATTATATTGTATTATATTGATTTGATTTGATTTGAAATACAATGCTAATGGTTTTTAAAAAAGCCAACATTAAATGCCACATTGCAGCAGTGACAGGACACAATTTGTCACATGAAAGTCTGAGTCCTCTCACACCCACTGACCACAACAACCTTCACACAAATCCCTTATCCTTCCCACATTACTTCCTGTGTTGGCACTGGATGTAAATAGACCACTGCAGATTTTGTCCAATATGAACATAATTGCAGGGGATACTAGGCTGTTTCTTCTACATGTGTCTTACCTAACCATGACACTTTTTGTTCCTTATTTTCCTGTGTTCCCCTCTCTATCTCCCATACCCCTCTTCTTCTTCCTCTAAGCTGTCTCCCCTAATTCCACTGATTTCCTTATCCACTCTCCTGCCTCCCTGCTTTTCATCCTTCCCCCCTCCCCTACCCTGTCGCTGCAGAGGTCGAGCAGGAACAGTGGAGTGTGTCACTGCATGTTAGCCGTGGAACTGAGAACAGTACACAATTATGTAATACACAGAAACCTGGGTGAAACGAGGGTGAGGAGAGACAGAAGCGAAAAGAGAGAGAGACAGACGAAGGTGAGATGAGGAACATGCCATGCCGCCATGCACCCCTCCACACCACCGCGCACACACACACACACACATATACACACACAAACCCTCCCACTTCTCTGCAGCAACAATGGGAGCATTGCAACACACAAATGCACATGGACAGGTAGTGAAGGCACATAGCGTAAAATTACGCCCCAAAACAAAGCCAGGCGGTGAGTGAACACAAAAAAAACCCCCACAATAGAGCTTTATAAAGACAAAGAACAGACCTTGCTCTGCCTTCAGGTGTGCGAGGCCTTGAGGAGAGAAATTCAAACAGAGAGGGACAGAGAGAAAATTTCAGAACAACAGCACACCAATACTACATTTGTATTGTCATTATGCATGCTTTGCATGATGGCAAACCATGGCTATCACACTAAAAGCAAAGCTTTCCCTGGTGCATTTGAAAGCTTTCTGTTGAAACAGACAAATGAGTAATAAAGAGAGCAACACAGTATGTGAATATTAAGTAGCTCTGCAGCTTGTTTACCGAATAAACGTCAATTATAAATTATATAACTGGATTACTGGTATATTTGTGCCTCCATTTTAAAACTGAATGCATAAACATTTTTAGATTACATAACTACATAAAATGAAGAAATAACTGTTGGTACAATTTTATTTTAATTTAACTTAAACAACCTCTTCTTGACACTCACCTGGTTTTCTCTGGACTGCTGTGGAGGTGTCACAGAAAAGAAGAGAAAGCAAAGAGAAGTCCCGCATTAGCAACACACACCAGCTGCTTTTGCATGTGAGTCTATCTAACATGCAAAACATAACACACTTCTAAGCATTTTGCTTCATGTAAGGACCACAGACGTGCCCCTTGACATGCCTCATCAAAATTACTACCTGAGTGTAAAACCCTGTGGAGAGAAACACGTAAAATTTCATCTGTCCCGTCTTCTCCAGGAATCAGATCACACCTTTGGCAAACAACTCTTTCACATTTCGAATATTTTACAGTGACATAATATTCTGCAACTTGTATCACACAGAGTGCCTCACACACATATAAAACAGAGACATAAATCCATGAGGATTTATGGTGTTGTGAGGTTTGTGGATCTTGGGATGCTCCTTCTCAGACCCATATCCTTCTCCTCCACCTCCCTATTTGCCCCTTTAACTCACCCATTCAACTTTATTTTTCTTTTTTGCACTGCTGACCCAATTCAGCACACTCTTTGTGATTTCTCAGGGGAACGCTCACTGTGGGAGTCCTGCAGTTCACAGTATGGCATGACAAAAAAATAATAAGCCACACATTAAACTCCCTTGCGGCAAACATCCTCACCACGATCTCACCCGTGGATGACACCTTGTGGGTATCAAACATGCCAGTCTGATTAAGGCCACATGGAAGATCACTCTGTGGATTCGGTCTCAGTTGTGTCTGTGGTTGTATGTCGAGCTTTTATCTGGCATCCTACCTCTGTAGTCTCAAACCTGGTGCTGCAGCCTAAAATGAATCCTGAGAGATTTCTGTAATCAGAGCCCCTCGAGAGCATCAAGGACTGACAAGAGGAAATTAAACAAATCCTAATCAAGACAGACAACATTAGACATTTTAAGTGTCGCCTCTAATACACAGTATCTGATATAAATTTGACTCAGTGCTGTGCTTTGATCCCTGCCCAGGCTGCACAGAGGCCTGGCCTGTTTCCCACCACTGGATATGAACTGTTTTCCTCTCTGGGCATTAAGTCCTTGTAAAATGTTTAGTTTAACAAACTCAACAAATATCATTCCAAAGGAGGTGCAGAGAGGCAAATACTGTAGTAGGAGCTGGTAAAGGAGAAGGGACTGTCTCCTTTAGGAGTCCAAAATGGCTGCTACTTCTCCTCCCACAATGAAGGATGACATTGGTAGAGGAAAGGGAAGGACAAAGCATGGAAGTGGGGGGAAGGGAGCCAGTGGCCAGCTGATGGGCAGCGGCCGAGCTCCAGCTCTCGAGAACTGGGGGACTCAGGACCCCTGAATGTATGTGCTTGAATAAGCAAGCACTTTTTTTTCTGACTGTGCAAATGCTTGCACTCAATAAGCATGCGTATACTGTGTGTGCATGTTTGCGTGTTACAACGCTCAGTTTCCCATGTAGATAAAACCCTTTCTCTTGATGCGACAGCGCCCAGAACAAGCCAATGTGCTGTGGAGGACATGTGGTCCAAGCGTAATCCCCTGCTCTATTTTACCAGCAGCTTCACCACTCAAATCCAAACATAATTTTCAGCTTGGGCACTAGACACAAATGCCCTCTGCACTGAAATCAGGCAAGTCCCTGCACCATTTTTTTCCTTTTTTTCCCCCTGACCTACTTTTTATAGTAAGATTATTGTAACTGTCATTTTTTTTCCATGTCTGTTTATTAATCCCCAAAGCTAAGCCTGAAGGCACCATTTTAGCACTTGCTTAACAGTTTGCTTGCCCTAGCCTTCAATTACTAGCCTTCCATCAAACCAGTGAATATTTTTTAAGCGAAAGGGGCCTTAAAGTGTTCATTACAAATGCAGGGTGTGGGATTGCGACAGTGGAAGCGGGAGCTCGTTTTACATATTCATTAAACAATCCAATGTAGCTCTTAATCACCTTGACCTTATGCATATCTCATTGTAACTGGAAAACCCTAAGGTATTCAGGAGACTTCATAATGTCACCCCCATTAATTTAATTGAACAGAATGAGGGACAATATCCACTCCATTACCATAAAAGATACTGGTATTTGCACAGCTAATAACAGGAGCTGAATCAAGTTGATATTAAAGATGACTCCGCAGAAAGAAGTAGCCCAAGAGTTACCACGTCAAAGGGCCGAAGCTACAGCAGTGGATTTGCCTGCCAAAGTCGACACGTGTGGAGAGCGAGTGGTGAGTGGTGTCTAATTTCAGCTCATTGCCCTGACACAGTTAGTCACACTGATACATCCTGATCCACAAGGGAGGAGAGACTGAACATGTGTTTTATGGCCAACTGTTTGTGGCGCTAAGCCGCTAGCCGAGCTGGACCATTTGGGAAGAGCTGCAGGAGCTCAGAGAGAGAGAGACGGGACTGTCTCATAGTTATCACTGCAGTGAATTAATGATGCTTCAGCAGTAGGCTAACTTAGCTATCCCATAATGCAAGATATGCGTGCCAAAAATGGGCACACAGTGTGGGAATGTGGATGTGTTTTAGCACAAACAGGCTCTACCCTGCTTCTAATGTTCCTCATTTCTCATGTTAATTCTGCCCACTCCTCGTATTTCCCTTCTAGGCCAGTGGGCTAGCAGGCTACCATTAGGAATACGGCTGGCAAAATGCTTCCAAGGCCCAGTCCACTCAGTCAGTCAGCCATCTGCCCATTTTAACGAGCAGCTCCGGGGCCTTGTTGCTCCGTGTCTGTGTGTGTGTTAGTGTGCGCGCCTGTAAATGCAAATGTGTCTGAGTGCATGCATGCGCGGCCCTGGCCATGCAGACCGATAATGTAACATATAAATATTCACAGGTCTGACAGATTGCTTTCATCGCTCGTTAATATACAGCATAATCAACAGTATGCTGACAAAGACAGGTGTGCTACGTAATTGTTCACCTGACTGCAACCAAATGGTGAAAGTTTGATCATTCTAAATATCCCCTGAAAACATAAGTTGCTTGAACAACAAGTATTATGACACTTGTAGACATGTGGACATAACAATAAAAAAAGAAATCCCTGTGCCAGTGTGCCGTTAGACAGTTTCAATTGACGGTGGTGTTTGTGCAGGCATTTTCAGGGCAAATTAGCCATCTCTGTTCTCATTATCCTCCTAATTATGGTTCCCTGTCTCTGTGGCATAATCAACAATCAGCCACATCAGTTAATGGGAAGGCAGAAAAGAGCAGCAGTCAGATCAGCTGGGGAGCTAATATGACTACCCATCCCTGCATCGCTCTTTTATTGCTTGAGACCAGAAGAGGATGGAGGAAAAGGCGCACAAACAGATATGTGTGCGTGAGAGAGGGAGGCAGACAGAGGGGAAGTAAGCAGGGGGTGGTTCTTGTCCAACAGCTGACCTCTCGGGACAAACTGGGGTACAACACGCCTGTAGTGAATTCACTCGTCACACTTGCTCTGCCCTGGGGCTGAGATATGACCATCTCTTTCCCTGTCCAAGCTGTCTGGCTCAGTCGCAAGCACGCTCTTAAAATCTTGGTTGTTTTAACACGAGGATGTCATAGCTCCCCTGTCAGCTCTCAGACAAATGGACCACCTCCTCCTCCTCTTCATCCTCCTCTTTCATCGACTGTTCGACAGAGGCGATGAGCAAATGGGATGAAGCAAAAAGGGGGCAAGTCCAGCCCCGTCCGCTTGACTGCTCTGCAACCAGCACATCGCGTGCTGTCCTGAACAACGCCACAGGCTAGCGCTTGGGATTTAAGCTCCAAACAGCTTCGTTTGAGCAGCAAATGATGGGACACATTATGAAACCAAATACAGCAAAACCGCTGCACGAAGATCCAAAAATGCTTAAATGCGTGCTATAATGGTGACACTTATAGCATTATAGCATCTTAACTGTATCAGACACAGTTTAAAATAGCTTGCAAACAGTGTTGCAGAATTCAGTGAGCATTCCCCTGATTTTTGGCAAAATGGAGTCATCCCTAAGCCATGTCCGTCTAATTTAGACAGGCAGGAAGTGGGTCAGCAGTGGAGGAAATTTGACATGGGTCTGTTCACACAAAGTTATCGTTTACAGTCCACACACATGAAGAAGAGCGTGTAAGATTAGAGTGAAATTGCGTATTCTCTGGTTTACTGGTGTAAATATGAAAAACAGATTTTTTATGTTGTGGAAGATGCAGTACCAAGTTATTCTTGGCATCAGCTGGCATTGATCTCAAGGCCATAAGCACTAGTATGTTTTGAAAGATGTGGTTTTAAACATTAAGCAGCCCTCAACCAGCAGCAGTAGGGCAAAATTGAAAGTGCTTCAATGTACAGTCTAAGGGAAAATCATGTTTTAGTATTTCCTGGAGAGGAAGCAAAGGACCAGTGGCAACATTTAAAAGTGGGTCCTGCATTATATCACTGTCACTGGGCCATTTCAGAGTATACATAAGTATTAACTGGAAAAACTCAGTATGCCTATATCTTTAAAGGTGTGGAGATAGAATAGGACATTGTCAAAGAGCTGCATCTCATTACACTCCCCCAAAAAAGAGATGACCTTGGCACAGAAGCAGAGGAAAAATAGATGAAGTTGTTTCTCATCCAAACACTGTGTGTACCTTCAGGTCCCTGCACCACCTTGCAAGAGCTGAATACATTTAACGGAGAAAAGAGAACTGAGTGTTGTAATTTTAGTCATATCAGCTAATACCGTATCCACCGCTTCAAAAGTAATAACTGTGAAGGCAGAGGAAATGCTGAGCACATCACCTCCGATTTAACTCCCACATGAAATATGAAGACTTTTCCAAAAGAAGCTGTAAGAGCAACAACCCACAAAGAAATAGACTGATTGTATGTCCTGTGTAAATGGCATTAAATCTTCCAAACACACGGGAGTAGAGTTGCCCGTGCTTCAAATAAATTATGCTTTTGTTTGGAAATTAAATCTCATTTCAGCAGTCTGTATGGAGATTTATGGTGTATCAAAATACCTTATTTTAATCCACACACCATAACATGATTTTGACAAAATGCATCTGCTGCAAAAGCAAATATGAAGGTTTAATATAACATTTCTTACTGTTTACCTGCAGGCAGATAGCAAACCTGCTGTTGGGTCAGTTCTAAATTTGCAAGGAATCCCTGTGAATTTTTTTTTTTTTTTAACAAAGATTTAATCAATATTCAGCGCTTGACACAGAAAGCTCTGGAGCCAGCCCTCTTACCTTCAGTGCAGTATCGACCTACATATCCAGTTTTGGAGCAGTCACAGTAGGTTTCTCCATCTGCCAGCGAGCAGATTCCGCCATTCTCACAGGGGTTCTCTGTGCATAGGCCCATCATCTCCAAGCGTACTTTCTGACTATTGATGAGCGTGGGCAGCTTACTCCCATAACTGAGGTCTGTGATAATTCCCTTGAACGGTGGTAGCTCACGGACAGAGGGCAGGGTAATGGCAGATGTGCGGATGTCGCCCGGGAGCCCTCCGAGGAAGAGGTCACTAACAATCTTCATGAACCGTCTCTGGGGTCGCACCTCTTCCGTCTTGGTCTGGCCGTCCACGGCCAAGCCAGTCCGCAAATTGTGCCTATTGATGGCGGCAAAGTGCCAGCGGCTGTCGTTGACCATCTTGTCAGAGGTGATTGTGGTCTCGGCGCAGTCGATGCTGACGCGAAGCTGCATCTTACCCTCGGATACAGTGAGAAGCAGAAAGTCGCAAAAGCCGGCGTCATCGAAGTAGAGCAGCAGGCCTTCAGATTCTGAAGTCTTGAACTGAAATGTCAGGTCACTTCTGGAGCTGGCGTCCCAGCGCAGGTAGCGAGCCCACTGACCTTCAGCGCCAGTAAACTCCAAGCCCACGCTCAGGCCCAGCACAGTACTTAGCAGCAAGAGGACATGACCAGGTAGGCTGTTGGGATTCATCGTAGAGAATAACAGGATGTACCAGAAGAGGGTAAGAACTGGGGATAGATCCTCAAAGTGATAAGAACATCTGATTCTGGATGCGGTCCAGGATTTATCTGCTGAACGTTATATTCCACATAGATAATTTTACAGTCAGGCGGAGAATGCAATATCCGTTTTTTTTTTTCTCGTTTTTTTTAAGAGGCAGATCTAATGTTGATAATGGACGGAATCTAATCTTCTCAGCCAAGTCTATGCAGAGATATATGGAAAAATATCCAATTTCCACACAAAGTGGACAGGTGAAAGTGGTAAGATGAAGGTGATCCTTAGTGTGTTTTGTCAGTGAATCAGAGCTGCATTGTGTGATTTTTCTTTGAGGCGACTTCCTGGATTGAAGCACATAACCTTCATCGTTGGTCCGGCTCCGTGCCCCATGGTTTGACCTCCAGCTCCAAACACACCTTTGACAGAACTGCAGAAAAAAGATACAAATTTTTAAGCAAAAATTCAGGTTATCAAATTTCAATGGCAAAGGAGCTATGTGCAAATAAAATAAGTGATGTAGTTCATTGATAATTAAACTTGTAGGATAAAAAATGACATGAGATCATATTCATCTAACGCTATCGAATGCATTAGCTCTGCAACAAATATGTAATTTTTAGGCAGCATTATGTTAGTACACATTAATGTAAAGAAGACAGTTCAAATTAAATGATATTTAGAAAAGAAGAAAAGAATGCAGTGCAAGCTTTTGTGTCAACAAGTTAAGTAAAATATACAGTCAAATAAACAATATCATCACTGTGAGTTTACATAGAGCTCCAAGAGGGTATTGAAAGCACCACTCAATGCAGATCTGACTCTCCATGTGGCCGGTAAATACAACTAAATAACCTCTAATAACACCCATTAAAGGTTTACGAGCATTTTATGCAGGGTTCTATTTCTACCAATTACCCATTTTATTTGAAGATCAGCTCAAATAATCGTTCAGAGTTTTAAAGCCTTGATTTAAAGGATAAATTCCCTGATAGTGGTGGCACAACAGAAGTTTTGTGGGGGGGGGGGGTAGACTGTTGTTGCTGATTCTGTGATGAGTGAAAATCCATTGAGGTGAGCCAGAACATGTGTTGAGCCTCAAACGTTAGCCTGCTATCTGTAAGGCTCTGCTGGGATCCTGATAAATATGACTAATTATCCACCGCCACTCTCTCTCTCTCATTTGCATGTCTTTGGG
>JAPZEB010000010.1:6991772-7001971 GCA_029783705.1 Chaetodon striatus
GGCCAGTTTGGGTCTGATTGACTGTATACATGCAGGAGGAATTCAACTCCCAGTCACATTATCTGGGTGTGTTAGTCCGACTTTGAGACATTCAGTTAAATACAATTTCAGTCAGACTAATGTGTTTACATGTATTTTAAAAGTCCGGTTTTCGTTGGACTAACAGAATAAATCGATTTTCTGTAATGTCATGTAAACATACTGAATGAGCAGCAGACTGACTGCACGTGGACAAACTGAGACATGTTCATCTGTTTTGTAAATAAATGAACATTTCCATAATATTTATACTGAGAGAAAGGGAGACATTTGTAGGTGTTGTTATTCATAGATTATTATGCAATGGTTTTACTGGTCTGGCCCACTTGAGATCAAATTGGACTGTGTGGCCCATGAGCTAAAATGAGTTTGACATCCGTGCTGCACATCATACAGCTGAACATGGACTTGTGTTGGTGTGCAGTGGGCTAACTCGTTTCCTTTTTACTCCTCATACATCTACGGCTGCAGGTGGTAATGATGATGATGATGATGATCTTAAAGTGGGCTATAACATATAGTATAAACTACTGCAGATTTTTATATATGCCATTTATGCTGTGTCAGAAAATGGAGAAATGAAATGACACCCAGGTGTGGCCAATACAGCTAATGATGCAGAACCTGCATGTTTGTTGAGGAGAAATGTCTCCTCTTTCTCTCCTGCTGTACACCATCGACCATCATATAGCATTATTTTTACCCGGCCACTTCTTCCACAGGTAACCTTCTGCCGCTGGTGATGGTGAGTGTTCTTGCTCTTACATAATACTAATCGAAAAAGAGTGTTTACAAAGTGCTACAAGAAGAAGAAGACACAAAACAAGAGCAACTTAATAAAATGCATAATGAGAAGATTACAGTGACAAGAAAACATATTTAAAAGATTAAATAGATTTGTTAAATGTAGCAAGATAGAAGACAGTGTAAAAACAACAGACTTGAAAATTGTGAGGATTAAAAACAGCTGCATCTAAGCAGAATTTAGCATATCCAAGCTCTGCAGGCAAGGTACTAGGGAGGGGCTTTGGGACCTTTAGTGCTGAGTCTAGACTCAGTCACTGCCTGAGGGTCTCGACCTGATCTCTGACTTATTGGGACCCAATAGGTCTCCGTAACTCTGGGCGTCAGACCAAGTTTAAACATGATAAGTGCTTGCAACCAATGGCCAGTTGCTATATCTGGAGATACACTGACTCTCTGTCTTTGGCACAATTTCAAATCCTTGCTGATGCATTGAGCAATAGCTCGCAGTGTGAGTGTGACTTTTGACTGAGGCAAGACTAGAGGGAGATGAGAAGAAAAGCATCAATGACCTGCTCTTGCTCTGTGAAGAATAAAACATGGACAGACCACTGAGACCAGAAGAATTCTGGAGGTAGTACAGCAACAGGAAAAAAAAGTTTATTTACAATTGTGTGATGGAACATGAGATGATCTGATACATACAAAAAAATTTGTGTGCAAGGTGGTCCCTAAAGGCCCTGTGCACCAAAAATATATATTTTCAGGTACTTTAGCTGATGATAATGTTGAGACAGTTTTCAGGACTATATGGACACATATTTAAGAACATACCTACTCAAATACTCCTCGAGACAAGTGTTACTTTTAATCGACGTGTCTGAAATAATTTTTTATGTTATGTATTTAGATTGAACGTACCTTAGCTCACCTTGAGAAAAAGGTCTAATCACCCAGACTGACTAAAGACGGTCATGTGCTTTGCTGATATTTCAAAGCAGAAAACATAAAAGGAGAAAAAGGGATTGGGCCTAAAATAAAGCCATGAGGGACTCCACAGACTCTGGTCTGATATTTGCTAGTTAAAAACATGACTGGAGTGGCTTAAAAAGATATTTCTTTTATTTTGTAAAGATTACAGTCACTAATACTGCTTCAACTACTTCTTCTAGATTGAGTAGATTGATAAACTGTGCAGAAAGCAATCTAAGGTCGTGTGTAAACAGCAAAACATTAAAGCTTGGTAAAAATTTTACCCAGTGATATAAAAAATATATAATGATAGTAATGGTGGTATTAATAAAATGTCAACCTCTTTGTCTGTTTGTAAAGTTTGATCATGTCAGGGTAGATTTGTGGGTGACTGCTGACAAGTTATAGAAACAAAATATGGTCAAGAGTATTGGAGATATGTGTCACTATATCCGAATGTGAAATGTGAATGTGAAAACATTTTGTATGAATACATTCACATGTGTGAATGTGTAAAAAAAAACCGTTTTAATCAAATCAATTAAACATTAGATGAACAAATAGATGTATTTAAAAAAAGTTCTGTGGCTGTGCATGGCATTAGGTAAACAAATGAAGATTTGCACAAACAGTTTTTGTTGTGTGAGTGTATTCAATAGATTTGTACAAAGTTTTGCAGTTACACATCTATGTGCTTGTGAGTGCAAAGAGGTCACACAGAACTTAGTTGTTTAAAGCAGTGGTTCCCAAGTGGTGGGTCGCGGTCCAAAAGTGGGTAACAGGTCCATTCTAAATGGAGCGCAAGTGCCTCGCAATTTGTCAAGTTTGTAAAAACACACTTTAATTTTAAGTACAGTGAGTTTCCGACACAAAGCTTTTATTCTGAAGTGCCACTTTCTGCTGTAGAGTTATTGACTAATGGACAGCTACTTGACAGAGACAGCAAACTAGCTTGATGACATGGCTAAGTATGACACTGAATGTATTAAACTGTGTGGACCTTGAATTATTGACTAAGGAGAAATCTGGACCCCGTGGCTGGACCAGTTTGTAACCATCCACCAGTATCCACAATCCACAAATACAAATTAAACCCACGGGTGCAAATGCTTTTGTCCCACATTCGACTTATTTTGTCTTGAATAACCAGTGGAGATGTTCTGATAAATATAATTTAACTATCCAATCAGGAATATCATCTGATCATCCAATCATGAAACTAGGGGGGCAAGACTGCTTTGCTGTGAGTGTTTAACTACAACAAAACTGTGGCTTATGCTGGCAGAATTTGGGGTACTACAGACACTAACTGAAGATCGGCCTCTGTAGAGTATGACAACTACAATAGCTTAAAAAATAATGATACTGGACATTAAATTTGATTAATCTACTGTTTATCAGACAACAACGGAGGCAAGAATTAGTTAGCCAGTGCACCTTGCGGTCCTTCCACCTGACCTGGTGTCTCAGCGAGCTGGTGGCCAGCAATCGTGCTGGGTCTAACCTGTGTAAGGGCAGCAACAGAAAGTTTGCTGATCCAACAGGGAGTCAGGCCAGTTCGGGGTCAGACCCCTGGCAATGCACTGGCTGAATTCGGGTTGCTATAGATGCTAACTGAAGGTCTGTCTATGGAACTTCTGTCTTCTTAGCAAAGTAGTTTCTGAGCGATGGCGAATGAATCGAGGGGAGCGCCAGCTGTCCAACTTTCGTTTCCTTTGTGGTCTTATATTCTATTGCACATTCAAACATTTGAATTCATTTTGTCAAGGTGTTTTTAAACATTCAAACATTTTGAATGTATTCATACAAAATGTTTTCACACAATCACATGTGTCGATTTACAGTTTCAATAGCTTGGTTTGACCCTGACTATAACCAACTAGTAAGCCTTGAATCTGAATCCTTATAAAAATGTTATTTGTTAAATCAGTTAATTAAAATATTGTAAAATAAAATCTAATTTCAATGGTTTGTCTATAGCAAGTGCAGCAAGTTGGTCTACATTGGGTAATTTTTCCTCCTAAAACCCACCTGAACAACTTGAACCAATGTTTCTTCTTTAATCTGAATTAGTGTCAGAATTAAGTGTTTCACGCTGACTATTTCACATTGCCAATGCATCACCTGGGCCATCCATGGGTTTGATATTGAAGCTAATCCAGTGACATTGTAACTAGGTCTTAGGGGCTAATTAAAACGCAAGAGTGATGAGAAGATCAGCAGCTCTCTCTAATGAGCAATAGCAGGGAGAGACAGACAGTGAGGAGGAGGAGTGAGACGGAGAGCTCCATCTCTAGAGAAAAAAAAAAGAGCGTTACATGCACACAAACACTGATGACCCTGATGTCCGACCTTCACAACCTCAACAAAAATGGATGCACACACCATGACAAACAAGAACATTTCTACCACAAGAAAAATCACCAAAATCAAAGACAATAATGCCCCAAGCACACTCGCTTTCGCACACAAGGTTTTCTACCCTCCTTTCCTCTGTACTAAAAGGCATAATAAATGAATTATTACCCTTTGATAACGTCTTCAAACTGAATTCAGCACAAGCTTCTGGTTTACTTTAATAACACCCCGGCTACTTGTTCTGTAATCATGAAATGAATTTGCAGCTGCCACAACAACTGTTGTGATATTTACAATGTAGTGTATGGCATGAGGCAAAAACTGTATAAATCATGTATGAAGAATATTCCTACTTCATACGGAGCGGCTTGGGACCAGGCTTAGTCATCATGCAGAGGAACTGTATGCAGCAGTTGCATCGTATTGCTGTAACATCCAAGACATGACAGGTTGACCAGCAGGGGTTTCTCACCAGTGAAACATGTCGCCTGTACATCTGTGGTTTTATCTCTCTATGGTGTCTTCCTCTCCATCACAGTATTTCCATTTCCCTGCTCTTCAGTTTTTACACCCGTCTTTATTATTTCTCAGTTGTAACTTGTAGCTTCCTTATTTTTATTTTCCATTTTCTAAATCATATCCAGAGACGCAGGCCTGTCAGACTTATGTTTTTGCCACATGTTGGAGTGTTGTACATTGGGCTATTGTAAGAATGATACTTGGCCTTTGAAAAGTCTGGAGAGTCAACAACACAAGAGCTAAACTTTAGGGAATGGATTGAAAAGTTGTTTGGCTACTGGCTTACCTACATGTAATCACCTAACTTTACTTCCAAGGCCAAGGATTCTCAGTAACTAACTACATTAGTTTGTGGAGTTACTGGTTGTGCTGCAAAAAAAAGGCTCCTTTCATGACTAGCATATCCGAAGTGTAGTATCTTCCCACTATGTTGAAGCCGGTTGTGGATGCTATCAGAGTTAAGAGAAATGTTAGCTCTCCTATGAACATAGGGTGTAGATCCCAGTCAGCGTTACCAGAGATAACGTTAAGTTTGTCAAACACATCTGTCAGTTGTCATCCTAAAATCCTTTTCTCTTGAAATGATAAAAGTGAAACATGGTGTCAAAATACAATTAAGTATGTAAGTATGTATGTTAGCTAAGCAGATACAGAGAGTTATGTTCGAATTAAATAGTCTTATCTGACAATTTTCCTTTTCATACTTACATTATTAGCTAAATCTGGGCCAACTTTGCTGCTTTGGTTCACTCTCACTGCTCTCATAGCTTGTTTTCAGCCTTAGCATTAAACTATTTTCAACTAAAAAGCTCTAAAAAACCCGCTGCAACCTAACCACCCAGCACTAAACTGCTGACAGACACAGTTAGAGACTAGCTGGTGAACATAGCAGAGCATTTAGCAGCTAAACAGACAGATATATCCCTCAGGAGTTGGTGGAGACCAAAAACAGAGACAAAAAAAAAAAAGAGTGATTAATGGAGTTACATTCACCCGGCAACTAGATATACTTCTTTAAATAAATCCTAATGTTGTTTTTAAGATGGTGGATGTGCAGATACACTAGTAAGTTTGCCATTCAATTTAAGGTGATGATATTCTAATGCTACTACTCCAAAGTGGACGTGTTATTACAGGTTTAAAATACGTAAAATACAGGGGCTAACTAGCTAGCTAATCCTGTCTCTTTATGCTCATGTCTTCAACATGGATCATTAGTTTGTGAGGATGCTAATCTTTTGCCTGGTGCATGTAGCTTTAGCCTGAGTCTGTTAGCAGAATACCACATATGCAGCAATCAAGCTCATATTTAAGACCCCGTTTACAGGATTCTCATTCTGAGTCAACTCCAAATAATAAAATATCTGCCAGGGAGGTATTTCAAACAAATCAAGAAGCCAATGTTAGCTTAATTAGCCAGCTAGCCACAGTCATGGATGTATATGGAGAATTGGATACAGCATTGAAGGCAGGGCCCCGTTTATTCCTACGAAAGTTGCTCAGTGGTACACGAGGCCAAAAAAGCTCAAGTGCCACATCTAGACTAACCAAATCATCAACACTGGTTCCACACTGTGTGGCCCTCTATGGCACAACTACTTCTGGTTTAGCGCTCTGCTAACTTGAATGGGGATAAAATGATTTAATTATGCTGCTCTCCTAGACTTTTCAAATGTTATTAGACAGAATGGATCAAAGTCTAATTGTAAAACAAGTGATTTTGTGAGGATTGTGACCTGTGTTATTCAGTAATGCATTACAGTGATAATATTTCTTTTCCAGTAACAAGTAATGTAACTAATCACTGGTAAAATTTTAGTAATAATATTACAGTTACCCCAAAACCAAACAACTCATTACTTTTGTTATCACATCACTACCAACTTGAAATACAACATCACATCAGCATCTCAGTTTCCTATTTGTTGCACTGCGCAGGCACATCACAAAGCTGCAAGCTAATTTGGAAGATGGAAACACTTAACTTAGGTGGCTGGAAATATTCCCATTATTTTCATTTTTTGGGAGGAAAGATGCTGCACTGTTGCTGCAGGTAGTCGTATTGAAACTCTTTCCACACATCATCAAACCTTTGGTCTGAAACACATACTGTGCTTGGATATGTTGTGGATGAAATGTTGCTTCATGAGTGACTCTCAACACTTACTGGCAACTACCCTGACATTCACACAGAGGCACACATCTGAATTTTAGGGAAACAGGCCTACACAGTTAGTAGTTTTATGGGGTGTAACGGAAAAGTAATATAACGAGTAGTGTAGTGCACTACTGTGGGCACGGAGTAATGAGCAACGATCACAGCACTGGTTGTGACACCAAAAAAAGTTATCCACTGATTTACAGACGTCTCTTTGGCTGTGTAAGTCTGTGGGAAAAAGTCTTTTGGGGCAACAAGGCATCACATGACGGTGTAATTACACTGTTTGGCCACTATGAAAATTGGCTTCAAAGCCTGGAGCAGCTCCCGGGGGCCTGGACACAGCTGATAAATTCTGTGAGCAACACTTGTAATGTTAGACGCCAGAAAAGATGAGCCTACTTTCTTTAAAATGAAGTTTCCATTGTTTCAACAATTAGGAGTCTCAAGTGGTAAATCTGTTTTCATTCATGTGGTGTCCGAGAACAGATGTACAGGAGCAGCAGTCAAGGGGGGGAAAGGCTTAGTGGATGGTCATTCCACTTTTCCATCATCCTGCCTTTCTATCTTTTCTCCTTTAGTCACTGGTTTCACACTATTTTCTCCCTGGTTTATTTTGCAGACACTGAAAAGGAGGGTCCTCTCTCCCAGCACACACACACTGGCACACACAATCATTCATTCCTCAAGAAACCTCGGACTCTTCAGTTGCAGAGCTTTTACTGTCCAGCACTCTTGCTAGATCAGTGGCCTCGTGGCTCCGCTGTCTGCCCCGATAGTGGGAGGTTTGGAGTGGAGTTTGATCTGCAGCTGACTCCTCTCTGCATGATACTAACCGCAGTTCTGTACAAAGTAGTGCGCTAAGCCTCCACTCACCACAGATACAACACATGAGCTACTAACCTATTAGCCTTCAGTTTGAACAAGGCTTATACTTAAAACCACGGATAGATGACACTCTGCCACCATATGTGTGTGCGCTTACTATGTGCATGGCAAATATCCATTATCTCCCCCAATGTCCTCATTGTGGTATTACTCATTTAATCACAGTGGCTCTGCATTCACAAACTGTCATGTTTCTCTGTGAGGTGCGGTGTACGCATCTGTGTTTTAACATCCCTTTTTTTTTTTGTCAAGTGAAAATCTGGTCATTACAAAAGCTGTTGAATAAAGCATGTCAAAGAAGACAGGCATCCAAGACAGCAGACACTCACTACAAAATACAGCCTATGAGAAGCTATTGTTCTTTTTAGATACAGTTTTTTGTATCAAGGCTTTGAACCTGCTCTCACAGGGAAGTTCAATAAGCAGCAGATTGTTCTAAAGATTTTTCCATGACTAGGGTGCAGAATAAGAAAAGGCAGCTTTACAAATCCCTGTTACCTGGAGCAGCAGCCGTGAAGTCAAATGAGAGTAATAATACTGTAGACACTGGTTTAGGTAAAACAGGATGGTATATTGACATGGGTAAAGTTTATCCAATAAGCTTTGTGAGATTAAATTCATTTGTCTTTGTGGGCTTATGATGGTGAGGCCATGGGTAGAGAGTACTGTAAATAAATAGGACAGTGAGGTGCTTGTAAATCATATACAGAAGGAAGTATACATAGGAATACTGTTGCTGCTTAAAAAGAGTTGCTTAAGTCAGAATATATGTGACTCTCAAATTTAAAAGAAATCCTTATTTTAAAATTAAATATGAAGTTACAGCTCGGAGACACTTAACTTAGCTTTGCATTAGGAATGGAAGCAGCGGGTCAGCTAGCCTGGCTGTGTATAAAAGTAGCAGAATCTGCCTACCAGCACCTCCAGAGCCCATTAATTAACATGTTGTATGCAAGAACTGCATAAAATAATGAAGTAGTCGCCTCAACATCATCCATTGGTTTGTAGACTCCCATTTTTGGACAGAGGGTGGAATGTTAGCTGCTAGCTTGGTTAGCACGCTGCATTTACAGCTATGGTTTACTGCAATAATGCTCGTGCTAACCATTAAAACAAAATGTGTTTGCCAGAATAGCTGGACATCCAATTCCTTAGAGGGCCTTTAACACAATCAAACACTGATTAAGACTTTTTTAGGTGACCAGAACGTTACAATTAACTTCCATGAATTATAACACACTGTATAGTGACAGCTATGGCGATACTTGAATCTGGGGTCACATCAAGGTTACTCCACCTTACTAACTTTATCTCCATGGTAGGGACTTGTTAATGTACAGTAATCACCTGTCACTCAAAGCAGACATGCCCTTAATATCTTTGCATATGGCATTTTACGTTTGTGCCCTGTCCAGATGGAGGGCAGGCAATTGAATACAAAGACTACCAACACTGCCCAAACGCTTAGGATTTGTGCTATTTACCAACCTGGTCTAACTCCAAACTTTCACTTGGATGCTTTTGTTTGCTTCCTGTATGACTGTAAGGCCAAACCCTGTTCTTTGTTCCTCAACCCAACCACGTGTGTTTGTTGCCTAAACGTAACCATGTGCATTTGTTGGAAGGAAGGAAAGAAATGGCAATTTGTGTTGTTGTACCAATGTAGTGCGTTTATACTGAAAGAGACTGTATGCAAACTGCACATTTCCTGTGAAAACAGAAGTGTATTTTGAAAACAGACAATGTATGTATGTGTGAAGTTGACACTGCGTCCCAGAACATCAACAACCACGTCAACCATCTTGCACGTCATATCTCAACATGGAAAGTCCATGACCACACATTGATATATGACAAAGTCGGAGTGAGAATGTATTGCGTTTACAGCTGTTCCGATCGATCACATTGGGAAAACAAGGGCCAGTTCAAGTCCCAAAAATTGTAGGACTTAAAGACGCTAAAAAAAAGAAGTCACTGAGAAACAGCGGCAGATGGGGATCAAAAACCTGTCTTCAGTCTGGAGGAGTGACGTCAACTAATGTCAAATGCTTATGTTGAAGCATTGCCTCGAGTTGGATGCAATGGCAATGCTCTGTTCGAACTCCTCTGTGTTTGTAGCCACAACAGATTTTTAACAGTGTCTCACCAAACCTCTGGGAACAGTTGACCTAGTAGCAAGAACACAGTAGCTAGACTTAGCCAGTGACATTAGCCTGACAGCAATGCTTCCATGTAAAGAGCTGAAATATGAAAGACCCTTGTACTCAAGCACATTTACCACCATGGCCAAAAACAAGACAGCAGTTGGCCACGCATAAAATAGTTAACAGTCCACTATACTTCTGTACGCCTTCATCGGCTCTCTGTGTGATGTTGGTAACATTAGGAGAACTGGAAGATGAGATGTTTTCAATTGTCAATTCAATTTCAATTATATGGACCACATCTAACATGGGTTTCAATTTTCTGATGATACCTGCTGCCTGCAGGTTCATCCAACACTGGTCACTGTCTTCTATAT
>JAPZEB010000010.1:7087197-7097209 GCA_029783705.1 Chaetodon striatus
AGCTGGGGCTTCAGTGCCTTGCTAAGTGGTACCTCAGCGGTCCCCAGGAGGCGAACTAGCACCTCTCCAGCTACCAGCTATGATCAATACTTGGTCCATACGGAGACTTGAGTAGGCGACCTTTAGGTTCCCAAGCCAAGTCCATATGGACTATGCTACTGCTACTACTGCTGTAGTATGGGTTGCCAGATATGGTCCGTAAAAATGGGTTTTGGTTGAGGCAAAATGGCACCAAACCTGCAGCCTGGTCTCACTCCCACGGTGTCAAAATACACCACTCAGGCAGTTTCCTCAGCATCACTATAATGACGCCAGGGGGCACCCTTCAGCGTCTGTATGAGACCCACTGGGCTTTTAACCAAAGCTAATGTAAACCCATCCGCATCATTAACAGACATTTACAACAACAAACATAGATTCAAGAGTACAAGAGTTCCTGACCATTAATTTCCCTTAAGTACACCAAAGTTTAGACTTAAAATAACTGTGAAGTCTTAAAGTATTATTTTTAATGACAGCAGTCAATATAACAACTGAGTAATTATTTGAACTGTACATTGAACTAAACATCGGAGCATTTCTTCTTCACCATCTTCACCACCCTGAGAGCATGTGAGACACGTGTGTGTGTGTGTGAGTGCGCCAGGGTATGGATACCCGACCCGAGCCCGACGGGTTCAGATAACAAATCAGAAATTTTTCTCGGGCTTGGTTTGCGTTCGGCCCACTTGACATGCTGCTGTGTTGTGCTGTGGCCTTTTCAAGTGCTGGAGTTTGTTATTTACGTGACAACGCCTGTGTGTAGTGTGCTGCGCTGCTGCACGTGCTGTGTGTTTGACTGTGCGTAACAGTAGTCTTTTGATGGTCATTTACACACTGTCCATGTGTGATCACGGTAAACACACAAGCTGTAACCATGGTAACAATAACTATGTCAGGTAAGGTTCGGACTTAAAAATCAGAAAGGCTGTCAGGTTTGGCCCGGTCATAACTGTCTCGGACTCGGGTCGGGTTCGGTCAGGAGTGTGTGTGTGTGTGTGTGTGTGTGTGTGTGGCGTCATGTAAATAAGATAAATAACATGCGGCTCTTTTGTTAGTTTAATAAAAGGACAGGGTATAGACCTGTTCTGTAGGAAAGGTAACCTTAAATGACTTCTGTTGTGATCTGGCGCTACATAGAAAATAAAATTACACTGCCACATGTTAATTTGAGCGGCAGAGGTCGTTCATAAGTGTATTTATCATTTTGGACGGAGCCAGGCTAGCTACTCCTCCTGCTCCCTGTCTTTATGCTAAGATGAACTATGTGTCCTGGCTCCTCAACTGGCGGCCATGAAATTGAGATCAAAGATCTAATCTGACTTTTGGGAAGAAAATAAGTGCATTTCTCAAAATGGTGAACAATCCTTAAATGATTTATAAAAGCTTGAAAGCAAGAAAATTAGATGAACATGCACTGTGTGCAGTCTCTCACACTGGCCTCAGTCTCTCTCACACGCTCTCACTCACACACGCTCTCACACGCTCTCTCTCACACACACACACACACGCACGCACACACAGAAGTTGTAGCTTTGATCCTGAGAATGACAACTTCAGCAAACAGAAAAGCTGACATTTTTGTTTCCTTGTTTCTTATGAATGACCTCTGGTGCACAACACAGTCTAAAACTTGCCTCTCTCGGATTTTTCTTTGTTTCCCCTAACTTTTATTCTGCCAGTGAAAAATAAACTCAAGCTGAACGGTGGTCTGGGAAGGGGGAGGATTTGCTAAAAGATGCTATTGATCTCTTTATTCCTGAAATAATTTGTATGGCTTGGCAACCGCAGCATCATCCCTTATCAACGTCTGCCAAAAGCCAGGCAGTGGCCTCCCGGGTGTAAAAGCTCTGAGAAATAATGCTTCTCATCACCAGCAAGAATGGCAGAAGAGGAGAAATGAAAAGGAAGACTGGGGAGAGGTGGGGCGGAGGGGAAGGAGGAGGCATGAGAGTCGGATGATAGAGGCGAGAGGAGGCTAAGAAAACACAGAGACTGAGTCAAACTTTTGAGATCCACAAAGGATGGCATGGTGGTGAGGGTGATGATGTGTACCACTGAGGAAGATGTATCCAGGCCTGTAGGAGTAAATGTGAAAAGCTGTGTTCAAAGTACAAACATTGTTTACCTGACCTGAGGCCTGAGTAATCGACTCCTGTCCTACCAGCTCCTAGTCCTCCACCTATCCTACTTTCCTATGATTTGGGAATATCGTCTTGTTTGACCCTTAAGGGCCTTAAGATATCCTTGAATATTTTCAAGTTTGATACATTTTTTTCCCTGTAATGCACTTTTGATGTCTTTCTCTGTGAAATGAAAGCACATTTTCTTAGATGATAACATTTTCTGCATTTGTCTGAACCTGCGATTTGTTTTTAACACTACTACTGGGTCTGTTTTTCAATTAAATTTCTGTTTGAGCTTGTGTACAGAATAATAAAACCCTATGGACAAGATTTATCATCTTATTGTGAAGGGATTTTATGTTTTTATTTTGAAGTATGTTAATAAATGATAAAACTGTCGGTATTTCTAAGACACTAATCCTCTATAAACTGTCTGAATATGCAGATCTTCTCTAAACATTTCTATTAATTCAAACAAAACTTACATTTTGATTCAGTAATCCCCAGATAAATGAAGTTCTGTCATCAATGAAAGTGTTCAGAGTGTGTGAATGTAAAACAATGTTAATTAAAACTGCTTCCCCAAGCTCAATTACGGCGTAGATTAAATTTCTCTATTCTGTTTGTGTCTTTTTTGTTTAATGTATGCTAACGCAAATCATGTTTATCAGTATTTGAAAAAGGATCTGTGAATACAACATAATACCCCTCCTCTGAAAAACAACATGAGAGAGAGGAGAAGATGGAGCGTTCGGAGACAGATGAAATAATACACGGCCCCTCGGTGCAGTACATAACAGAGAGCCAGGCCGGCTTCAACATTCCTGTCTCACCAAATGCTAACATCCCCATATCAGCATTCCTGAGGTGAAAAGTTGTGTATAAATCAGCTTATCTTTGAAGTCTATTCTCCTGATTCACAGTGGTTTAACTGCGCCTGTCTCTCCTCAGGTAGAGGCTGGTGGTGGAAGACAATGGGGGCCTCTTTTCACTGCAGATGTTGACAGTGCACTGTCTTTGTGTAAAGTGCAAAGTGTGCTGGAGTTTAGAGCGGTTCAGATCTGCACATTCGCACACAGAATTTAATATGTACCACTAATCAATGTTGACCATTCGTGACAGATAACAGAAGCCACACAGCCAGAAAACAGACAACGGCAGAAATGTGACCTGGAATGTGACATCTGGACTGCAAGATAGTGAGCCGCGACAGCAGCCGTAGAGCCACGACAGCAAGATAGTGAATCCACCAGATGTCACATGGGTAATAATTTCTCAAAAAAAAACCTAAAATGAACACGACATCTTTACACCGCATTGCATAGTGGTACATAACGTGTTAAAACACACTGACAACTGATTGAGGGTAGCAGACGCCAACAGGCCAACAGATTCAATAAACTGACTCACACAGCCACTGACATCGTAGAGGTGGAGCTGGACTCTCTGGTGACAGTGTCAGAAAGGAGGATGCTGTCTAAAATACCTGTCATCCTGGACAACATCTCCCACCCGCTCCACGATGTGCTGGACAGATACAGGAGCACAGTCAGTGACAGACTCACTCCCCCAAGATGCACCACAGAGCACCACAGGAAGTCATTCCTGTGTCATTCCTCCTGGTTGCCATCAACTGGCAGGTAGATATTTCACATATTTCACACTTACAGCCTCAGCACGGTGACTACACGTATTTTATTTTAATATTTTAAATCTATATCTTAAGTTTTGGTGTCAAACACTGTAACATAATACACATTATATTTTTATTTTAATGCTCATTTCATTTCTTCTTTATTTTATTTATTACTTTATATTTGCACACTTTTATTTCATACTCTGACTTATTGAAATTCTCTATTCTTCACATTGGAGCGACTTTAACGAATCATAATTTCCACTTGGAGATCAATAAAGTATTTCTGATTCTGAACATTCCTTGCAGGTGTTGTGTTGACTGTTACTCCCCTACATAAACCTTAACCAAACCCTTGGCCCTACAGTCCTAACCACCCAGGAGGTACACACTATTTGAAGGAGGGACACATGTCGACACAGCACCAGCACCACAAAAACAATAATGCCAATTGAAAATCCATGAAGAGCCTTTTTCGTGATGGACACACAAACCTCTTAAAGTCCCCATTTCAGTCAGAAATGTGTTTTTCTTCAGTTTAGCTCCTCTAAAATGTCTGACCTCGACTAGACTATTTCTGCTAAATTTGTCACTAAAGGGATGTTTTAACATTCTATTACTGAAGCAGGACGATGTCTGCACACTAAGGTTGCAGCTGTATACTGGTTTTAAGGTATACTGGGGTGTTTAGGTTGACAGTTATCACACCATACACCAGGGTTTTTTGTCCACCTGCCACTGTGACTGGTGAACACCAGCCACTCAATAGATTACCATTGTTTTCTTGGCTGGTGAGTGAAGCCAGTCCAGCAGCCACTTACATATTTTACCAGTATTTGGCTGGTGGCTGGCAGAAATTTCCAACCCTGCTGTGTACATTTGCTTATCTACGGTATTGAAGAAATACGCAAACGGACAGACAATCTCTTTTTCTCCCTAATTGCTTGCTTGACTATTATTTTTTTCCACCTACTTCCATGAAAACAATGGTTTCAAGTTTCAATTAATGCAAAGCATTCGTTGACCTAAAAAAAACTACAGTTTTCATTTCTTTCAGGGTCACTGTAACTCATAATGATAATTTAATTTTTGTAATGAAGTGACATGTAAAGTGACATGTAAACATTGGCAGAAGCTCCATATCAAAATGGCCGCAGCACATTTTTAACTAATACAAAACTTGACCCAACAGACGCTTCCCGACACTTCTATGTCCCGTCCACAGCCTAAAATAGCCAACCAGAGCTGGGTTGAAAGGAAAGCCCCGCCCTATTTTTTTCTATCAAGAGCCAGCCAATAGTAATCGGTTGTGGCAATGACTGACGCTTCTTACGGCCAATTAAATTCTGAACATGGCGATGTGCAGCCGAAACAGGTCTTCTTTTTTTTTTTAAGAAGACCATTATAAATGTAATTACACAACAAGCAGATGGTTCTTTTATTGGGAAAAATACAGTCTTTCTTCATAATTAAGATGAAAAAGTCTTATTATATTTAATAACATTCTAAATAGATATTTCTGTCCTTGTAGATTAGTTTTTCAATTTTAATCACATACTGTTGCATAGTGTTGACCCCCTTTTGGCAAAGTGTCTTGAAAACATTTTTTTATGTGGTATTGTTATCTACTGTGAATTTAGACCAGGTAAGGCTTGTGGTATAGTTCCAATGGCCCCAATTTATGAAACAAACATACGACGCAAACCTGGGCGTATTGGGCGGTCATTTCTGGCTTCAATCAAATCTCACGTCAGGTGTCAGATCGTGAACGCAAGTTGGAGTCAGCGTGAACTTGCAGTGCAGCATAGTACATCTGGCTTAGGTGGAGAATTGTTATTAAATTGTATTCTGACTGACATCTAATTATTTGCAGCCACATATTAATCACTTAAAAATGTATAGTCGCCATAAGGACCTGCGCTCTCTATCCCAGCTGGCAGTTGCCTGGCTCTGTGGGACTGGCTTGAGGCTGACCGAAGGATGAGCATCGCTATCTGAAACTTTTATTTTAAAAAAGAAACTGACAAACCTAAACATGTTTATATCATTTATCGTTTAAAAAAAATGTTAAAAATAAATGAATAAACACTGCAACATGGTATTACTTTTTTAAACTAGCAGCCTAAGTGATTAAATTTTTACCCGTGTCCGGCTTCAACACAAGTCTGTGGCTCCTCATCCACCTGTTATGCCCAAAATGGAAGCAGATGTGATATCTGCAGCCACACGCACCTTGGTCTGGGTCAGTTATAAGCTTTTATATGAATATTATTATAATCTAAACATTATATCATATGAGACACGGTATATTATTACTATATGAGGTAAATTAGATATTCTAACCGCAAGGCTGATTGTCCACTGCAATGCTCTTGACTACAGAAGTGATTTCTTTCCATCCTGCTGTTTTTCTAACTTCCTTTGATGACATTTTTCAGGCTGCCAAACAGAACCAACCCATTAAACTGGACCTGGGATGTCAGTGTTCCCATTTCTAGAGTAAAGAAGTTTCTCTTCTTGGCCATTTTACGTCTCTCCGTGTCGTAAACTCTAAGGGCGAAACCTCTAAATGCAGAATATATTGGCCTTAAGCACTCAGTGATTCTGACTGTTAGGGAAAAATCGTCAGAACGTTAACTTCTAAAAGAGATCATGTATGTGTATATATTCCAAGTGGTTCAAGAACAGCTTTCAGCTTATTTCAGGTACGCCTTAGATAGATGATTGAGGTGAATTTTACAGGAATATAAGAGAGATAAAGAGCGAGAAAGTCCATGTAAGGTGGAAAGGTGTGGTTTTGGATGGGTCAAGCAAACATAGGATTTTCACCAGGAGACTGCTGTTCACGTTCAGTGTAAAACAAAACAATGTGCATACTTTACGTGACATTAATTTATGTGATGTAGTTATATCACGCTACAACAGTGGCAACTTAAGTCCTGCACTAAACCTAATGAAGTTTTTATTTTTTGCTCCAAACCTAAACAAACTGACTATTTCACAGCGTGAACTATGATTTACTTTCCACTGGTGTTTTTGTGGTGCAGGCAAATAATTTTAACACATTACTTTGCACGACCACGTAATACGGTGTTAAGAGGTCATGGTGATTTCACGTTTTTGTGAGAACAGGCTGTATAATTTGGGCACGCATGCAAGGGAAAGCTAAAAATGAAACAGCTTTTTTGATGGCATCTTGAAATTTATATTATTTCTGCTTGAAAGAGGATATTTTGCAAGAGTATAATGCAGGGAGAGACTGAAAAGAAGCCATAACAAAGAGGCAAAAGAAAGGAAGTGATGCATACTCTGTAGCAATCTGTTGTGAAATGCTTTGCACATTCAGACTTTGGAAAATGAAATCAATTCTCACTATTCAGGCAGGAGTTCAAAGTATCAGGCCTGTGAAATAAAAAACATGCAAATATTTGAGCTTTTATTGTCGCTTTCTGTTGTGACATGAAAGGACATTTGTGCCATTGTTTGCCGGTAAATACATCAGTGAGGACAGCTACAGTTAGCGAGAGGTGTGACAAAGCAAATTATGTATTACTGATGTTGTCAGTGTGTCACCAATGTGCTGCAGTTTATAGCTCATCATGACGGCCCCGCCTAAACACACTGACCTTTGTGTGTTCCTGTTAAATTGACTTTCGTTAAAGGGCAGTGCTCCTCAGCTAAATGTCACCACTGGATTGTCCCTCTTGTCTGTCCCTTGTTGAGCATGAGCAGTCCTTTCATCTGCTTACTCTTCCATGTGGTTTGACAAAACATCCCTCTAGACGAATGCAGCCAGCGTCTCGGAGTTCCCAAAGTCTGGCACCGTATAGTCGCGAGATGTGAAAGCTAAAATTCATTTGCTGCCACACATAACTCATCATGTTATGAATACAGAGCGACTGTTCACACGTCTGTATGGAATATTTGCATGTAAACTTTGGTTCCTCACTGCTTGTGCCTCCGACAAGACAAACCGGGGTTGACGTTATTATTGGAACAATAATTTAAATTTTTAGAAGTCTGCCATACCGCTGCACGGGGTTGTGATTTGATTCATGATAAATCTTTAAAACCTTTCCCCAGGTGGTGCAGTGTGAGACAGACTGATGCAAATGGAGTGGGACATTAATTGGTAAGAGTCTGGAAAGAGAGTAAAGGACACAGGAAAAAAAAAGATTAAACAAAGGATTAACTGAAAGAACGATACTTTAAAGGTGGACATTAAACCCAAGTTTCAACAGTCTGCATTTATCAATGACGTGCATCTAACAGGGGATATTGGATAGGAACGTCTGGGACTGAAAACTGCAGAGTTCATCAATACAATGTGCAGCATAAGTTTATATCCCTCATTATACAACCACAATAACATCACATAGTGCTACGCTAATTGACAATATACTGCATTGACTAATGTTATTGATAGTACAGAAGTAGGTGGACTACTCATAAGTCATGTACATGATCATTTACTTGTTACTGCAGTTCCTCAGAGCTGTATTAAGACAATATTGACATTAAAAAATAACAATACCAATAAGACATAAAACCCAAGATGCAATTAATTCTTTTAAAGAAGGCTCGATGAAACAAAATTGAAATAAGGGCTATGTGGACGATGCAAATGAAGCCTGTAGGACGTTTTTGTCAATAATAAGTGCTCTATATGATAAACACTCATCTTAGTAAAAAAATAAAATAAAATTGAGTGCAACACAAATGTTTTGAAAAGCCTTGGTTAACTAAAATAATACAGACTGCATCTGAAAAAGTATAACATAATGAATTTGTAAAGCAAAGAACAAAAGAAGCTCATACAATATAAAAACAAACTGTCAAGAAACTACAAGTATGAGCTGCAGCAAAGGGGATTATTATCATAAATTATTGGAAGATAACAGAAATAATATTAAAAACACATGAAGAGTATTGAATGAAATTATTAAAAATGGAACTGGAAAAAGAGTTAGCGGGCAAATTTCTTGGTGTGATGGCCCTGGCCCAGACACCAAGCTCACAGCATTACCACACGGTCAGCCATTTTAATACACATAACACGATCAGTTTGTTTGGTTTAGAATTTCTTTATTAGCACCTCTGACAGTGCTGTTTTCTGCATAAGGGGCACACATATAGTTTACATTGTTTGTCATACTGGTAGCTGCTTTAATGAAGTTATACTGATTCATTTCTCTTTACCTTTTCAGTCACCTGGCCGCTGAGTTCCTCTTCCTGGTCTTACAAAAGATGGGGTTGAGGGTGGAGCCTGTTTTTGTGCAGAGGCCAAAAGCCAAGGACCATACCAAGACCTCTGACACTTTGGGGGGGGATCAGTTTCATTGTGTTGGATCTTAGTCACTGTCTATGTTATCCTCCCCTGTGTGTCAGTTGGTTTGATCAGCCAGTATATAGATTGTCCTATTATTGTGTTCACACCAAATGTGATGCAAATGTTCACGTTGTGTTACTGTGAGAGTTTGAACGCAAAAATATTTTGTGTTGACTTGCTTCATACGTGCAAATAACTTGTGTTACATGCACATGAAATCATTCAGTCGATTAATGAACTTCCACTGGTGCATCCTCAGCGTCACACGTCCCCGGAAGATCTGAATGCTGATTGGCTATCACCGTGCAAATTGGTCACTGATGTTCAGATTTTTCAATTCATTGTAGATTAATGTTTGTGTTTGTGTGGATCTCCTGTAAGGGCCCCGTAGCTTTGTTAATTTAGCTCTCAGTTAATAGTTTTGAGAGAAATATTTATTGTGAAAATACACCTAACTGTTGACCTTTAAACCTGTGTTCTCTTGTGCTTTGGCTGCTCGATCGACGACACATGGCAACAAATAATACAACTATCAACGATATGGACTTGGTTGCAGATGATTTTTTTCCTTTCTGTTGAACCAAGTTTATCTAAGGGCATTATTATGCTGAGCAGCACAGATGGAGTGTAAATATTATTCATCTGAATACAGGTTTTATGTTTACAAGAGGAGCTGCTGAAAAATAAATGGTTGATGTTGTCAACATTATAGAAACATTATAGAATATATTTTAAAAAGTCATTGTATTTCAGTTTAAGGGTGGGGCTTTATGAAACAGCTGTGGGAATTAAAAAAACATAGTGCACTTAGTTTGTTTAAAAATAGTTTGAAATTATTTATTGAACAAATATATAATACACCCCCCCCCCCCCACTTGATGC
>JAPZEB010000010.1:7114219-7128742 GCA_029783705.1 Chaetodon striatus
GTATCATTAATACACGACGTGCCCCAGGCACAACATTTAGCTCCAAATCTACAAAACCAGCCTGAAAATGAAGGAAACGACTGCATTAGAGTCAATGGAGAACAGCTGTAAAGTTGTTGAAACCTTGTTGGAGCTGGCCAATGTTTGACAGCAGCTCCCACATTTTAACAAAATGTACAACCCGGTCTCACTCCGAAGTTGTCGAAATCTTGTGCTTGGGCAACAAATAGCGGTGTCAGACACTGACGAAAAGACGTCCTTTAATGCTGGTATGATATGCGGCTGGTCACCATTACAGTTTAATGGCTCTTGCTAGTGTAACAAAAAACACTGTGGGACATAAACAAAAGTGCAGGCGCCGAAAGTGCGAGTGGGGCAGGTGAGAGGGGTGGATGGGTCTAACAAACATCAACTTTTACCCAAGAGAGCAGTGTTCATGTTCCGAAAGCCAAACCATGTTCTTTTTTTCTAAACCTAACCATGTGCATTAGTTGAAGAAGGAAAAAATATGTCAATTCGTGGTGTTTTACTGATGTAGTGCTTTTATTTTGAAAGAGACTGTATGCAAGCAGTAAATTTCTGTGAAAACAGAAGTGTATTTTGAAAGAACACAATGCATGTAACAGGCAGAACTTGACATGGCGGGGAACGTCGCAGAACGTGGAAAGTATATGACAAAAGGTCGATATATGACGAGGTCGTAGTGAGAATGTGTTGAAGTTTAGTGAATCATCTGATATCTCATCTCATGGCTATCTCATCTAACATAGAGGCCTTGAACAAGTGTGATGTCAATACTGTTCTGCAAGACTTCTGCACTGCTGCACGAAGGATTTCCACAACTTGAAGAACATAGTATTTGATGTAGAAGTGTAAATAATCTGATTATCTGTATAGAGACACTGTAAAATATGACTGTGCATATTTTGTCTGCATACATGGTAACTATATGAGGAGAAATCCATGCTGCAAAAACAAATACTGATGTGTAACAATGAGGACCTCATTCTATGACTTCTTCAACCTTTTCAGCAAAACCAACAATCTCAGTTTACAGCATATCTTAACTTTTTACCGCATGACACTGGATTATGAAATAAAAGATTTTAACCTTTCCTCAAAGACAGTGGCACCCACAGATCTGGTCCGGGATTGTATTTGATCTCGCATGATATGACATGTGATGTTTCAAACCTTCTAGTCAGCACATGAAAAGGAATGTTCACAAGCTTGTTTCCTCTGTGAGAACCAACCTTGAGATGGGAGTTTACTCGACTGAAACTTGGCATGGGGAACTGCTGAGAAGACAGAGTAATTAAATGAGGATGAATTGATTCTGACGTGCAATACTTGCTTTTTTCAAGTGCCAATTAGGACACGTTTGTATTATATAATGTTGTAATTTGATACTTAAATGTATCTGCCATCAGACTTGACAGCGACCTCCAGTACTCTTGTGTGGAGAAAATTACCAGTTAATTAACAGTTAACATTAACAGTTGTACAGCTTGTCTTGGCGAAGACAAGGACAGATATTTAGGCATGCACTGTGTGCCACACCTTCAGAGCGGCACATAACAATTACTTTTTTTACAAACTGTAACAGCAGTATGCAAGACACTTTCTCACTCCAGGGTTCCCACACATTATTACCAATGAATTTTCAAAACTTTTCCAAAACTTTCCTGCAATATTTGACACCATTTTCATGACTATATTTGAGTAGTTTAAAATGGGCAGGGCTGTATAGTGATACAGTCTTACATTATTAAACACCTACTTCCCAAGCAAACTGCTTGTGCTCACTGACTTCGTACAGTACAGCACAAACTGGTTTGTTGCAAAGTGCTGCGCCCCTTTTGGAAGGGATAAAAAATAAAGATCATAGATGTCAGTGCAATTAGACTTGTGTTTGGATTATACTTTTTATGTAAGATCGTTTTTTTGATTTTTGACTTAATTTGACAGGCCTTAATTGATACACGGTAATGACAGAGGATGGTAATAAAACCTTATCCAGCACTGCACCACAGCCTGCAGGATGTCAACTGCAGACCGCTGTTTTAGGGTGGACCTGGGAACAGCTGCCACACTTCACCAAAATGTCCAACCCAGTCTCACTCTAAAGTTGTCGAAATCTGTTTCTTGGGCAGTAACTGGCGGCATCAGACACTGACAAAAAAGTCGTCCTTTAATATGTATGTATATGTATGTATGCTGGTTGCTGTTTCATGGTGGATCAGGAGGAAATGTGGTGGGACGCGCGAAAGTTAGGGTGACGAAAGTCCGAGTGGGGTGGGAGTGGTAGTGAATGGGTCGAACAATAACTGACTTTCACTCAGGAGATCTGTGTTCGGGTCCCGTAAGGTTATAAAGCCAAACCCTGTTCCTTTTTTCTTAAACCTAACCACATGCTTTTGTTGCCAGGACAGTACTAAAGCATGAACAGGGGAGAGAGAAGGGGGATGACATGCAGCAAAGAGCCGAATAGCACCGATGGCCACTGCAGCAAGGATATTTCCTTCATCTTCCTGAGACCCAAACTTTTGTTTGGTATGCATATTTAATTTCTCCTTGGTATTCGGGATCAGTGGGAACTGAGTATAGACGTATACTATAGAAAGTAAACTAAACATTGTGAACGATAATAAATTCCCAATGTCCTCAAATGAGTATTCCTAATTAACAGCGTAACTAAAATTGGTCAAAATTGGTTCCCTTATTAAACTACAAATGTTATTAAGCATAATTTAACAGCGTTTCAACCATAAAATCTGATCAGGTTTTGGATCTTGTCCACTTTTGTGTCATAGGGGACACAAACTCCGCTCTCTTGGGTGAAAATCAATGTTTGTTGGACTCGCTCCCACCTGCCCCACTCTGAGTTTTCCTGCCTTAACTTTCGTCCTTGTCCTGCAGCACCTCCACCTGATGCTGCCGGGCGCAGTTAAACTATAACGGCAACTGGCCGCATATCATGCCGACATTAAAGGATGCCTTTTTTCATTGGTTTCTGACACCGCAAGTCACTGCCCAAGTGCCTGATTTCGATGACTTCGAAGTCATACCCTGCACATAGTAGAGGTAGATGGTGGCATGACAAGATAAGACGACTTGTGACTTGCTTGACCTGACCAATGACTTGACTTATGGCAAGGACTCAAATTGCTTGTTTTTTTTTTTTTACCACAGTGACTTGGGACTTAAAAGTTATTACTTAACTTGCTTATGACTTGCACATGTGTGACTTTAGCCCCGTTTTCACCGAGCAGTACGCTTGAGTTCAGTTCGCTACGCTTTTCTTCTGTTTCCACTGTGAAGAGTTGTGGATGGTACCAATGGAACTAATCCTTACCGTCCCCATTTTTGGTCCCCCCTTCTTTCTTTCTCAGCCTGCCATTCACTCCTTGCACACATGCTCACTCACTGTCTCCAGGTGGCATTGTCCAGGTAGGTCAGTTGAATCATCAGCTAATCCAAAATCAACCAATAGCACACGGACACACCTTCTCTGTCAGCCAATCACATCACCGCTCCTCATTTTAATTATGGTTCTTTCTCCGTCTTAGTTTTTTTTGCTGCAGTTGTGTGCTCCCCCCACCTCACCTTCATCGTCTTTACAGATTCATCAGCCTCATCCTCAGCCTCACAGTCATCAGCCTCCACCACCACCAGTGTCTGGACTCCGATTTATCTTGCTGCGGCTCAGATGTCCCTCAATCACAAAACATCTCCCTCTTTTGTCCAAGCGCCAAAGACTTCAGTTAAATCTTAATCAGCACAAATGAGCTGTTAATCTGTCCACTCATATTTTGTATTAAATATTATCTTCACTTCATTCTTCTGTCCCTTCTGATTGAAATAGCTATGATACATCTGCAACTCTCGACTTATTGTTTACCATCTTGGTTGGCATAGACCTACGGCATGCTTTGCAGACCGTCTTAATCTGCACTTCGTTGCTTATGGTGTTAGCTTTTTTGTGAACAATTTACTTCGCTTTGGAGGATAACGTGGGTTTACTGTCAGCACTTTAGTATAACAAGCTCCGTGGCTGTGTTAAACAAACTGGGTGTGGATTTCGAGGAGGCAGCAAGTAACTTTTGGAACAAATTCTGCTTTTTTACTTCTGGTTTGCACCTTCGACACATCATGTGGTGCCTTTTTATTTAAATTGCAGAGTGACTTCTCCCCGATGTGTTTATCTGAAATAAAGTGATAATTTATTTTTCACCTTATCACCTGGTAAGGAAAAAAAAGGATGAAAAAAATAGCAGCCTTAAATTATCTTCTCCACCCAAAGATGTTGATAGGCATAGAAAGTGGCACTGCTGTAACCATACTAATTTCTGCGCTACCATGCAGCCCAGATGGCAAATCAGAGACCCCATAATAAAACATTAACTTTAACAACATCACCGCGAGCAGCTAAGAGCCACTGCACTACAACAGTTGGTACATTAACAGCCGTGAATCAAGAGGAGCAGTGTCGGTCTCTGAGTGGTCTTCAAACAGAGCGTCGCTTTAATGGGATCCTAGGGGCCCCACATATCAAGGCTGGGGGTCATACAGGGAAACGCCTGTTTCTCTAGGAAATAATGAGGTCATTCGGTGTATAATGAGGCAACTGATGCGGGGAGAAAGGGGGAGGGGAGGGGGCAGCAAGACACGAGGGATTTCAGGCTCTACTCAACATCAATTTGTCGAAACAGGTTTTGGATTGCAATTTCTTTCCTTGTGTTTTCTCCCTCCTGCTCCCTTCCTCCTCCTCATCCTACCGTCTTTAACACGCTGTAATTTTGTCGTGTCATCAGTACCAGCAGGGTGTGACAACCCGCTGCTTTTAATCATTCTCAATCAGGAGGGACTGTCTCCCTCTCTCCATCCCCCTCGCCGTCTCTCTCCCCCCTTTCCTCTCTGCAGGAGACAGACAAAATGGAGAAGAATGAAACATGTGCGTAACCTTTTCAAGGACGGCAGTGAGGATGGGCTGTCCAGCTAGAAAGCACTTTAGGAAAAGAAAACCACTGGTGCGGTTAATACAGAAAAGAAGAAGAGAGGGAAAATAGATGAGGGGGCCTGAAAGCCGACTATGATGACTTCTATATATAGCTGCTGCAGCGCGTGGTGAAGGCCTGCACCACTAAGACTGCATGCTCTTCCAGCTAAAGGGATTTCACACAGAATATGTGTGTGTGTCAGAGAGTGTGTGTGCACGCATGTATCTGCATGTGTGCATGTGTTTATTAGGACCAGAGATTACACTGCTGCCGACAAGACGAGAGGAAAAGAGAAGAAGTAGGAGGAGGAGGAGGAGGTGGAGGAGGAGGAGGAGGAGGAGGAGGAGAGAGCCGAGTAGCTGCAGGAGCTGCGGCGTCCTTAATTACAAAGCAAACAACCACAGGCCTTATCCCTTACAGGATAAATGCTTATGTATTCCTCCGAAGGGCTATTATTACAAAACTTTTCTACTCAGCAATTTCTAATAATTAAATGTTACAAGGACCCATTTTTCTTGCCAGGATTGTATGGATTTTTTTAGGCTGTGTATTATTCAGCAAAGACGACATCTTTTATTCTTCCACGACTGGTTTGTTAAAGGAAACTAGGTTGCAAATGATCCCTATAATAAATGTTGAGTGCGACACATCCTGACTACACTGACTCTTATGAAATTACATAGATAAAGAGAGCGTTTCAGAAATAAACTCGTTGATATTCGCTAAAAGTCATTATGCAACACGTTTTATTTCTTTTTCAAGTGATGCAAACGTCTATTTTAGGAGAGGAGAAGACAGATAAGACACTAGATTTCAAGTAACTGATTTAAATTCAAGTCCACATTCGATGTTTTCTCTCAGATATTTCTTAGCTCAGTGTTTACTGTTTCATTCTGGCTGCTTTAGCATGCATACGTCATGATATTAGATGTTTAAAGTTTTGTCAGATCTCTCAGGCATATGTATGAAAAGTATGTTTTTCTCCAGAAGGGTAGAAACATAGAATTGGAGTGAGTTCTTGTCTCCATTGTAGTGATACAGGCCAAGCCCATGATGAAGGGGCATCGCATCTTGTTTCTGACCCTCTCTGAGGTTACACAGCATCCAACATCTGTCAGTCCCCTCCACTGGTGAAAAGTGTGCAGGACTGGAAGCAATGCGTGGATCGCACCAGTTTAACAAGGATAGTCCAACTCCTCTCAAAGCCCAGACACCAAACTGACATCAAAGAACTAGCAGTGATAAAAGATGGTTGCGTCACCTCGCTTTGCTTTTGTCTCGGCCAAAAAGTTGCACTTGAGCACACCAGGACAACTACAGCTGATGGCCGACTGGCGCACACGTTCTGCATCTGCATGAGAGGAAATAACTCCATAGCAGCAGGTGGCGGTAGTCTGTATTTCATGGTGGTTAGGTTTAGAAAAAAAAACATGGTATGGCTCTACATTCATTTGGGAAGTGAACAGCAGCCTCCTGGATGATGGTCTGGTGTTGCTGGATCCATCTGTCACCCCTCTCACCTGACCTATAGGGACTTTCCAGGTCTTTAAACAATGGGGTGCCCCTTAAACTATGTTGATGTCGGGTGGCTTTTCAAACAGACAATGTCCGGTGGTGTTATTAACTGACTCTGCCAGACGGTGATGCCTGGTTTTTGTTGGTGTCTGATGTGAAAATCAAAGTCCTAGCTATGTTATTTGACGACTTCGGAATGAGAACGCGTTGGCTCAGCACTCGTTCATTTTATGTCCATGAAACTGTGTTTTTCTACCCAGAAGTAAATATACATTTTACTGTTTCAGAACTGAGAACGCTATAACATTTGGTTATAAAAAAGAAAAAAATTTAAAAACTTTCTGTGGGTGCACAAAACCAACCTCCAGGTAATTGTCTGTGGAGCAGTTTTTGACATTATACCTGATGACATCACAAGTTAGAGACTTATTTTGCTGGTTTCTGACTTTGAGAGAGAGCAGCTCATGTTCAAAAATATTAATTGAACTTTCTTCGGCCATGGAAATAACATATTTGAATTCTAAATTTGGATGGTGTTCTCTTTAAAAGGTAACTAAGGCAAAGGGGGTAAATATCCTGATAAGAAAAACCACAGTACAGTGATGTGAAGTGGTGCGAGACTGCAGGAGAGAAATGAGCAGAAACCTGAACACACTCCATATATTCCAAATTATATATATGTACCACAACAGCCCATAACCCAGTCTGGACACTTCCTAGTCTTCCTAGTTCCCACCTCCTAGTCTGTTTGTGTCTATTTGTGTGAAATGATTCTTCTGTGGAGGGCCGGGTAAAAACCACAGTAAGTACAGCTCATGTGAAGGCATTGTTTGACAACAGAGCCCTGAACCTCCACTGAATCTGTTGATGATGCAGCTCAGAGATGCCCAACAGAGCTTTTTAAGCCCAACTTCTCAGAAAGTAAAAGAAGAACTCACCACTCTTACTTTTTGCACAAATTCAACAACTTAAATGAACTTGTACATTGTTGAGCCAGGGCAGCTGCTGTCTACGATGAAACCAGTCCAAGAGATGTTGAATGCATGTGTGGCCTGTGGGCACAAAATATGTGGAGCTTTCTTCACTGCTGGGCAGCTCCTACTCCCCTTGTTGTCTCATTTTAATAAGAAAAACGTCTCCATTAGCTCCCATGGAGACTGTGAGTGGCGATGGAGGTAAATAAAAGACTCCTGATTGTGAAATAATGAGTACGCCAGTTGCTGCTTGGCAGCCGGCTGCTGCTGTCAGCAGGTTTTGAATCACTGTGAAAAGAAGTGGAACAGGGGAATTATGGGAGCTATTAAAATTGCTATAAAGATTACCAGCATACCCACCTACCAAACACTTTGCTTGATAAAAGGAGATTGGCAGATAGGAGAGACATCCACTTGACACATTAGTTCATTATGCTCAGAGATGATATCATTAGAGCATTAACAAGGTTAGATTCTCTGGGCTCACACCCACAGAGGTGAATGACAAGGGAACCGCTACAGTCTTAAAGCGAAACACTGGACTTGCCCTCGAAAATGATTTGTGTGATTTCACTTTCAATTAGGCAGCGTGAGAGACAGCTTGTGATGTGGTATCACTGCCTCCGTGTAAAAACATGCACGGACACACAACGCAGACACACACTCAAAATCAATATCGCCAAGTTGCCCTCGGCTCACTCGTCAATGGAACTCATTTACATTTTAACAGTTGAGGCAGCTTCTCCACCACAACCCTCTGTATAATTCATGACTAGTCAGAAGTTTGGAGAGCTTCAGCAGGGCACACGATGCCATCACCAGAACCACCAGGGCGCCAGAGTATCCTCCACTCCTCCATGTAAATGCATGGTAAATCAATGATGTGTATCAAGACAGACAGCGCCGGCTAAAGAGCTGGCTCAAAGACACTTCAGCCACTGGTGTGTTTGCCAACACAAGATCTCAAACCACTCTGCAGTTAAAAGTTAGTTATCCAGAGGCCCACTGTGGTAATATGCATGTTTATGCTTTTAGTTAATGCTGGCTCACAGCTTTGATATGAATGCCAGCGACTTCTGTTTATGTTTTTGTAGACTTGGCAATGTCCGTATATCGGTGCTGAGGATTTTGAGGGTGACAGAAATGCCCAAAACTAATTGCCTGAATGCCTTTGAATCCGCCTACTTTTTGATTTGACTGATTCGTTTGGCATCGTGATGTGAAGCAGCAGTTTCTCAGTTAAAATAGAAAATGACCAATGAGCACTGCGGGGGGACTCGATTAGCCAATCAGTGCCACAGGCGGTGTTGTCAAGTGTTGTGGAGCGTTGTCAAGCTCTGTGCTGGAGCCAGTGAGGAGTAATAAGAGCATTGGAAAGCACTAAAGACAAGATAGATGTGGCAGTTAAGGCTGTTCTATATCGACATGTCTTCTCAGTATCACCCGACATCGTAGTTTATTTAACTTCACTCCACTCCAAAGCAGGTGTGTTGGCAGCACACAGTGTGGACTCAAACTGACGTTAGTTTCCCACAAATATGTTGGTCTCTAGTGATTAGTTAGGGGAAAATGAAATCAGTTAGAAAGGACGCAATGTCTGACTGAAGATAGAAACGAAGTGTCACGAGCAGCTAACAGTTCTGTCTGATATCACGCAACATTCCACACTTAACTTTTTGACTACTGTAAGTGCACCATCCGACTACTTAGGCCTACACTGCACTGCATTTTGCCATAATTCTCACTGTGAACGCACTTATGCACTCAAAATACAAGTATAAGCACAGAAGTATTTGAGGCACAGCAATGGTTTCAAAACCAGAATCTCCAGTTAAAATTTAGTCTCGAGGCCCACTGTGCAAATATGCATGTGTATTCCTGTAGTTAATGCTGGCTCACAGCTTAGATTTGAATGCCAACGACTTCTGTTTGTTTTTGCAGACTTGGTATTGGCGCTGAGAGGTTTGAGGGCGACAGGAATGCCCAAAACTATGGCTAAAGTACTGGCAAAAAACTGAACTGTGTCCAGAATTAGTGGCACATTTGGAGAAGGTGCTGCGATCTGTACCCACTGCTCCATATACTAAGGCTATGTTCTTGCTGCAGCGGCCACTGGTTTGATTCCAGCCACAGCCCTTTGCTGCGTATCGTCCCCTCTCTCTCCCCCTTTCATACTTCAAACTGTCTTCTCATTAAAGGCAAAATGCCCAAAAATAATCTAAAAAAAAAAAAAAAAAAAGAGCACTGTACCACTGTACATTTCTGCAAAGCCAAGATATCTTACATTTGTACATTATTATGTAGTTGATGTGTAGAAACTATATGTTCCTTTACGTTTCAACAACACTGTGTTAAATGTGTAGTTATTTTATGTACAAAAGCAACTTGATTATGATTAGAAAAATATCATGTTTTGGCTTAAAATAGCCACTGGAACAAAAAACAACCACATTTGATGGCACGTTCACCACAGGAAATGCAGCGATGGCTAGCTAAATAAATACCATGTGCGTTGGCGTAATTTCTACCGGAAACGCAGTGATGGCCCGCTAAAAAACAACCACATCTGGTGGCACAATCACCACTGGACACACAGCAAAGGCTAGCTAAAAACAACCACATTTGGTCGCATAATTCCTACTGGAAATGCATCACAGACTGGTCAACAAACAACCTGGTTAGGTGACATGATCACTACAGGAAATGCAGCGCTGGCTCATTAGAAAACAATCATGTTTGGTGGCATGATCATCACTGGAAATGCAGTAATGGCTTGATACAAAAAAAACCTTGTTTGTTTGCACAATTGTTGCTGAAAATGCAGTGCAGGCTAGCTAATAAACAACCGCATTTGGTGGTACAATCAATACTGGAAATGCAGCTACAGGTCTCTAAAAGTCACTCATGTTTGGTGGCACAAACGCAGCTGGAAACACAGTGACCGTGCACTAAAAAACAACCTGGTGTGAAGCAGTGGCCTGCAGCCATCTCACTTCAGTCTCACACCATCTACCATGCGCTCTACAAGCAGATCAAGATTTTAATTCCAGTCATATCTCAAACTTTACCAGATGAATGATCAAAAAATTAGGTACAGACATTCATTGTTCCCAGGTGATGTATTTTAATGATGCCCGATGATTCCTTTAGTGTTGCCATGAGGTTGACATTTACTGGTGAAAGTTAAAACGAGGAGTTAAGGAATGAATCTGGTTCATAAAAGTCCTCACAGGTGTAATAATAAGGATGTGTGCTTTTGTTTTGTGATTGCATGTGCATGTGTGCTGCAATTAAAAATACAACTCATTGCTCTCATCTTGTACCTCGAGTGTGTGTGTAAGTACGTGTGTGTGTGTCAGGTCCGTGCTGTGTGTGGAGTTCACAGGCGCCAGACCAGAGTTACTGAGAGCGGTTAATGAGAGAGTTGGCAGAGTTATTAGCTGATCGCTGTAAGTCAGTGATCTGTGTGAGGGAGGATTAGGTTCCACACGTCCTGCACAACCTCACTGGAGCCAGGAGCTCAGTCTCAGGGAAGCTCATTAGATTTAAATATGGCTGTCGAGAGCAAATAGTAGACAAGATGGATGTAAACTGCGATCGTGATGATGGTGCACTTCAGACGGTCAAGCGTGAATGTGTGTGTTTGATTGCAGAGTGCGTCTTTGTGTGTGTTGGTGTGCATTAAAATGAAACATGTAGATGTGCTTTGCCTAATCACCGCTTCACATTCAAATTTGATTATCTGCTGTAACAAGATGTTATTCACTGAAAGACAGAAACAGAAGGTGTCAGGAGACTAATTTTGGCAAAGCCCACGGACACTTAATTCACATTCAGTTCACTTGAAAAAAAAACTGTCACTCATATCACATGGGTGTTACAGTAAACTGTCCCTTGAACAAAATCACACATACCACATGCAAATAAGGACGTCTCAAATAATCATTTATTTGGAAGTAAAATTTAAAGTAGAATACCCACCTTGTGGTTGTATGCCTCCATGGATCAGTCAAGTTGCAGCTACAGTTTACATCCATATTTGTGAAAACAGGCTTCACGCACATCTTCGTCCTGGCAGCACAGAAGATCTTTACAATCAGCACAGTTTCAAGGTGGACACTCAAGATCAGAGTCAGCAATTCAGCACTACAGCAAGCCAGGCATATTTTAGGATGACTCAGAGGCAGTTTGACAACCTGCTGTCTATGGTCGGGCCGTATAGCTCTGAGTATCCAACAACTGCTGCCACCAATTTCTCCTCCATTGTTGCCCAACTGTAAACTTGTTGTCGTGACCACCGCAGAAGGCCTGCTGCCTCTCAAATAACCTGATTGGACAATGGGGAAAAAAAAAGACCAAAATAAGAAATGACATGGGGCACTTTTCTGCTCTGAGTTTAAGTTTTTTCAACTCGAGGAGTTCAGAGCACTCTGGCAAAAATGCCAGGAGCCTAGAGCACATAAACCTGAGGCACGTAGCAACGCAAAAACAGCGAGCAAATTAGAAAAAGCCGTCTCCAGCTGCTAGAACGCTTTCTGTGTGATCAGGGCCTTAACTGAGCAAGTCATGTGGTTTGAGGTCTTCTAGTAATGGCTGTAGTTTCTTCTTACATAGCTCCGACCTGTAGAATAGAAAATACGCCTAGTTGAAATAAACCTGTTTTCCCGTAAAGAATTATGCTTCTCACTCAATTACCAACCTACAAAGCAGATCCAGGGTCAGTCAATAATTGAGTTTGGAGATGAAAAATGTATCCTAGGATACAACATTCCTCCAGAAAAAAACACATACGGGAGTTTTATTTCCCGAGGTCAAGGAAGACTGTTTTCTTGTTTAGTATTGCTGAATGCTGGAGCAAAGTTTGTTCTGCACGGGTTCATGTTCCTGCTCTCACACTGAAGTCAGAATAAAAGACTGACTCGCACACCAAGATGGACATTTCTTGCAGTGAGCAGTTATTATATAAAAACAAGGCCTTCTGCTTGGCGTTATGTAACACAGCGGTGAATCAGGGAGATGATGACAAACACACAATGCTGGGGACAGTGGTCTTGCTATAAGCTGCGTCTCTCTGCAACTGTTGCTCACTTGCTATCTCTTTCTCCCACACAAAGTCTCCTCTTCTGATCCTCCCTTCTCCTTCTGCGCCTTTTTCTCCCCTGTCACTTCCAGCATCTCTTTAAATGCACCATGTCATGTTTGTGGTGTGACCTTGCAAATTTTGGTTAATTTCAACAGGTGCACTTTCACTACGTGCGACATCACATCACCGGCGGGGAGGATGCCAGGCCGCTGTTCCCGGAGGTGCATCGCTCTATTTGAAAATCGCTGCCCATTGACTTTTTTAATACAACAAGACTTGAAATACCCAGAAGACAGAAGCTTCTATTTTGAGCCTCTAAATGAACCGATTCTTTTGTGCCATCATTCTGTCTCCCATACGGTCACAGTGAAAGCTGCACGGTCAAAGCGGCGCCACTGGTGCTTTCCAAGTGTCCTAGATAAATGAAAAATACCCGTAATTTGATTTCATTTGTGTTTGCTGCAAGCACAATGAACAGCTTCATTGAACAATCTGTCACTGGCTGGCAATAGAGGCTTTGTGAACTCATGCATTATGACGTCTTAGTGCAGAAATCTTTATTTATTTACCTATTTATTAACCCATCGTTCTCCTCTGCTGTCCTCTGGACACGGCACAACCACAGATCCACACACACAGATAATGAGAGAAACATGGGAGGTACTGAAGACTGGGCGTACTGTATGTGTGTGTCTTCAAGTGATGTGATTTATAATTATGAAGTACATCTGTTTGTGCATTTAGAGCAAACATTCTCTGCTTTATGAAGACAGAAATACATGACCTTCAGTGTTTAGTGTTGAAGATGAGGAAAGGGGGGAGGTGGCCTGAGCGCAGTCTGATAGATGTAACCTCCTCATCTCTTTCTCTCTGTCTATACATATATATAGAAACCAATGACCCATGTACGAACGCAGTGCCAGCCACCACACTCCTTGGCCGTCCTTTTACTCTTTGTACCGTGTGTAGAGTGTCTTTTATTCCCCCCCTCCCTCCGCCCCGCCCCGACTCCCTCTTGCTCCCCCACTCCATCCAAGTGAGCCAATCAAGACGGAGCGAGATAATGAATTACATAACGACAACTTCTGTGTAATCGTCTCCCCGTCTGCCTCCGTGCACCCTGGCTCGGGGACAATTAGAAAAGAGAGAGGAAGACAGGACAAGACGGGAGAGGGAACACATGAGCGAAGGATGGAGAGGAGAGGGTTTGAGAGTGAAAACAGAGCAAACAGCATAAGCAAGAGGAAATAAGAAAATGAGACATTTGACATTTGAAATGTCTTTATTGAGTCATTTAAAGGTCACATGGTACAAAGAACATCACTACTGATAGTATGGTCCACAGAGTGTAGAGCATTACACAGCAGACTGTTGAACAACATGGTACCATTGTTTCTTTGTCCGTACGTAAAGTCAAGAGAACCTGTGGTTGTTATCAAGGTTTTCAACAAAGTGAAAAGGTCAGGATGTGGTTGAGACATAGACTGTGTAAAAGAAGTCGTCACCATGAAGTCACCTGTTCTGAAGCCTTGAGTTCGGCACTTCAGCTCACGCCATCTCGTTTTTTTGGAGCCAGAAGTGACCGTATTTAGATGGGAGGGTGGAACTGTGGAGGAGCATGGAGTTGATCTGACTGACATTTGTGCGTCAGCTTTATGCAGAGCCTACGCCGCAGCCTACGCACATGGCCTATGCTGTTGTAAGCATTTATACTTCTGCATTGGTGTATCTGTGTCACTCTGCAGTTACGCCTCCAAAACACTTGTCGGCAGTGGGGTTTGCTCTAAAGTTTAGTTGATTCAAAATACACCTAAAACACACATTAAACACACATTAAACATGACTTAATAAAGACAATATCAAACACATGTATGCCTATGTCATTTTACACTGCATGAATTAGCTTAGCAAGGGCCAGCATAAACATTTAAAAAAGGTAACATTACAAAAT
>JAPZEB010000010.1:7139043-7149867 GCA_029783705.1 Chaetodon striatus
AACCTGTGACCCTCCTGTGCCTAGCTCCTGTGTCCTGTCTTCCGGCCCCCTTCCTCACTTCGACCAGCTCTGCTCCACCAACTCACCTGCCCTCCTGGAAACTCCACAGCCTGGCTCCACATTGACCTTCAGTTCCATTATTTATTTTATTTTTTTTTTTTTAACACAATAAACTGATTCTCATCCTACTCGGAGTCCAGAGTCTGCATCTTGTGGTCCCACTTCCAGTGTTCTTAACATCCAATCATTAAAAAAAGGATTGTTTGAAAGGATTCTGAGAATGGTTAGATCTCATAATCCAGTCTTGGTTTTAATCTGGATCAAACCTTCAGTATGTGTTGTTCATAACTTTCTAGTAGGCATGGGACCTTTGATCCATAAAAAAATGATTACTGATCCCAACACAAGGGTGGACTCAGGGACAAAATGTAATACAACTTCTTATTTGGTCAAATAAATATATTTTGCACTTGATTTGTTACAGCAAAGCAAAAAAAAAAAAGTATGTTGTCCCCATTAAATAATCTCCCAAATACCTGTCATTATCACATTATGTATTTTCTTGAAGATCTAATTTTCTTTATCTTTCACAGCACCTACTGTATGTCGTTAAATATTATCTGTGCTGCATCAACACACATGTACTCAATGATACATTCATAAATTGTTATTAATTTATAAAAGCTTATGTTTTTCAGCAATATTTGTGCTCATGTTCAAAACTTTTTGCTCTGAGTCAATGACTGGTACTTTCTGCATAAAGCATAGCTTCACATTTACAGACATGTCACCACAGCGTTGTGTCCACGCAAGAGAAAGTTCTGGAATCACCAATTATCTTTCTGCTATACGGGGGAACAAACACTGGTGTGGTTTTGTTTCTTTAAACCAATCACAGTCATCTTGGGCAGTGTTAAGCCCAGGATGCAGCAATGGTGCGCTCGCAAAATAGTGTCAGGGTGAACTTTTGAGGAACACTTAAGTGTAAGGAGGCAAACTCTGTCGTTAAAATGGCAAAAGACAGTGCCACAAAATATCATTAACAGACATATGTCACTGTGTGCTTCAACTTTCAGTCATAAGAAAGGCAAACACGATATGATAATTGTCACCCCAGACGTGAAACCTGACTAAACTCACTGGACCCGCTAAGACCACAAACGATTTGCTGGCTGTATGTGGCTCCGGCAGAACATCATTACGACGATATCACAGAAGCTTGTGTGAAGTGAAACGGATCAGTACTTTTGTGAAGTCACTGTCACTGGCACATGCTGCTGCCAGAGTTAAAAGATGTAGCAAATTAACTCTGACTGACAGTGTAAGAAAATGGATCAACATCTGACATGAGAATCCTGCGAGACAGAGTTTGGGCTTTCACGAGGTGTGTTCACAAGTTGGTTTGTTCACTGTAGTTCTTTACAACAATTTACTGTAACAACAAAGCAGGTGTTATTGCACAATTCAAATCTTCACCAACCCTGCCATTTGCAGAGTGTGAATGGGAAGCAAGTGGAAAGTGGAAAGAAGGGAGAAGTCAGCGCTAAATGGCAGCCTATCTCAGGTTGCACAAAAAAAACCTTATGCTCATGTTGAAAACATCTTTTATTAACACTGTCATTCCACCTGGGCCCCCAGTAGCGAAGCCCATTAGAGGACTATGCACAGACTCATAGAACTGGAGTTACATCCTGTATTTCTAGCGCTTCATCAAAATGAAAGTCCTCACACATGTTCTAAATGTTGAGGGGGATGTGTCCCATGCGTCCCCCTTGAGGTCTACACTTATGCAGAGCAGCATTAGCATATGTTAAGTCCTGTTTTCTGGTCACCTGAAGATTTTACGGTACGGTATGGTATTTCGTTTTTAGCTCTTTTTTGGTCCCCACCATCTACTGTAAAAATGATCTGGCTCTTTAGCTGCTAAATGCTCCTCTGTGTTCACTAGCTAACTGCTAACTGCTCACTGTGTCCATCTGCCTTTTTCTCGCTTAGCAGGTAGCACAAAACAGCGTTCCCCTCGAAATCTACCCCCACGTGCAAAGGTACAGCTTAACAAATAAATTAACCAATCATTGAAGTCAAAGCAAAAGAGCAGGCGGTAGATGTTAGAATGGAAACATAAAGCAACGAATGTAAGATGATATTGATTTCAGCTACCTATCTGGAGTCTCATTTGTTTGACAGAGCAATAATTCCCATGTGCTGATATTCATCATTAGAACTCCAGGTCTGATTAGATAAATACATGATCCTGTTCTTGTTTCTTATCATGCTCTGTCAGACAGACAGCCTCGCTCTGCATCTGCTCCCTTTCTTTCTTTTCTCTCTCTTCACCTGGAGGCCTGTAATTCATACAGCCACTCAGCTTCTTTTCTGTTTTCCAAGGCTGACCAGGGTAAACAAAAATGGGAGCAAGACATGATGGAAAAGTCAGAAATACACAATGTCAGGGAGACGCGTGAACATTTCAATTGCAGAATATAGCAATCACTGTATCAGATAACATAATGTAAAGCCTCCTTACTGTTCAGTACTGTACAGTGTAAAACATCATACCACACATTTGCATTTCTTTTACCACAATGTGAAGCAGTGTATGAAAATAAAATACGATGTAATGATACAATACGTAAAGGTTCTTTAGTGGCATATAGCAGTGAGGATGCAGATTGCAACCAGCTGTAACTTCTCCTGGTCAGAATACCTTCAGTGTTCATTGTTGACGAGGCTTCTACCAGGAAACAGATTACTCACACAGGTCTCTTCCTCTCCAGAACAAACAGACTAGGTGGTTTAAACTAGTAAAAACAGTGACTAAAGCAGTTTCAAGTAACAAATCAGTGTTTCTGTATAGTTCAGTCCTGCTTTTATCAACTTTGAATGCTTTCAAATATCAGATAATTACTTTAAGTTGGAGAAAGTTATTCATGTGTTTATCTCCTCTAGAATTAACCACTGTAATTTGCTTTTTACTTGCCTAAACAATAAAGCACGCTCACACCTTAAAGTTCTACAAAATGCCCCAGGGAGAGCTTCCCTACATGGCTCTCAGTTAACTTCAGGATTCATTTTAAGGTTTTACTCATTACTTTTGAAGCAGTGTATCATCTAGCAGCAGCATACGTCTGTATCTTGCATTTGTCTTGCAACTTTGCCGATATCTTGAAATAATTTTGTTTGATATTTTCTTCTTTGACGGGAAGTGGAATGGAGATGTAATATTTTTTATAATCTGTGAAGCACTTTGTAACCCTGTCAAATCAGTGTTTCTCTGACGCTGTTTGGCTCGGTGGAGACAGGCCATTAGCCCACCACCTTCTAATGTGTGCTCACCTTGTTTTGGTAACTTCAACTCCAGGTTTACCAGAAGCTGAATTATCCACAGAGGTCTCTTCCTCTCAAAAACAAATAGATCCGATGATTTAAAGCTATTAAAACACTGAATAAAGCAGTTTTACATTAAGAAAATAAGTGTTTCTCGGCACTGCTTGTCGTAACGGGGCTGCTGACTTCTGTGACCAACACAAAAACTTGAATGTCCCCATCTGGAGCTGGTATTTGGTTTGTCCATTGGTTTTGTCCACAACATGGCAGACTCTGTTGATGAGGACCTGCTCCCTATGTAGAAATGATTTATTTATTTTAAGGTAACGAAAACACAATGATTCTTGATTTCATGTGATTATACACTCAAGAAAACATACTTATTATATTATATTCCATTTCTGCCAATGTATCCCCCCAAGACCTACACACTGGAGCTTTAACTGTCTTAAAGTGCACAACTGTATCTTAATCACGAAACCACTGAGCCAGTGATGTGTATGAATGTTACTATTTGAAGGTTTTATTAACTTCCTGGTATTCCTGGCACTCTGGCTCCCTGTCACACTGTACTGGGACACCTGAGGAAAGCAGAGCCATTGTTAATGTTATTAGTAACACCACAAGTCAAATGTCTGCTGTGAAAAAGGTCTATTACCACTCCGAGTTCCCAAGGTAAGAAATTTTACACAGTGGCTTTAAAAGACAAATGGAAACTGGGGTTAAAGGCCCGACACACATTTGTACACCCACACAGGTGTTTTCACTTTATTCTGCCTGATTAACTCTCTTCTCACGCGTGAGCACATGTGCAGGTACAAACTCTGCTTTATCGACGTCTCTCGCACTCTGTTAGGTTTTTTTCTTTTTGTTAGGACAGCACCTTTTTCATTAGTATAAATTTGGGTAACTTGATCATTCCCAGCATGGCTGCACTTAAGTTCAACCTTATCAGAGGCCTAATTAACTAATAGGTAAAAACACCTGTGTGGGTGTGCACAACCCTCTAGCTGCTCTATATATTAACAAATGGCTACAGGTAATGTAAAAGGGGTCACTAATGACGAACCATCAGATAATTATCACCCATCTCTGCTGTTCTCAGCTCAGAGCATCTTCAGCTCATTGTTTATGTTTTACAGCAACTTTATCACAATCACAACTCATTAACCTGTTTTTAAAGGGGACCTCTTATGCTAATTTACAGGTTCATACTTAGGGTTTTCACTGAGAAAGTTTTCATGCTTTAATGTTCAAAAACTATTTTGTTTTCCTCACACCGTCTGCCTGAGTGTACCTGTTTTCACCCTCTGTCTATGGCACTCTGTTTTAATGCCTGTCTCTTTAAGCCCCCTTCTCAAAAAAGCCCGTCTGCTCTGATTGGTCAGCATTTCCAGGTAAGAAACAACAGAGTTAGCAACTAGTTAGTGAACACAGACAAGCCTTTGATGTTAGCAGCTAAAGATCCAGATACTCTGTGACATTCTGTGAATAGTGGACTTGCATTCTTTACATTGACAGAACAGACAAAACAGGACTCATAATACATGCTAATGTTGCTCCATGTCTGCTGGATGCATAGGCAACTGTTTACTATAAACTATATCAGCTTTGTAAAGTGATTATATGTAACTGTCTTGTTTACAGTTTGCTCAGCTGCCCCTTTAGTACTGAACATAATGTGTAGGTTGTTCCATTTATATAACATATTACAGTTTGGCTCTTATGTTTATGGAGTGCTAGCTATGACTACAGTCTAAACAAAATCTCTCTTTAGCTTCTTCAACTTCCCTCCTAACAACAGCCCCAATTCTTGTATTACCACCATTATCTCAGAGTCAAGACATTTTGTCCAACCCTAAATTACATCTTCCTTCTCAGGCTTGCTAGCTGCTCATTTGCACTTCTGTCTTTCCATTCTTCTCACTTTCTCCCTCTATCTTTCTCTCACACTCTCGCCTTTTCTGTGGTGACATTAATTACAATGAGGAGCAAGTGATGGCACTCATTGCTTCAGCATTACAGCGGGCGTATTCAGCAAACGCGCAGCCTGATGAAGTGTCCACATCACACTGCACCGTGATTTATCACTTATTTCTGCCACAATGCTTTGGCCGATAACTCTTATTCTACTCCATTTACTGCCACGACATACGTCTCACGCGCAGAGAGAAGACTGTGTCATTTCTATTGATGGAGGCTCAGTGTGTGCGTGTGTGTGTGTGTTGAATGACCTCAAATGATGTAAGGTCTGAGCTCAAAGAAAGCTTATATAACCGTTTGGATGTTATGTCGCACAAATCTATGATATATATATGGTTATATGAGAAGCAACATCATGCACATGACTGAGCTTTCGTCAAATCTAAAGACACATATCTATCATGTGTGCGTGCCTGTGGGCGATAAGCATGTGTATACAGCCCAGTTGAGTTGGCCTTTATTTCTCAAGCAAAAGTTCAAAGCAAATGCTTTCCTCGTACTGCGAGCCAGTTTACACTGACTTAGGGGGTTTTACTTAGAGTTTAATGCCATTGAGTTCCTTCATACAGAACCAATGATGACGTTTTGTCTGTACGTGGGATGCTGTATGGATGGGAAACTACAGAGGGAGTAGCCATGTGCATGCGCACTTTTATAAGTGAGCTAAAAATCTGTAAAAGGATACAACAGATATCAGTCACAGTTTTCCCGGAGGCGTCAAGAGTGAAGATGGTGTAGGTTACAAGAAACACTAGAAAAGTGCGTTCAGTAGAGTGCAGCACCAACCGCAGCCTCTCTAGGCACCTCAGCTACGCAACTGGTGGCTCACTGCAGTTCGAGTTGTGCTCCAACAGGCATGAATGTGAAATATAGATGCAACATAAAGCCTGGTATACACTGTGCGATTTTGGGCTGTCCCGACAAAAGATGACAAACATGAAAGAAATGTGGCGATATCTTTGGGCGTGGCTCTAAAATAGTGGTCCTACGCCGCTGAGTGGGAGAGCTTCAAGTTTCACGGTCTTGCGATCAAAGACAGCCTGGGATAAAATTCTGAAAGTGTCAGAAATTTGGGATGACCATCTCACAGTGTGACTGTTGTTACCACCTACATCTACGAACCAACCAATAGAAATGCAGCATTAAACAACCCGCTAATGCTTAACCCAACCAAACAGACAGATAGCAGCTCGCCATGGAGGCAAAACGCGCAAAAGAAATGTGTGCGATTCCAGCAAAGATGAAAACCTTGTGGAGCTGTGGCAGCAGAAGCCTTGCCTGTATGATGTGTCCTCCAGCTCTGACCATGACCGCGTAAAGGAGGATGAAGCATAGAAGGAAATAGCAGCTTAGCTGCAGTATGGCGTGGCCCAGTGATTAAAGTACTGCATGCTTTAAAATTAATCTAGAAATTTAGGTTGCAGGTCTCCTTGCTGCACTTGTCGTGGATGTGGACCGCTTCTCCGCTGGCTCCCTTGCAGTCAAGATGGCGGCGAAGATAACAAAAATGGGGACTATTCATCTTGTATCGTGCCTAGCTTTAATGTATCATAAAATATTGGGTATGGAATTAATCTGCGGATGCTCCAGTCCAACCTGCCTATGTAGGTCAGGTTTGAGCCACGATGAAGGCCAAAATGTGGCCTACAACAGACAACAAGGCTTTTTGTTTTTAGTCGAGCCAATTTATGGAAAACTTGTGGCGCTTACCGGACGGTTACGATGAATAAGGAGTTAGCGGTCAATGACGTTAAAAAGAGTTAAAAAAAAACAGGTCTTTAAACAATTGTGAATCACCACAACCACGAGAAGTCGTTTAGCACCAACAGATCTTCATATAGTGGTTCATACGTTGTCTTATGAAAATGCACATACAACAGTTTGTATGACTTCTAACAAATAGGTGCCCCACAAATGATGTTACGTACCTTACAAGAAGTTATGCACTTCATATAAAGTTACGTAGGTCAGGTTTAGGGTAAAGAAACATGGCTGTGCATCTTTAGGTTTAGGCCAGTAAAGTTACATAGATTAGGTTTAGGAAGAGAAACATGGTGACAACGTGCCTCAAAATAACTAAAAGTTTATTTGGTTTCACGCTGTCCAGAGCACCAATCTCCTGGGTGAAAGTCCTGTGTTGTTTGGCCCAACCCCCACCTCAACTTGCCTTTTTTGGGGGACTTTTGCTCTTATACTCCCTCCTTCTATACTCCCATCAGCACATAAGTCACTTGATTGCAGCCTTCCTAATTAAGCCAATTACTGGATCATTACTTGTATTAAATATGAATTGTAGGTATACATATGAACAGTGGGTGAAAAGCCTGTGAGCATACAGTCATCAATATGCATACAGAATTTTAGGCTGATGGTCCAATAGTTTGTGAGATTAGCTGCAGACAGATTTATACAAGCACACACACACACACACAACCAAACAGGTGACCCTCTCCAGATAAAAAACAAAACGTGAAATCTAATTGGAGTTCTGGCAGAAACAGAGCCAGACGGACACCAGAAAGAGAACGAATGAGACACACAGGCAAGAGTGAAACGAAGCCAAAGGGACGTCGACGCACAAAACAGACTGTGAATTAAACAAAAAGATAATAGGAGGACGAAAGACTGGCATAAAAGTTCAGTTTAAATTAGACTGAACTCAGAGATGGCAGGAGAGTCTCTAATCCTTTCTCCCTTAGGCCTTGAATCACCTGCCATCCACAAAGTCACCGTCCATCCCACAGGAAAACACTCATTACAGGCTGCCATTACGTTTGACTGCATCTCTCTCCATAACCTTGAAACACTGTTCACTCAGCCAAAAACACTTCAATCCAGCGGGAGAGCTGGGTCAATTGAGTCAATGTCGAGTGACTCCTTTCTCCCAAAAGGCACCGCAATTGACATATTTTGTTTTGTTTTTTTGGTTAGAGACTGTTACAAGGACAAGTGTAGGTATATCACATGGGAACATAAAGCACTTGGTGTAAATATGTGGATTTATCTCAAAAAAGCCAGCCATCGAATTAAAATGGTCCTTGGCAAAAGATCCTACAGAGTAAATGTCCTTCAAGACTTTCATAAAAATATCCTTTACATTTATTGTGCTATGCTAGTGTCAGTCACCTACTAGCCAACAGACATGAAAGTAGAAATCAAGAAGACTTTTCTTCTCATCCCCTCTTTCTCTCTGAGTTCACTGCGACTTTTTTGTTTGATGCAGTTATTTTTGATGATTGGAGATCAGTTGGGACATAAAGCCCAGACATTCTCAAGGCATCATTGCACCATTTTTCTTCCCCCATAAACAATTTCATACTTAAAGCAGCCGCGTCTTTAAATAATTGAAAGAACACCTCTCGGCTACTGCCAGTTAAAAATATGTGTACTCATTTGAAATGCATCACACATTACTCAAATTTTCATCTTATATCGTAGCAAATTATGTAACTGAATTGCATTGGATGCGACTCTCCACACCACTCTGCAGTGCTGACCCCTAATAATAAGTCTAATCTGCATTTTTCTGCTGGTTTATTTGCAATGGAAAGTATAGCAAAAAAAAATACAGCAGGGAGCAAGTGATGTCTAGGGAGAAAGATCACAGAGGAGGGGAGCTGTAGCCAATTTCATGCCTTGTATTTTTCTGTCATGCATGGCTAATTCACGGTTCAGGCCGGCGCGATGAAATGCATGCCCTGTGATCTTCCACAGTCCCCCCTCGCCTGGGCCTCGAGTGGTGGAGCCAGAGCTATCTTTATGTGGGGAGGCCTTGCAAATCCATATTACGCTTTGCTTTCATACAGTGCTAATTCAGAGAGAGCCCGATAAAACCAAGGGGGAGACAGTAGTGGCAGTTCCATTTGGGTTCGCTACCCTTGACTGGCTCTGAGATGTAAATGACTATCCACCCCCACCGTCCAATGTGCCCGGTCTTGCTCCATTTGTAATTTAATACCTTTGACAGAATGCACTAGTTGGAAGAAAATATATAGAAAAAATCTGCTTCATCATGCTGTAAAAATAAAAGACTGTTTTAAAGGAATGCTTTTTTTGGAAATACACTCATCTCTTTCTTGCAGAGAGTTAGATGAGAAGATTGATGCCACTCTCATGTATGTAATATGAGGCTGCAGCCAGCATTCAGTCAGCTTGGTATGTTATTTTCTGAGCTTTAGAGGTGTTGAGCCTGAAGCGGATTTTGAAACCTTTGGACAGAGTCAAGCTAGCTTTTTCCTGCTGAGTCCAGTCATTATGCTAAGCTAACTGACTGCTGGCTCCAACCAAAAAACCAAAACCACCAATTTTGGTTTTATAATGTGCTGGGAGTAAATTACCAGTTCTACAAATGAAGCCAATTAGCACCAGCCAGTCAGAGGTAAGTATAGCACGAGTCATGTCCCTCCTAATTTAGGAAACGCAAATTTGAATGCTGGACTGTGTCTGGCGTAAAACAGCAAATTGTCCTTTTTACACTTCAGTTTTTGCACATATTAAACTAATTAGCAGTAGGCCTATTGAGCGAGCTCTTTTACTCATTAGAAAAGCAATTACAATTCTTTAATCATTGCCCAGTAACAAAGTAATTGGTAACATTAATCGTCATTTTGCCTCAGCCCGGCTCTGTCAAAGGGCACTTCAAAAAGCCCAGGGCCTCCACACTTACACGTCACACCTTCAGTATTTAATATGTAGAGATTAAAAGAGATAAAAATGACACATTTTGAGTTGAGAAAAAAACAGCCGTTCATTGGGATATCAGAATTTCATTGGTTCGAAAAATATCCCATTAGACTGAAAGCCAATTTCTCTGACAGCCCATTATCCCAAAAACAAACATCCACTGCCCTGTTTTCCAAAAATACAAACTCCCTGCAGTTAGACAACCTAATTGCATGAAAAAAAATGTTTCAATTGGACGTTTCTGTAAACCATGGATATGTTAGATTTGTCAACGTGTGGTTGAGTTTAGGAACAAAAAATATTTGGTTATGGTTAGAAAAAGATCATGTTTTTGGTTAAATACCCATGTTTGGTGGCACAAAAGTCGTTGAAAAAGCAGTGACACAACGCTAAAAAACACCTGGGTTTGGTGGTTCACGGCAGCTGAGAGCTGCGCGAAGTCTCAGGATTGGGTGCTCTAATGTCACTGGGAAACTGAAACTAACTGCAGGGAGTGTATACTTTCAGAGAAACAGGACTGCAAATCAATGGGATATTTATCAGACAAATGAGGCGTCGCAATTTTGGTCCGTCAGAACAAGGGCGTGGCACCGTGCTAACTTTTTGGGTTTCTGACTTTTTGTTCTCAGGTGTGACGTCATTCCTATTTCTCATTATCTTAGGGTGCTCTCAGACGTGTGGTTGTCTCCTTTGGTCTGAATCAGGGACTAATTTTATTACAGAGTTGTATAATTGCCTAGAGTTGGTTGGTGTCCTCACGGCAGCATTTACAAGCGGACCAGATCAAATGCCTTGTGTGAGAAAGCTGCTCTTGATTGGTCAGAATTTCCA
>JAPZEB010000010.1:7151811-7165129 GCA_029783705.1 Chaetodon striatus
AGTATGTGTTATATTGAGTGATAATTTGTAGGTGAAGGCCAGGGGGACCCCTGACACTTTGGGCCCCTGGGCTTGTCCCCTGTAGGCCCATTGAGTAGCATGCATCCACACTGGGGAAACGTCTCTGATTGCTTAGATCATTTTCACACCACCAACAGCAGATGTTTTTCTTCCTGCTCTTTCTTTCTTTTTCCGTCCTAAGTGCACTATCACCTGCATTTTAGCTCCCTTTTCCTCTAACTGAATTGTGCTACCTTTTACTGAACATAAAATGGAGCAGGATGCTTTTGCCTTTCAAATCCTTTGCTTCACTTCGAGGGCTCTGTCTCAAATCTGGAGCGATACATATCTCCTCTGCTGGAGACGCTGCTGCTGCTGCTGCTGCTGCTCACTATCAGCACCCTTCATCGAGCGACATGCTCTGGAGATTAGCCCCGTGCGCTGCTGCTCCTACTAGCACCGCCTGTATCTCCCCTTCCCCTTCTCAAGGTCAGATCAGCGCCGAGGCACCAAGCGCCAGAGCCACGTGCGCCAAGGCATGAACGCAGCATGTAATGGGGGTTTATCAGAGAGCAACTCTGCTTACTTGTTTATTTGCACACACACAGCAGGCTGAGTAATTGCGTAAAAAGGCTGTCGATGTGTGCTGAGAGCATTTTAATTAGCTCTCCTTTGCCCTCTCAACATCAAGCTCTCTCCAAATGACAAAGCAATTTTGCGTCGATTAGGAAATTAATGACTTCCTCTCCAAATTGTGAGGCCGATGATGGGACGGCTGGTGCTGATGGGAGTCCACCTCCCCCCTGGCACCGTGAACGGGATGTGTACTGCGCAAGTTGGAGAAAGTCCAAACACAGAAGAGGGGAAGAGTATCTCAGACAGCCCGCCTGCTGATGCAAAGAGGCCCTGACTGGCCGCTGCTGGCTCCCTCCCTCTCACCCTCTACTAATGCTCCCTCTGACATTCACACACAGGCACACTCGAACAGAAAAACACATACAGTCGCTCCACAAAGCTCCGGCATCATCTCGCCATTTCAATGTCTGCCTCTTTCTCATGCAAAACAGATGCAGTGTAGTAGAGCTCAGAGTCGTGGAAACACCTGCAGGCATCTTTGTTGTCACTTGTGAAAGTGTGTGTGTGCTCGGGTTCAGTGTGTACAAGACTGACAACCCAGCTTTGAGTGGTGCTGCCATCTAGTGGTGGATACATGCACTGAAGACCACACTGCAGCTGATGTGCATGACATGGTTCATTCATCATATAATGAGCTGACGGGTGAATAAACACGCTGCTTTATCACGTACGCATCCTTTAATTTATGAAAAAGGGCAACATGCAATTAAACAACTGTGCAATTACAACTTGGAATACCTTCACATTATGTCCAATTTGGCTAATAGATTGTTTGGTCCTAGCGATTAAATTTAGATGAAAGAAAGTGTTTAAAACATGATTCACAACCTTGAGCAGAAGTCGTAGAGTATGAGATGTATAAATGTGTTTATGCTGTTTGCATCATTGCATAAACTATGTGGTCATAAACACTGAATCATCCGTTTTGCTGCAGACCTAATCATCCATTCTGGTGACCTAATTATGTCCATAAGACAAATGTAGCCCCCTTTTTTTATTTAAAAATAAAACAGCTCAGTGAAACAAAATCAGACTTACAAAATACTGGTACACAAAGATGAAGAGTGACGTTTTCACCCAACTGTGCGTCATGCAACATCAACCCCCCTCCTCCTGCTGCTCCTCAGGGCTCTCATAGCTGCTCCCCTTCCTTTAGATTAAAGGCTCCACTGGCAGCGCCTGCAGTTTATTTAGCCCTCATAAGCTGTGCAAGCCCTCTGCTGACCTTGTTTGGCCCTGTCTTTCTCTGAACTCCATCCCGGTGCTGGCAGAGAGGAGCACTGAGCAGGAGGGACTCCACTCTGGGAGGGCCAGATAGCATGCCCCGGGGCTTCAACAACACTGGGTTAAGGTCAGTGTTAAAGGTTAAGGAGAATTTAGAAACCATTACAACAACTTACAATCTCTCTCAGTGTGCTTCTGCTCTCTTAGCCTTTCTGTTTTGGTGGCCATCTTCTTTTTCTCCTTCTTTTTCCAGAGGATTTTTACCAGTGACACATTCCCCCCTGCCCCCATACATTAGTAATAACTCTTATATTTATTCTAATTTTTTTTTACAAACAACAACAAGAGCTAAAGAGAAATCACAGCCCGTTCTTTCTCCCAGCTCGTTCAATACCACAGCTTTATCAGTGATCTCGGCATCAGATACCGACCACAGATTGTTTTTAATAACATCACCTACTGGTTTGCAGACTGCCGTTTGAAGCCTTGAGTTCAGCATTTCAGCCGTCGCCATCTTGGTTTTTTGGAGCCAGAAGTGACCACATTTGGACGAGAGGGTGGAGCGGTGGATGAGCGAGGGTAGATCTAAGGCGGAATTTATACCTCTGCATTGATTTGATGCCATACCTATGGCATAGGCTCTGCATCTACGAAGCCAATTTGTGTACTTGTGTTTGAAACTGTCTCTCTTAAGCCATGTTTAATGTGTGTTTAATGTGTGTTTTGGGTGTATTTTGAATCAACTAAACTTTACAGCACTTCAACTAGTGTTTTGGAGGTGTAACTGCAGAGTGACAGACACACCATCGCTCAAGTATAAATCCTGCTTTACTCACAGACTGTAGCAACGCCTCACAGACAGCCTGTCACTCAAGTGGCCCCGCCCTTAAATATTATGTAACTTTGGGCCTTAATAAAATGTAAAAAAGTAAGCTATAAAAAAAATTAATCCCCTGTCGTTGTCATGAATGTGGAAATCACCTGTACAGACCCAAACTGGTTTTTGTACCAGGCTGTAAACATTTTTATATCTGCTTTTAACATGGGGTCCATTAACTGGGGATTGACTCACTTTTTGAGCCAGCCTCAAGTGGCCATTTGATGAACTGCAGTTTTAGACACTTCATTTTTCAGCTTCGGAGGTTGCTGCTTGATACAAATGCAACAGAGGCAACTTTCTAGGCAATATGATATACACAGGCTGTTGGCAGTTGTTGACGCAGTGGGCAACTACATGCTCAGGGTCCCTCTTATGTGGCTGAACTACTTCACCCATATTCTTCAGCTCGCTTTGCTCATTTCATTTGCTTAAATCCTAAAGTTTCTTATTGGTATTAGTATTATTATTACTATTATTATTATTATTTGACAAGTTGTAATCAAAACAAATAAGAAAGAGGTTGAAAAAAAAGAAGTAACCAGCATAACAATTTCATTGACTTGGCTCTGGTCTACTGGCAATGGGAAAGGAGTCCTTCATCTATTTTTAGCAGGTTTTCCTGGTTTAAAAAACCTGCATATACATGCCAACTTTGATGCTAACATATGTCTCCTATAGGAAGATCTGCCACTAATTTTTACACCAAACAGCAGTGTAACCAACACAATTAACACATGTATGAAGGTTTTTTTTAATATGGTAAAACCTGCCAAAAAGAAAAGGGCGTGTTGACTCTGAAAGACCTCTAGGAGACCATAGCTGTGTACAAGACTTTGCAATAGATTAGTATGCCTTTTAGTGGTGTGGGGTTTTGTTTGTTTGTTTGTTTTTGGTGTGTTATGTTTGACATCATGGACGCGCCACAGAACATCCGTCCATCCATTTTCAACTGCTCATCCAAAGCTGGATTGCAGGGGCAGCAGGCCAAGCAAAGCACCCCAGACGTCCCTCACCCCAGCAACACTTTCCAGCTCCTCCTGGGGGACCCCGAGGTGTTCCCAGGCCAGATGAGATCTATAATCCCTCCAGTGTGTTCTGGGTCTGCCCCGGGGCAGTGGGATGTGCCTGGAACACTCCTAACTGGAGGTGTCCAGCAGGATCCTGATCAGATGCCTGAACCACCTCAACTGACCCCTTCTGACGTGAAGGTGCAGCGGCTCTACTCCGAGCTCCCTCCAGATGTCCGAGCACCTTACCCTATCTCTAAGGCTGAGCCCATCCACCCTTCTGAGGAAATTCATTTCTGTCCGTGACAGAAAACAGGATAGTAAACAGTAGAAAGCAGCACGGAGGCCAGCGGGGGGAACAATGTTTGAGTGCTGCTTGGATGTGACAGTATTTTGTGACAGCCTGTCACTGCATCTCACCGGCAAGGGGGCTAAAATAAGCCTGTCCACCCGGGTGTCATATTGTAATCACTACTGATTAAAGCCGATCGGAGCTGGAGCCGATAAATCTTTGTGACTGCTGCGTTTGACGCAGGAGTGAATGCCTACTGGAACCTTTCCTATTAAATACAAAAGCCAGATGTTAGCGGGTGTTGGAGGGTTTTTTCTGCAGTGGGAAAGGGGCTTTATAGATAGTAGAGACCGACAGCCTGTGAATGCTACGCACTAATGACCAGTGGCCGGCACATACAGTAGCTCTCCATACCTGTCTCCTGGATTTACCAATGATGTTTTGCCCAATAAACAGGAACACACATCCATGTAATTCAAACTGATCCCCGTCATCAGAACAGCTGCAGAGGGAAACAGTAATGACATTCACTGTGTAACCGTATTTGACAAGTAAAGAGTGAATGGAAATAGACTTAAACTAATCTAAGACCGTCTCCCTGCCATCTATAATCTGAGTGGACCCATAGTATGGAGGCTGTGTGGGATTGTTACATCAGGTGGAGGGCTGCAGAGCAACAGTGAATAAGCAAAGTGCCACAGTGCTTCACTTTGTCAAACGTGCTGTGCCTCATGCAGTAAACGTCCTCTCGAGTATCTCAATTCGTGTGCGCGCGCGTATTATGCATGCATGCAGATGTTTGTGTGTGTGTGTTTGTGAATGTGCGTTCACCAGACTGCTGGGAACTGGCAGGCTGCTGACCCACTTTGAGTTGTTTTCATTTTTCATTCACTCCCCATGAGCAGCCACAAGGCTCTTGCTTTCTCTCCACTTCTCTCTTCTTCTTCTTTTTTTTTTGCCTTCTTCCCGTTCTCCTCCCAGTACTTACCTGGTAATAATTGTGACATGAATCATTTCCGACAGGGAGGAGTTCAGCTTTGAGAACAACTCCCGCTACAAGAGCCAGAGAGAGGGAGAGAAACTTTATTTTGATTCCCACAGCTCGAGCAACTGATGGGTTTACAAGAGCTCCCCGTGTCTCCGTGTTTACCTTCTGAGTGATTTTAGTGGAAAACATCAGCGTCTGGGGTGGAGAACATGAGATGCTGTGTGCAGGGAAAAGACAGTGACTTTGTTTTTTGTTTTGTTTTTTCTTCAAATGAAGATTGTGATACAAAGACAGAGGTAATAGTACAGTCACGGTGTTAAATAAGTTTTCTCTGAAGCAGGCATTAGACTCTAACAGGGCTGGAGACAGATAAATGTCCTAAAAACTTGTGTGTACACAGAGAATTCAGCTACTTGAGAAAAAAATGCAAGGTTTAGTGATTGGTAAAAATATATTTACGTAAGGAAAATTACATACTTAAAATATAATGGGTCAAATTGTAATTTTTTGTACACTCAAAGAAGTTATTTGGTCAATTTTATCAGGTTTAAGCGTTGTATTTACATATGAAATTTCCACTGAGTTAAGTCAACATGATTCTAATATAAACCAAGAAATGCCGTATATGTAATCAAGCCAAATAGCCTAAGAAGAATTTATGTAACTGTAGCTATTAGAATTGACCTAATTTACTTCCCTTTACAACCCACCCTCATGTGAGGACATTACATTTTGGCTTTGCTGCACATTATACTTCATTCGGCTGAACACAGACCTATTGTCCTCATTTGTGGACACTTTTTTGTGCCATCTAGTGGTAGCAAAAGCACAATACATTGATCCATGTGAAAACAAGATGGCAGCCATCTTTACCAAATTGGTCTGCATCCAAATGTTCACTCTCTGGACTTGCAGATTGAGCCCTCACGGACTTCAGCCGTACGTACTGTGACGAGATAACTGTCCTCACGCAAAGTCTGTGACAGCAGAGACCACAAGCTGCTGATGGACAGCCTTCGAGACTGTTTTACTCGTTGCCATGGAAATGTTCAAGTGACGATTACAATCATTGTAACTGCTGTCATATTCTGTCCGCTCATCTGTCCATGCAGAGCACAAGATGTACATTTCATGTATAGGGCTGTTTTGTGAGTGAACAAAATAAATGTCTGTAAAAAATACAGACTGCAGACTAAATAAATCATGTAGGCCTGTTAGTTACTTCAGAAAATCTTTATTTTTTCGGATACTTTTCTAGCCTATATATTTGGCATTACACTGTGCAGCCTACAGATTGGGCTGCACTAATACAATACATGTTGATTCCCCTCTACAGCCTGTATCTCTACATATTTCTGTATCATGATGTTGTTGAATTTTTATCTCTGGCCTACACGATTCAGGTAGTGGTTTGATAGGCTACAGTGTTTCTTAGTCGGCTATTGGGAAAAAAAAAACTACAACTACATGTCTGTATTGCAATGAATTGTGGGCAATTAAATCAGTGATGTCTGCTGAAGTCTGCCAAGCGGCATCTCTGAAGGTCTGCAGAAAGTCTGCCTGAGGGCCCTGGTGGACTGGATGAATTGTAGATTTGGACAGCCCTAAGCACTCCCACACTTCCCAGGAACGCGCCCACAAAGAGTCTGCAGGTGCAGTGAAGTCCAAACATTTGGACTCATCCTCAGTCTGCAGCCAATCCCAGCACAAAAATCGGAAACATATAAAACCTGATCAGATTTTATAGCAGAAACTTGACCAATTTTAGCGATTATAAAAAGCTGCAGCGTTGTTGATTGGGAAGTACTCGTTTGAGGACATTGGGACTTTATTATAATACTCCTGCAGCATGTCACACACACCAAGGTGTGACACTTTGTTCCCACAGACAAAAAAGACACACCTTGATTTAAGTATTGAAAAGGACAAATCACAAGGCTCTTAGATATGTTGCAATATTTGCAATTTTCTTTTTGCGCAGCCATGTTTAGCTGCTGCGGTGAACAGTTTTGAACAGTTTTAGACTTGAACAGTGACCCCGAATGCAAAGAGTAACAAAACACTGTAATTTTGCTTTTGCACAACATTTAGAAACTTGGGCATCTGATCAGGACGCCTCCTGTTAAAGGTGTACCACACACACCCAACTGGTAGGAGGGCTCGGAGCAGACCCAGAAAACGCTGGAGGGATTTTATATCTCATCTGGCCTGGGAACGCCTCGAGATCTCCCAGGAGGAGCTGGATAGTGTCGCTGGGGAGAGGGACGTCTGGAGTGCTCTCCTGAGCCTGCTGTCCCCACAGCTTGGCCACAGATAAGCAGCTGAATATGGATGGAGGTTCAAGAATTGAAATGAACAGTTTTGTTTTTTTTTTTTACTTTATTGTGAGTATTAACAATAAATCCATTGTTCTCATATGGGGACATCTTTTTTTTTAAATACTTATCAGGTCCTACTAATCCAGAATAGCTAAATGCATACCAAACAAAAGATCAGGTCTCATTAGGATAAAGTTTATTTAATTAGTGTTAATAAATTCTGTGTATTTAAAACATATTTGAAATACACTGAATTTATTAACACTAATTACATAAACTTTGTTAAATGAGTCACATACATTCTCTTATTCTATTTATCTTTTATTTGATTTTATCACGGAAATGGTACTTTTTTGGTTTGTGGTAGAATTACGTGACTTAACTAGGTGGATCTTTTGTAATTGAAAAATATTAACATGGCAATAGACTAAATAGCTTCTTTGAGTGTATATAAGTTCAAAGTTATTCAGGATCACGTGTCTTAATTTACACTATTTCAAAAGCTACAGTATGATTAGGATTGTAGATGATTAAAGAAAATATCACCGGCCCTATAGGAGCTTATTCAGCCATATGAAAGAGCTGCAGTACCTGCATGTCTTTCCCACTTTACTCGGATGACACAATGTGGAGCACACTTGAACTGGTGAATGTCCACTGGTATTACATGCTCAGCACAAGAGCCCTGCACTGATGTGATATGGAGATCCTCTCGGATTTGCTCTCTCCGGACATGTTCTTAGGCTCCTCTATCTCTGATGCTACACAGCAATTTCACTGGTTGAAAGAGGCAAGAGTGTTTTGATGCTATCATCCTCTCTGGTGGGAAGAGGCACACATCATGTTACATTGGCCACAGTGACGGCACATGTTCAGTTTTATCAGAAGAAAGGAAACACCTCATGGCCCGCGCTCACGGGTCTGGATAGATTTCAACACGTATCTGTCAGAGGTCCGAGGGGACCTTTGGCTTAGAGAGGCTGGAGGTTGAGTTGAGATGTTTCTGCTCTGTAGAATAAAGCGATTACACGCTGAATGTGTGTTTTCGCTCAGTTCACTCTGTACAATTCAAATTTATAAGTGTAATCACACACAATCTCTCTCAAGGAAATAACAGTAAATGTCATCCCTGGCTATTTTCAGGATTTATGGCAGAGGCGTTAAGATTAGTTCAGGTTTAATTCAGTTTTCTAAAATTACTTTTATTTCTCTGTTGTGCTGAAGCCCAGGAGGTTCAGTCTCTTTGCATTCCAGTGAATTGCCTGCAAGTTCAGCATGATGTTCCTCAGCTTCCCCCTGCTCACCATACTTCTTTAAAAAGTGTGAACACAGTGCTTGTTTTTTACCCATGGTCAGAGAGTTGTAGTCCATTTGATGCTTCATGTAACAAGACAGCAAACAAGTGCTGTAATGTAGGGGGGTTGCTATAGGCTGAGGTTAGACATCACAGACACTGGTAACCATTCCCCCAGCAGTCAGGAGAATATGGGACTTTAATACGCCTATGAAAGATCTGGGCAATGTTATACCTCAAAATCGAACTTTTTTTGGCTTCATGAGCAACTTTCATAGGAATCAATGGGGCCCTGCCTCCAAAGCTGCATCCAGTTCTCTTTATACATCCATGGAGCTGGCTTTCCAATCTCGAGCGCTGCTCTCCCAAGTGAAAGTTTGAGACTAAGTGGTCAGACTAAGCCCCTCCCACCTGACCTTCTCTGGCTTTTGCCACCTTAACGTTCTCTCTTCTCCTGTCACGTTTCTCCCTGATGCATCCGAGCGCCTTTAAACTATAACGGCGACTGGCTGCATATCATGCTGACGTTAAAGAACAGCTTTTTGCGTCAGTGTCTGATGCCACAAGGCACTGCCTAAGCACTGGATTTTGTTGACATCAGAGTGACACCAGGCTCTAACTGCCTGTAACTGTCGTATGAACGCAGTGCAGAGGGATGGTTATTAGCTAGCGGGTGGGGAAGGCAACATTCAGGGACTCTCATGCGCTAACATGCAAGTGCAGCAGATGTACCACAACAACAAACAGAGGGAGAGTGGCTTCACTCTCTGCTCATGATCCCATTATTCGGTATATCCTTACCTGGCAAACAGTTTGCTGTTATATCAATGCTCTGAATGTCACATGGAGCACCTTAAAACAACTCGATTTTCCGTTTCTAACAATCAGATTGAAGGGTGAATGCTTATGTGTCTGTGCATCTTGCTCTCCTCCAGTTTGATCTGTCTTTGCCCTGGTCCCTCTGTGAACTGCAGTGACACTGGAGACGGGGCATGCCATGACAGTGAGGTACCGCAGAGCATGTGTTGCCTTCCTCGGCCCCACACTCTTCCATTGCTGGGAGCATTAACATAGCCGGTGGCCCTGCCACCTCCATGTCGGCTCGCATCAGAGCCCTCTGACACAAGCACGTGGACACCCCCTCCCATTGTTTGTCTGGCCTCATGATGATGACAATGAAAACCGTTTTCCTTGTCGTCATGGTCTGACCTTAAGCTGATGAAGATGTGCTGATGAACTAAGTGCTGCTTGTCTTCGATTTGTAAATCCCACTCCAGAGACTTTTTTCACAGGTTGTATATTTCACTCAGACGACCCCACTGGGACCTTTAACCAATTAATCAATGAACCGTCTGTTTGAGTAATATGACCATTGTTCATATTCAAAAAAACTGAATTCAAATATTCCCACTGTCCTCAAGAAAACACTCAAAATCTAGTGCTGTTTACAAGCCACCTGGAGGGTGATTTCAGCTGAGTGGTGAAACGATGCTCGCTCCATCAGTCATCCTGTAGCAAGTCCATGGAGGGGCAGACAGAATGGTATGGGGCTCCTCAATGCCAAATGCCAGGCACGGTCGAAAAGAGAAGCACCCAGATGATTGGGTTTATTAAAAGCTTTCTTGTCCCGTGCCACAGCCCGGTGATTGATCTCCTTTGACGTGTCCTTTTACCCTGTGTCACATTAATAAACTACGTCTCTGCTGAGGGACTGACAGACTGCCTCCTCCTCCGAGAAACAGAGAGGGAGAGGAAGGAAGAAAGATGGGAAGGGAACAGAGACAGGGGAGATAGGGAGATGGAAAAGATGCAGACACTCGGATAAAAGCATTAGCAGTGAAAGAAAGAAAGTAAGTGAGTCAGACGCAGCAAAAAGCAAAGTAGAAAGACCAACAAGTACCACTCATTCACAGCAGGGACGTCACTTTTATTGCCGATCATTATGGCACGAGAGCCTGAGTCAAGCCATTCATCACATCAGCAGGGTCTATTATGGCAACATTACATAATTCTCCTATTCCATGGCAAAACTCATTTTGCAAGCTTTTGTGTCCTCCCTCTGTTTAGTAGTCTCAAGTGAAACATCATATTCCTTATTGGCAACCCAGACTGGAACAGCTTGAGGGTTTCTGTCTGGCCGTTTTACACAGGACAATGTTGGCTGTCCCTCCTCCTCCTCATGCTCCTTCGCTGCTCTGTACGTAGAACCAGGTAGAATCAGTTAAACACCCAGAAAAATCAAAGCAATGTTTCACTACAGGACTGGAAACAACCAAGGGCTTATCAGTCACCCTGAGATGAGCCTGTGGTCCATTGATCAGAGTCCTTCCATTAAAACTCGAATCTACAGGAAGAATAAAGTCAAAGTGATAGTATCGTAAACCATAGATGGGTCTCAAGGATGTGTGCAGCAGCAGGGAGGAAAAAGCTTCATGCTACAATGCCATAAACGTCGTCAGAATGAAATATTGACATGATATGTTTAAAGTGACACAGTTCAGATTAGATGTATATGAGCTGAGTTTCTCATCAGCAGGAGGAGGGGATGGTGGATCGCATGGCACTTAGGCAAGATGGCTGCCAAGCAGTAGATGGCAGCAGACCACTGACACCATTTCCAGTTGTGTTTGTCGTGACAAAAACCACGTTTTTTAATGGCACATTGGGACATTTCCGGCTATATTTTTTTCGCCAAAAAGTGGGTATTTTTTAACAACAGGTCAGGACATTTTCAGCAGTGTTTGTTGTGACAAAAATGGCCACGAAGCAGGAGGTAGCAGCAGGCCGCTGTTTGAGACCATTTCCAGCTGTGTTTACCGCAACAAAACTGGGTGATTTTTAATTACACGTTGGGACTTTTCCAGATGCATCTGTTGCGACCAAACCAGGTATTTTTTAACAACAGGTCAGGACATTTACAGCTGTATTTGTTGTGACAAAACCGTTTAATTTTTAACGACATGCTGGGCCTTTTCCAGCCATGTTTGTTGCAACAAATCCGGATTATTTTTAATGATAGATTGGGACTTTTCCAGTTGCATTTGCTGCAACAGAACTGGGAAATTTTCACAACATGCTGGGACATTTCCAGCTGTGTTTGTTGCAACAAAACCGAATAATCTTTAACGACGCATCGTGACATTTCCAGCCATGTCTGTTGCGACAAAACTGGGTATTTTCAAACGATAGGTTGGGACGTTTTCAGCTGTGTTTTGTTGTGAAGAAACCAGGTAATTTTTAACAACACGTCAGGACATTAATATCCATGTTTGTTGTGCTAAAGCAGGTATTTTTTAACAATAAGTTGGAACATTTTCAGCTGTTTTTTGTGAGAAAACTAGGTGTTTTAAGCCAAAACATGATCTTTATCTAACCCTAACTAAATGTTTCTTGTACCTAAACCTAACCACATGTTCATCACAGCACTCTCACAAGATAAAATTGAAAATTGAAACATAAAGAGAAGTAAAGTTTCAACTTATCCACCACATACAGTATGACACATCTAAATTTAACATGTGAAACCAACAAATCCCTGGTTTGCAAAAACGTATAATGCCAGCAAGTATTATAGCAACTGAACTGCATTTAAGCTTAGGCTATATGTGGAAACAATACTGACCAACTTGTGTGTCTTAAACTATAAACTGGCAGCACAGGTTAAAAGCACAGAAGTCCCCCCTCATAGAAGAAAAATCTGCATTAAAATATTAATGTTAGCAGCAGATTCCTGCTGTCTGCCTCATCTTTTAGTAACGTCTGCATTTATTATATTCTTCCAGTTTACTGTTAGAATACACCAATATATCAGACACTATAAGTTAGATGTGTTGGGTTTGTGCAACACTCCAAATCTTCAGAAGAAACCATGTAAATAAAAGATTTGGTAAGCATTGTTTATCTTCTGACTGCACACAGTCTAACCCTGAGAAATGATAGTATGATGCATTTTCCATCTGAAGCCATCAGTCTGCTTCTATCAGCTGTCACCAAGTCACACTGAGTCAAACTCTCCACCAACTTATTAAAATCCAAAGGACAGACAAATCAAAATGTCGCTCTAAAAAATAAAAGTCCTATTCTTTAAAAAAAATTTCTTTTAATTTCGTGAATATCCATTTTGTGAAAGAGATCTGCTTGTAACTCAAGACGAGTCGAGATGAAACAGCTTCAAATGACTTCTGAATGAGTTATGGAATAATATTTACTGAGAGTGTGTGTGTGTGTGTGTGTGTGTGTGTGTGTGTGTGTGTGTGTGTAAGCGAGGATGAGTTTCTTGCTGGTTGCGCTCTGTTGCTCTGTTTGCTGTATTACAGACTGCTCAGTTACTCAGATGCCAGTTAAAAGACTCTTTATCACTTTGGAGAGAAACTGCATGCAGAGAAATCCAAACTGTTTTCTTGAATTATGTTTAAGCTAAAAAGCAGCTAAAACTTCTCCAGACTATAACAGCTGCAGTTTCCTGTTTCCTGAAGAGATGTTAGATTCTTCCACAAGGAGTACTTTATGTCTCGCTGAGACCCTACAAGAAACATACTTTGGATCTTGACCTGTGTCGAAGAAAAACATATGGGGGTTATCAGAATCAGAAATACTTCTTTGATCCCCGAGATGAAACTGTGATTATTAAATTAAATTAAATTAAATTAAAACAAAACAAAACAAAACAAAACAAAACA
>JAPZEB010000010.1:7196630-7207565 GCA_029783705.1 Chaetodon striatus
CGTGTAAGCGCGCTTCATGCAGTGACCCAGTGTTTCCCGTACATTGATTTATGTAATCTTTTTTTATCGTACAGTTGCACGTAGCAACTTTCTCTCTGTTTATCAGACCATTAATGAGACAAGAGTCAGCTGTCAGTCACCCCACCGTCCCTTCACTTTGCTTCCCGCTGCTCAAGAAAAAGCGAAAGACTGCATCGTATTCAGCTGCTGTGAGCTGTGAATTCACCACTTTTAAGCAGAAGAGAAAAGATAATGTTATCTCGGATCCTTGTGGTGCAAAGCCTCTCCTCCTTTGTGCTGCTGCATCATGTCCGCAGCTGCTGCTATTAGGGTTGCAACAGGATGAGATTTTCCTGGTAAAATGAACCGTCTCAGAAAATATTACGGTTTAACAGTATCAAGGTATTACAGAGCTATTATTATTATTATTATTATTATTATTATTATTATTATTATCATGTGACCCTTAAAGAATTTAAATTGTGTGGGTTATTTTTGGTTAAAGAAACATTTAACTACTATATTTAAAACTTGAAACCATGTTTAATGTTAGCAGGTGTAAAAAGTGTAAACTGCAGTTGAGATTTTCTGTCCAGTTGCATTTCTTTCAGTGTCGAAGATAAGCACATCTATACAGTATGATATCCGTCACTTTTAATATGGCGGTTACCTTGAACCCGTTATACTGTTACAACCCTAGTTGGTGCCATAAAGGCATCACAAGAGTCAAGAGTACTAAACTGCAGCTAAATCAGGGGACCAAGACGTCCCCAGAAGTACGCTGCACCACACTGACAACCAAAAAAAATTGAGTGTTGAAGCAGTCTGAGGGGCGACTGAGGGGTCTCTGACTGATGATTCAAATCTCCAACTTTGAGGGAGCAGCCCTACTTCTCTTGGACCACTTAAATCACATTATGCTCAAAGTTTATTGTGGAATTTTTGCCCCATGACGCCAAAATTAAACCGCTTTCCCCAGCTTTAACAAATACAGTATTGAGACCATTTTAAAGTGTGCCTGAGTCTCAATTACGGCTCGGTAATAGATGTCGTCCTGGGGCTGTGTCAGTAGCTCAAACATAGATCTCACCTTATTGAGCCAGTCATAATCCTCATATTGAGAATATAGGAAAATGCTTAGAAGCAGGATTTTTATGAACAGGTTGGAATAAACGATCTCCATTACAGCTTTCAGTCGGGATGGTAGTGTCAATAATCACTCAGTGAGAATGAGCCACAAATTGAATATACAAGTAGCAGGGAGAGGCCTCACTTGCTCACTCTGTGTTAGGCCTGATGTGAAACACACACCATGTACAAGCTTTTCTTATTGTCTATACAATGTAATATGATCACTGTTTTTCAAACCGCAGAGTAAGCATGTCAAAGAGCAGGTTTCTACAGAGTGTGTTGGCTGCATGCTGAGCGCTGTCCAGCTGTAAATAAATGGCCCAGGTCTGCCTCCTCTCAGGCCCTGTTTGTCCACAGCTATAAAAAATTAAGCTAATGTGACGTCAGTCAAACTGTTTTTAGCCGCTGTGGTTGGCATCAGTATGCAACAGTCCCTCTGAGCGGTGTACTTGGATGTGAATGTGTTTTTGTGCTCAGTGTTTGACAGTTTACAAACCACGGCTTCTGGTCTGCTGGACTCTCAATGCATTTTTAACTTTAGAGAAAGGGACCTGTCTGGCTTTGAACACGCTCACACTGCAGCGCTCTCCTGTTCCCTGGCTCCGAGGTATTTCTTGAAGAAGCATGACGGGTCACATGAGGTTCGGTTGCTAAGCTGCGGGGCAGAGTCGGTAATGAGTGACCGCCCTCGTTTGTTTAATGTCGGTTTTGCAGACAGCCAGTCTGTACACACAGTCGAGCTCAAAATGATGCTAGTATTTTTGAGTTTCTGTGGAGTTGCTCCAGCGTGTGACCACATTTATATGGTCCCATAATCCAAGATCAATATTGCTATTCATAAAACTCAATGAATTAGAACCCTGGATTGATGGCCATTTTACTGCTCACTGGTCCACGGGGACCTGAGCGTGGTCGGGCCTCTGTGAATTAATGCGCTTATTGTAGCCTTTATTAGGTTTCTAACTCTTTCCAAGAAAAACACAATTTTAACAAATCAGCCCTGCTGTCGTCTGGTGTGTGCCCAGCTCGCACTGGATTGGTCTGCTCTGCTTTCTTTCACAATTTATCGGTCTGCCTAGTGGAGCAGATTTAATGAGTAAACAGAAGCTTAAAGTGTGGATAAACCATTATCTTTGTAAAGCACCAGCTGAATGTTAAAACGGTACAAGTTGGTTTACGTTATTCCTCCTAAATCTGTGCCTTGGCCTCAGATTTGTTTGAGAATAAAAAGTCTTCAGTTTTCTGCTTAAATGTGTATCATGGCTTGAACTCCTAGAGACATCTAATCACAGATTCTTTTTCTTTATTGTCCCACAGAACCAAAATGTCCCACACAACCCCAGCCTGTACAAGAAGCCCTTTGTGGAGTCGTTTGAGGAGACTCCTCTACTGGTGGCTGTGCTCACTTACATGGGCTACGGCATCCTCACCGTCTTCGGCTACCTCCGGGACTTCCTTCGCCACTGGGGCATCGAGAAGTGTCACGTGGCTCGGGAGAAAGAGGAACAGAAGGTAAGGTAGTTTTTACAGTAGACCCCTTAAAATGAAAATCTGATTCAAAAAACAAAGTATTCAGTGCTGTGTCAGCGACAGAAAAGTTCAAGCTATCAGTTTAGTCTAACCTGATCATTCCAGGACTTTGTTTTCTGTTTTGTTTTGTAAGCATACGTTACCAGGTAGCTTTACTTTTATCACAGGACCAAGTTAATGGATTAAAGTCACATTCTGCTACAAAAGCTGTCCCAGTCAGTACATTTACATTCACGCAGTAGTCGAGCTAAGCTCATAGCTCGGCTAATCAGTCAAGTCCGACTTCTCATCTTGTCTGAGCAGAATGCTCAATAGGCAGCGCTGTGTCCTTTTTAATATAGTGCGTATTGAACTAGTTCCTGTTGACCTGGAGGTGAATAATAAATTCAATTAAATAAATCCACATTTCTCGTTTTCCTACCATCCATACACTTCAAAATGTTTAGCTCCTTTAGCTGACAGAACATGAATGTAGTTTCCTCTGCTTCTGGGTCGCCATGGTGTTCGTTTGTTTTTCGGGGAGTTGGTGCTATGTCATCTCCTTCTTCTTCTGGGTCAAAGGCCGCGAGAGAAAAGGTGGCGCATGCGCAGAGCGGCAAGTCCGACTCCAGTTGGACTAAGTGGATACAGGCAGCAATAGTTCGATTTTCAATTGAATTATCTAGGTGTGTTAGTCAAGCTACAGATAGTCCAATTTCAGTAGGACTAAGCTGTTTACATGCATTTAAAAGTCTGGTTTCAGCCGGACTAAGCCAATAATTCGATTTTCTTAAGCTGCATGTAAACGCAGTGTTGTAAGTCTTTCACACTCTCTGTTACACCTATTACAGTCCCTCCAGGATTTCACAGGCTTTTTTTTGGGACCGTTTTGGCCTTAAATACTGGATTTCACAGCGGCATTAAAAAAAAACTGCAATGAATGTTGCAGTGATTTTAGGTCAGTGGTTGTCAACCTTGTTTGTGTTTAGGACCACTAAATGTATTCACATAATGTCACAGACGCTCATTTGATAGGATTTCCCCTCAGGGAGCTCCATCTGAAAATATTTTAGTTGTTAGAAATGATTAAGACCAGGACTCTGAAGTCAGTGACAGTTTGAGGAAATAACCACGGAGCAAGTGAAACCTATGATCAGAGTAGTCACTCTTGTGACTGTTACTCAAACTGGGCTCACTTTCATACTGATTTAAATAGTGAAAAACTAAACCATTCCTCTTTGCCTGGGGAACCCCTTGAACTCCCTCAAGGATCTCTGGGGGTCCCTGTGTAACCGTCAAACTCAAGTGATGTCTGCGTTGTGTAGATATAAAGAGGCCCAGGCTGTGGATATCTTTAGAGTCAATATCTGTTTACTCCTCTCTTGGCAACAGGTGGCAAAAACGAAAATCCTCCATCATACACAACCATACAAACTCCAGCCCCTACACAAATCAAGTGACACAGAATTATGTTAGCGTAAAATGAACTTATAAACAAAGCTGGACAGCGGTAAGACAGAAATAACCATGAGAGCAATGGTGCTTACCTCTCCAGCAACAGCAAAAGGGGAGAAGCAAGGCAGGAGACCCACCTTTATAGGTGGGGTACCCCCAAAGGTGGATGTACAAAAACTGGTTATCAGACGTTCCACATTACTCAACATTACATTACATGGTTTTTAGTGTTGCAGCACTGGTCTGTGTTTCTGATTCAGACTACACTAACGTTACCACTGTCCAGCATTTTTAATCTAACTCACCTTGATTCTGTAGCACTTGTGATAGTCGTGGATGCCACAGCCTCTGTCATGGTGGCTTGTCTTGTTTGTTGTCAACACATTTCAGCCATTCTCTGGGTGTGTTTTGTTGTAGAAAACTGTTTGTCAATCAATGACTTCAGCTTTTGTTCCACCACAGTGTTGCACACGGTGCAAAATAGTTTATCTCTGCTCTCGTGCAGAACATCAGGGAACTGTCCTGCACAGTCATAAGCAATCATTGTTGTTGGTAAATGTGAGACATTTTTGAAGCACATGTCTGCATCCTCACAACCAGAGATCAAGGCTGTTAAATGAAGGCGGTGACACGCTCTTTGACTCCATGGAGCTACTGGGTATGACATATGAACAGTGTAATAGGAGCTGCAGGCGCTATGAATGAAGGGATGGTGTCTCCGTAGGAGCTCTTTGGTGCCCTCGGCCTGAAAAAAGTTTTTGGCCACGCTTGAATGGATGGTGGCCGATGGACAATAGAAATTTTTCAAATAGAAAGAATTTGCTTATTGTCTTTTATTATGGAACTTTTTAGTAATTGCAAAGTTATAATGATCACCTCAGTCTTTTTTTTTCTTTTATTAAAAATATTCTGACCCATGGCCGACTGCATACACCTCAGTGAAACGGATCAGTCATCCATGTTTCAGATTTTATTGCACAATTGTTGTACCCCAAGGATATGATGCAGCGACTTCTCTTTTTAACCTCCTTGTCAGAAAAAAGGAAGTGTGTTTGGTGATGTAATATGAGGGACTACTATGAGTGGTGAAACTCTTGTGAAACTACCATTCATTCATTCATTCATTGTTATCTGTAACCGCTTGTCCTATTGAGGGCTGTGGGGGTGCTGTAGCCTATCCCAGCAGACACTGGGTGAGAGGTGGACACACCCTGTGCAGGCCACCAGACTATCACAGGGCTGACACATTGAGAAAGACAACCATTCACACTCACATTCACACCTATGGGTAATTTAAAGTCACCAAATAACCTGCATGTCAAAGGTAAAGGTTTCTTATGTTATGTAACCTGCATGTGTTTGGACTGTGGGAGGAAGCTGGAGAAAACTGGGAGGCTAAATTTATAGAAAGGTTGTTGTGATTAGAGAAAATGGTAATTGGGATTGGTTGACTTTGTGTTAATTGTTGTGACATCTTGGAGGAGCTGCTATTTTATCTGTTTTTATCAGTAATCACTAACTGTTGCTCTCATCCGCCACAAAACAATACATACCATTAAAGAATCACCAACACTGTCCCATCTCCCCTGCAGGATTTCGTCCCCCTCTATCAAGACTTTGAGAACTTCTACACCAGGAACTTGTACATGAGGATTCGAGACAACTGGAACAGACCCATCTGCAGCGTCCCTGGTGCTAAGATGGACCTGGTGGAGAGAGTTTCACACGACTACAACTGGACCTTCGAGTGAGTTGCTGCAGTGCTCTGTGTCTGAATGCGTGCAGGGTAAATTCAGAATCAAGGCATTGTCCATGACGGTTATCACTCCTCCAGAGGTGTGTGTTACTGTGTCACTGATCCTAGCTCAACAGGAAGTTCACTGATTTGCACTTACAGTCAGTGACCTCCTATTTCTGATAATACATATGACGCAACCCATGATTCAGATGGGTATGTTGAAAGCACGAGTATCAGTCACATGGTGCTGAACAGAAACACTAACATTAAGCAACCCTAAACACAACGTCCTCTACAAGTGACCGAGGGAGTATAAATACAATCAGTAAAATCAAGACAGCACAACATTGAAATGAAGGGAGTATAACTGATTTAATTTTGTCTCATTTCCCTCAAGGACATTGTTAGCATCTTGACTCACTGTTTATAAGAACTGCTTGACTTCTGTGATGTTTAAGACACAAACATGCAGTAATATTAGGAGCAGTCTGTTCTGATAACAGTGACGGTTTTCATATTTTTCCAATTTATCTCATTGGTATGTACAGTATAATATAAACTATGCCAGCTGAATTCCCTCAGGACAATAAACTATTGTACAACTGCCACAGCTATCATGCACTGCGATAATAAAGGATAACATTGAACAGGAAGTGGTTGCCAGGCAACCAGAGCAGACAGGCTCACATGTCTAAGATAATTATTTCTATTAGCCTAGAGTCAGGGTACCAAACCTCTGTCTCTGTCTCTCTCTGTCTGTCTCTCAGGCACACAGGCAGAGTAGTGAAGGACGTCATCAATATGGGCTCATACAACTACCTCGGCTTCGCTGAGAACACCGGCGCTTGTGCCGACGCTGCTGTCGAAGCCACAGAGAAGTACGGAGCAGGAGTGGGCAGCACTCGCTGTGAGATTGGTAAGGGTCAAAACAAGTTCGATGATGGGGTTTTTCATGATTCGTCATCATGTAAGAGCGTTTTTATTATAAAAATGGAGTCAGTCCCTGATCAAAAGGACCTCAGCTGGTACTTGTAACAGCTGCTCCCTCTTTTGTCCGCTGCTCTCTCGGCGTACGGCCGAGGCTACAGGCTCAGGTGGTTTTGAAGGACTGAAAGGTTGAGTTTGAAATATAGAGAAGTAATGTGAAAGCTTTGAGGTTCATTTCAGCTCAGCGCCTACTTTGGTGCAGCCTCCTGTTGACGTGAGCAGCCGCCGATTAGTTTGTCACATTTAATCTTGTTCTGTTTAGCAAAAGTTAAGCTGAGGTTAACACTGTGTTTAGCTTAGAGGGGTCCTGAGGAGTTTATGTGGAAACAAACAAGAATGTTAACATTCAGTGTTGCTTACCAAAACATTCTGTGTGTATCCTTGAGGTCCATCAAACATGTTGAGTGCATTTCTTTGCTTTTAAAACTTCTGCAAGCCAATTTAAAAAAAAAAAAAAAAACTATTTTAAATCCAGAGATTTCTGTACATCCATAGCTCTTTTTACTCCAACATCCTGCAACAGAGCCGTTACAAAGACTCTCCATTTTGCTGGCTTTGCTTTTTTTAATACAGAACCAAACAGCGATGCCATAATACCGCCCCAGTGCTGGTGTTCCTGAAGCAAAAGAGGCGCAAGAGGCGTGACATGTTATACAACTGTCGACCTCTACTGAGACATATACATGTCAGGCAGCACTTAACTATAACTATCATTTACCGTCCCATTTATGTGGCAGTCGATCTTGCCCTTTGCTTGAAGTTTAAGAAGCTCCCGGACCTCATTGTCTCCTCAATTTGTGGCCATTTTCGGCTGCTGTTCTTTTTTGAGTTAGCTGCTAACTGCCAGTAGCTGCTTTTTAAATCACTTACATACATAACATCTCATCAAAATGTCACACCTGTCCCATCCAGAGTTGGAAATTAGCACCAGCCACCAGCCAAATGCTGGTAAAATATGCATGTGGCTGCTAGATTTGCTTCACTCGCCACTTAAAAAAAAACCATGGTAATCTATTGAGTGGCTGGTGGAGTTTGGATTCCACCTGCCACAGTGGCAGCTGGACAAAAAAGTAAATTTACAACCCTGGTCACATCCATCGTCCTGTCTTTCTGGCTGTCCCCTTTACCCAGATATCTTTTCAGCCTTGTTACTACCTCCACTGCCACCTTAAAGGTGAGACATTCAGTCCCCCTATTCCGCGGCTTTACCATTCATACAAAACAGTGAGGCAGAATAACAGCGCAACATTTCCGCCTTGAACAGGAAGTGTTGAATAAATTTTTCCCAAAGATGGTTTCTGTCACTTTACATAGTCTGGTTATTACTAGTTATTTGATGCCTTAAAAAGGGGGTTTGACGTCATGATTGACAGCTGTGTGAGACAGTCAGTGTGCTCGTGATCAGTGGGGCTGCTCGCAGTCGGTCGGACCGCAGGAACTTGAGACTCTGGTTTAAAAACTGACCTTACTGTTTCTTTTACAGCTGTAAGAGAATTAATGAGATTTAGACATTTCTCCTCCAGACTACAAGTTACAGTACACTGATGGGAAATTGTAGTTAACCTGCGATTATGTTGTTTCTAGGTAACCTGGACATCCACGAGGAGCTGGAGCAGTTGGTCGCCAGGTTCCTAGGTGTTGAGTCATCCATGGCTTTTGGGATGGGCTTCGCAACAAACTCCATGAACATTCCTGCTCTCACAGGGAAGGTATGGTATTTCATTCACTTCCTTCCTTTGTTTTTTTCCTCTTCCTAGAACACCGTACCCCACTTGATGTGATTACGTTTTAGTATTTGTTTTCAGGTGTTTTCATAGTTAAATTGTCCCCTGTGCCCACTCTGTAAGTGTTTGGGTATGCATGTGCCAATAGCAGTTTGACTGTGAAGGAACAACAGTGTTTCCTGTGTTAAGTGAAAACAAGCCACTTCTTTCAGATGTGTGTCCAAGTTTGAAGAGTTCAGACTGTTCCATAACACGCTGGTTTCCGCACAAAGCTTTCAAAACATCTTGAGTGCAGGGGGTGGGAGATTGACAAGTCCTAGCCACTGTTGTTCTAACCCCAACAAATCACACACCCCAGCCTGCGCTTGCGTCCTGGTTGCCTTTTTCTTCCCTTGCCAATTTCAATTGAACAGGAAGTATAAATCTGAGCGGACAGGCGTGTGTACCTTTTTAAGTCAAAGAGAACATTTCCTGAAAACCAAGAGTGAAAAACAGATATGAAGATGGGCAAAGAGAGACAGACACTTACAGTGAGACAGTAAAGAACGGAGTCACTGCCCTCGTCATAAAGGTTAATAAATTCTTAAGTGAACCCGTCACTTTTCTGCTTACCCAACATCCTTATGTCATGGCATAAGTGTGTGTTGTGTAACAAGTCCATTTATTCATTGACCATTGAAATGGTGTGACCTGTGTGAATGTTTGGGTGTGTTAGAAGGTGGATAAACTGTCAGCATTATTATGATATAACAAACAAAATATCCTGGAGATAATTTGTATGAGAAGCATGAGAAGCATATACTATTATTATTATTATCATAATCATTATTATGTACTCTTATAATTGCTTCCTATAACAAAATATTTTATTTATTGTTTCAAACTTTTCACAGGACTGGACAATACATCCATATTATATTGTTACCTTGATAGAGACTCGATATTGATAACCATTTAGCATGAATTTATGAGGTGCTATAAACATTTTATCTAATTTAATTTCTCCGTCTTGTAATTTGTTTTAAAATCAAAATGAGTCAAGCTGTACTGTGTAAAAGTTCACATTTCTGATGTTACAAATCTTTAAACCTACCACTGTCTTTTACTTCATACTTACGTTGCACTTACTTCTTGGCAAACTGCAGATTAACCTGACTCACTCCAATGATCATATTCCTACATAAATCCACCTCTGCATGGGACCTCATATATACTACTTTCCTTTGTACTCACCTGCAGTGCTTGAATAACAAAACAAGGATTTCTCCAAAATCTGTCCTAAATGTTGTTGAAAATATCTTGAAAATGTCTTTAAAAATCATTAAATTTAAGTGTCTGAAACTTTTGGATATCTGCATTTTTATTTGGGATCATCATTTCCCAATATATTAAATGAATAATAAGGTAATAAGTATTATCTGCCAAACAAAAAGTACAGGATACTTCTTTTTGCTTGCTCCAGAGGGCAGACGTCATATATGGTTACTGTTGTGTTTGTACATCTATTTATGGCAACAGGTATTAAAGGTTCATGTAAACAAGACTGGATCAATTGCCAAACTGTGGGTTTGAGCAATAATCAGAGTCTGGGAAAGAAAGTCGTTACTCACCACTAAAATACTCCAGCATGTGTAATCCTGGGTTTTACTACCAGACGGTAAAGAGGGTTGAACTTTATTATCTCTCAATGTTTGACTTTGCTTGCTAATTAGGGAGTGCTTCTCCACTGATGTCATCATGCTCCTGTTCTTCTTCTCTTCCTGTTTTTAGGGTTGTCTTATTCTGAGTGACGAGCTGAATCACGCGTCATTGGTGCTGGGTGCTCGCCTGTCCGGCTCCACCATCCGGGTCTTCAAACACAACAGTGGGTGACCTCCCATTATGAGCACATTACCTAAGACCAGTTAGAAAGACCTGTGACTTTAAGCACAACACATGTCTGCAGTAACACAGAACACAGGATTAAAGTGTCCACAATGGATCTTTCAACACTGTGAGACAGGATTTACTTTTAATCTGCTTTAACCAACAGGAGAGCAAATACATTTAACATGGGTGGGAGTTACAGAGGGATGCTTACAGTACTTGTTCTCTTACTTTACTTCTTCAGTTCTACATTTACTTCACTGCCACTTCGTCTTTCTCTCATTTACCACATTAAAATGCACAGGAGTCGGTGTGGCAGGATTATTGTGGTTTACAATGAACACACACAGCACATGTATACACACCAGACACAAGAGATCCTGACTTGCACAGAGTTACATAAGCCCTGTTTCCACCGGGCAGTAAGGTGGTACCAATGGAACCGTTGCATACTGTCCCCATGTTTGGTCCCCCCTCTGTTGGGGTACCTAGCACACAGATCTGGTACTAAAAGGTGGAGCTGTG
>JAPZEB010000010.1:7248256-7260504 GCA_029783705.1 Chaetodon striatus
AGGAGGCTTCAGAGTTTCTTAAGAAGAGGGGAAAATGGTTGGAGAGGTTGGAGAAATATTCTTTAAACAATGAATGACTGAGGAAATGAAATGCTAATCACACCTGTTAAAATAATGTGTCATACCTAGCAACAGGGTCGACCACACCTCCTCACTCAGGTGAAAGTTTCTGTCCCTTCTTTTAGAGGGGACAGAAGTTGCTCTGAGAACTTTCCTAAATCATGCCTAAGCTAAGACTCCTTACTAAAAGTTTTTAAGCTAAGTTAGGAGCTCTCTGAGAGTGTTTCTGAATACAGCCCCTGGTCTATCTGGCAGACTTCCCCCAGCAGCCATAAAACATGGATTATCAGCAAGATCATTTAACAAAGGTATAAAATTCCGCTCATTATTTATTCTTTATCTTCCTCACCGTTGGTTAAAGTCACTGCATCTCCCGACAGAACAGTTCACTTGAATTTCAGCCTGCATGAACGGTTTTTCCTCCGAACATCGCTGAAACAGAGTTGCTAATGTTACTGTAACATTACCTCATGTTTTATCTCGTCAAAAGCATTGTTTACACACAGCAAGTGCTTCGTCGGTTGACCCGTATTGTCTCCAAATAAACTTTCTCTCGGCTGCTTGTCATCTGCCTGCCGCTGTTTGACAGTGACACAGACTTTCAAAATAAAAGAGTAACCTAAAGATTACGATATAGATAGTTGTTTTCACTTTGCATCGATGACACTGAATTGTTGATCATTGAATCGATATATCGATCCAGATCCACCCTTAAAAATTAGGTAGGGAAAAAGGTTATCAGCCAAACGAGTTGTTACATATCGGCACATCGGATATGGACAAAATACATTGTGCATCCCTGGTAAAAATAGATTACGATGGAATTTTTACGACCTCGTCTGTCAGAATGACGGATAGCGAGTCAAACGTGACCTCTGGATTTAAAAGCCTGATGTTGAACCATAATCACGACAGTTTTTAAGCATTGTATCAGCAGCTTTGTCAAAACTCAGCTCCTCACTGAAAACACAGAGGCAGCCATCTTTAAACGAACTTCGGGAATCGTCCTCTCTGTCCAGTCGAACTCTGTGGATGTTGGCTCCAAACCTTTTTTCAGGAATTCTGCTTCCAGACGTGTTCATGCAAACACGCATCAACATGTTGGAATCACCGATTTTAAAGGAAGGCACTTTATTTAAGGTATATATGTTATATATATACAAAAGAATATATCAAAATGTACTCGTGTTGCCATGTGTTGATGATAGTGTTATTGTGAAGGGAAGCTCGCCAGAGATGAAGGTGCATATATCAAGTGTTCTGTTGAGGAAAGCATGATCTTTTTGTGATTTCTGAATCTAGTATTACATATATGGTGTTGTACAGTATTTATTTGTCTGTTCTCTTTTTTTTAAAGTTTGCTTTGAGATGTCTCTATACTCAACATGGTGCACTAATCTGACTGAGAAATGAAGGCACCCGTTATCAAAAGGGAAACCACTCGCCTCGTATCACTTCATACAGCGACATCAAGTGTTTCATTCTACTTTGTACTGCCGTGCTCTATGAATATGTTGTTGCAATTATGCTGAAGAAATATATAAAGAACTTGCATTCATCATCTGACTTCTTCATGTGTCGTTGATTTTTCCACACTCTACATCCTGTGTAGTGGAGCCAAGCATAGCACCGTACGGCGGAGCTGAATTCCTTCAGACTCAACCAGGCTGTTATACTCCGTAGTGACTGACATACCAAACTTTTCCATACCTTTCCCCTCCAACAGAACAGGTACAGTGCGGCAGGCATTCCTGTAGAGTGCAAACACACTTCGGGCTCAATATGAAGACAGCCAACAGGAGATACTGCACCAGAAATAAAGTGACAAACCGCGCAGGCTTCTCTTTTAAATAACCACAGATATCTGAAACTTCCTTCGTGTCAGGATATTGTCAAGGAAAAGATTTATCTTAAACAAATAGTTTGACATTTTGGGAAATAGTTAGCTTTCCTACCATACACTAAAATAACTTTAAAACTCTTTAAAAAGACTAAAGTCTGACTTCTTCTAACAACTGAGGACAATGTTACTGCTCAAAAAAACAAGGGAACACTTCATGGTCACAGTGTAACACCAAGTCAGGTAAACTTCAGGGATATCAATGTGTCCATTTAGGAAGCACAGGTGATTGTGAATCAGTTTCAGCTGCTTTGGTGCAAATCAAAGAGACAACAGGTGCAATGGAGAGGCAAAAACAAGACAACCCCCCAAAAGGGAATGGTTTAACATGTGGTGTCCACAGACAGCTGCTCTCTCCTTCTCCTTCCTGGCTGACTCTTCTCTAGTTTGGTCGTCTGCAAGGAGAGCAGCTGTTAGACGAGGAGAGCTGGACAGGGCCGTAGAAGGCCATCAACCCAGCAGCAGCTGATTTTAATGTTCTTCTTTTTCAGTGTGATTTTAATTCCAGGCATCAGTGGGTTGATGATTTTGGTTTCTATTGACTGTTGTTATGTCATTTTGTTCTCAAAACAATACGACATACAACAATAAAGATTTTCACCTCTCGTGTGATTTAAGTGTTCCCTTTATTTTTTGAACACTACATCACTGCTGCATTAATGTGTCATATCACTGCTGTAGATGTTTCAGGTTGTGCTCATTCAAACTCCTTTATATCCTGTTGGGTCGTTTAATCTACAGCAATGCATCGTATTCTGTAAGATCATCTATATTGGTAGTGTGGCTGTCCTGTGAGAGCCGTGCATCTCTATGGCGTCAGAGACACAGTCCTGTTAGGAACTACTGGACTCCAGCAAAAATGTCTAGGTTGGGACTACAGTAGGCTGGCTGTTATCCAACGTATCAAAGTACTGAAGGTAGAGTTCAGGGAGGGGCCAGCTTTATGTATTCTGGGTATTTTGCCGAGGAAATGCGGCCTATCCACACAAATGCACACATGGGTGAAACTAGCTCTCGCAACAGGAAACAGGGTAGCCTTGAGACACTGCAAGTCAAAAGAAAAGATCAGTTTTAAGGAATAGAGAGATGAACTAACTAAGATGGCTTCTTTTGAACAACTTATTTATAAGATTAATGATAATTTAGATCTCTTCTTGAAGGTATGGGCTCCTTATTTGGAAGTGATTGGAAAGTGATGATCATAATGGCTAATACCTGTACACTCCCCCGTGTGCTGTACCTTATATCTATGTAGGTTCACGGAATAGACGTGTCATGTGACATTGCTTTGTGATGAATTTAACTGTCCAGAATGTGCACCTTATTATTTATCTTTATCTTTTAAGTTTCTTTCACTCCTTCTTTTGCTTGTTACTGTCAGGTTTGTTTTATTTTTCTTAAAATGTTGACTTAATCTTGTTTGCAATGCTTATATTTACACACTGGTTGTGCATTTGCCTTTGTAATGAAACATCAACAAAGAAGATAAATAACAAAATAAGCACAGTCATGTTTTCAGCTTTGGGACGATGCATTTCTGAGATGATCCAAGAGGAAAGAAGTAGGAGAACTCTCTAAATCCATAATCTTCAGTTTATCACAAACATTCTGCCTCAACACATCTGGACATGCGTGGTTTCTGTGGACATGAAGGGGGTGAAAAACTGCAACTAAAGCTGTCAGATAAATGTAGTGCAGTAAAAAGTACAATACAACTGAAACTAGCAGCAAAACAAAGTGTGAACTTTGTTCATAAATCACAAGGAGTTTGGTTCAAAGTGGAGACTCTGCTGTCTTATAATCCCTGACCTCACAGGGTTGGTTGAAGATTAACAGACGCGACAAGCTGGTGATTAATAATGAAAGTGATGAGATGTTCCAACATGATGTCACTGAGGTTTATTACAAAGCAGTTATGACAAAGTCAAAGAAATATTTACACAGAGCTGTTTTCTACATGCTTAATAAAGCTTCAGAGGTGCACAAACAAAACATCTCTGAAGTTTACCCTGCAAGTACTTAAATATCCTGTCTACATCATTGGGCTTAAAGGCAAAGTTTGGATCTTTAAAGTGGGGCTGTATGGGGCACGTATCCTTTGATAGTATATTACAAACAGTGGGTGTCAATCAGCACGCCCCCAGTTTGGAGAAGCAGGTGGAGTCCAACATGGAAGCTAAGCACTGTACTGTTATGGACGGGGTCAGCAACAAAACATACTGTAAGCACCTAAAAAATATCATTAACGCTTTCAGTGTATGCTTAATTTAGAAAATTTTCACTGCTTTATTTTGCTGTCAGACAGAGATTTCCAAAAGGGAAATGAAGCTCTTGTATCGCTTTCTTCAAAGCCAGACTCCATTAAGAAAAACACAGATTTAACATTACTGAAAAGGAGAAGCTGCTGGTCTAGTGCTGCATTTAACAGCTATTTTGTTTGTCTTATTGTGTGACTTTGGCATTATGAAGGGTTAGCTCGGATTCATCAGTCACACAATAACACAAACTAGCTAACCTGTTGAGGCAGCGGTAGACCAGCAGCTCCCATGTTCACTGAGTTAAAATGACTGTTTTTGTCAATGGAGTCTGGTGACTTTGAGGAGAGCGTATACGGGGAGCTGAGCCGGTGACAGCTTCCCCGTTCAATAGATTATATCATTGCTGTACTGAAGGCCATCAAACAATACATCTGTTCTTTGTTTCAGTATGTGAGACACCATAGAGAACTGAATAAAAAAAGCATCAATAAAAAGGTCAAGGGAAACTTCTCTTTTGCATTATGAGTCCATCACAACACAACTTTTAATCTTATTTGGCACAAACCTGCGTAAGAACATTTTATGTACAGTGTGTCACAATACTGTCGGAGCATAAAGCTGAGATGGGTCATAGGTGCAATCTTATGGATCGAGAGTAGAACTGTGACCTGAAGCAGGTTTATGAGGTTCAGATTTTACTGTCTTGAGTTTATTGTGAAGCTGACACCAGCCTTTTATTGCATGCTATTCTGTGTCATCCACCTCTGAGGTGATCTAGCCTGCCGCCTGAACACAGCCACACAAAAACAAGATGAAGAAAAAAAACAAAACTTGCTAATTAATGTTTCATTTAAAGGAAGTTGAGTATCCCGCTGGATCTGTGTGGAGGGCTTACTGCCTGTATTTAGATTAAAACTCTCAATTGTACAATGATTCTCAAAGCTGTGGAGTCAAACCCTGTGCTGACGTCCCGATGAGCTACGCGTAATCTGTACCTGTATCTTCCTGGCATCAGGTGGGCTGAGGACCAGATGTTGACTCCACTGTCTTAAAGGACCAGGTCGCTTTAAACTCTTTTCACCAGCCTAATACTGTTAATAGCAACAACAGGCCAACTGTTATCAGTCTGACCTGGACTTTGTCAGCTGTGCTTTGAGATCAGTGCTGATGTTACATTTCTAATGTGCTAGCATTGTAATAATACAGTTAGATATTAGGTTTGAGTGGTATTTGTTTTTCAATCCTTGCTGACAGTATGCAGTACCCTGCTTCAATGGGGTACTATATACGCCACTGATAGCTTCACTGCACCATCCAAAAAAATTCACTGCTTCAAACTGGTGGTTTAAACAGAACAGTGCTGAACCATTGTCCAATCAGAGGAGGGTTGTTAATATGATGTAAGAAACACAATAAAACAGCACTTTAAGTTATGGTGGGTTTCAAAAGTAAACAAAACATTTGGTCCACCAAACAGACCCTTAATAATCACACCTGAACATGTCTAAATGCCAAGTTGCACCTTGAAACTGCGTGGGTATGTTAATCATATATCCTATACAGAATGTCCATTATGAGTCCGGAGGCAGCTGCAAAAGCCACGATGGCTCCATTCTGACAAACACAGATCTGCAGAGAACAAACAGCCGTTTGCAGGAGGAGAGTTTTTCAGACGTCGTCTCTCCCCCTCACTGTCTCTCTGCTGCCTGAGCAAAAAACTCTGGCACACAGTTTCAGGTGCGCTGAACGATTCTGTCAATGCTCTCCTGGATGTCGGACATCTTCTTCAGCACCTGGTTGACTTTAGCTTCGTCAAACTCCAGACACACAAACTCTGAGTCCTGAGAGAGAGAGAGAGAGAGAAGGAAGACAAGATATTACAGCACATTATAAACTCTGATTTATACCGCAGACATTCAGAGCGCTTCAGTAAATGGGTGAGATTTCATCCATGTCGGTGTCTTCACACTTTCATCCAGCTTCTCGAGGCTTTCTGATGCAGCGCTGTGGCTCTTCTGCACCACAATTAACTGTCTTCATACACAGCAGCAGCTTTCTCTGTGGAACACTAAACTACAACATTTAAACACTCAAATCGTAGACTTGGGGCAGTGTTTCGCTTACAACTAAATAACCTTTTTTTTTTTTTTTTGTTCTTTCTAGTTGGAATTGGACCAAATTATTTGAATATACTGCTGTTACATGTCTGTGGTATTTCCTTTGAGTAAAACTGCAAAACTTATTTTTATTTTTTAGAAATATCAGAATGAGAATAATCTTTATTGTCAAAGTCTGTGAGCACACAAAAGGAACTTCACTGTTGACTGTTTTTATGCATTGCTCTCAATGTACTTACACAAAACATAGACGCAACAGCTAAGAACAAGGACAACAAAGCTGGACAAATAAAGGTGGGGAACAGGAGTGTGTGAGGTGAAAGGGGCAGGTACAGGCTGGTGCTCTAAAATTTATCATTATTTTTTTTTTTACTTTAGCTCACTTGTGGGTTGGAAATGCCGCAGTGGCTGCGACACACAGCTGCTGGGGGGTATTAAGGTACTTAAAACCCAAAGAGCCCAAAGGTTCCCACACTTAATACGTCTGAGTCATAACTCAGTCAAGTCTGAACACACAGAATGTGAACGCCCGTGCATCCTCTTTAAACCATCGACACAAGACGCCCCTCATCCTTATAACTACAGAACTCACCTGAGAATCATCCTGTTTTTAAGCTTCCTTCAGCATTAGAGTAATCAATAGATAGCTGTTTGAGCATCAGTGGATAAGCTGCTAATAGCTAGCATACTTGAAATGCTGCAAACATTTGACCTCCTCCACAAATGTTGTGTGGGACCTGCAGTTCCAGAGGTGGAGCATTTATGGCAAGCCCTTTTACCAATTAATCAGCAGGGCTGACAGGTAGTCATTTAGTTTTCACCGGTTGAAATGACAACATGTTAAAATGTCATTTTGTCTAGTTAACATGTTAACTCAAGATATCTTTAAAACAATGTTGATATTTTACAAATACATTCTCACATGTAGAGAATACATTTGGACTGGTCAAAACTGATTTACACATATCTTCAATTAATTATAAATATCAGTAACTCCCTTTTCCATTTTAACAAGTAAGAACTGAGTTGTAGATATCACTAATTAGAATTGCAGTTAGCTAAAATTACACAATGGATAAGTTAACTTGGAATTATAACACTTCAAAATGTAATTACAGATGTAATTGAGTCTGGATAGAGGTCAGTGGTAAGTGTTAACTAGTTGTAATTAAGTTACAGATATCTGCTTGAACTCAAGTATCTCAGGGTCTTGTTCACAGTGGGGGGAGAATGGAGCGTGAGTTGGATCGGCGTCTGCAGTGATGCGGGTGCTATGCCAGATCGTGGCAGTGAAGAGGGAGCTGAGCCAGGAGGCAAAGCTTTCGATGTACTGGTCCATCTCCGTCCCAACCCTCAGCTATGGTCATGAGCTCTGGGTAGTGATTCGCATTCAAGGAGTCAGTTTCAAGTCACCAGTTAACCTGCGAGTCTTTGGACAGTGGGAGGAAGCCGAAGAAAGCGCACGCTGACACGGGAGAACATGTACTATATTCCTGGGACACTGACACTCTTACCTCTCCATTCACATGTTCATATTTTTGCTGTGCTGAAAACCTGTGGACATACAGACCAGAAAGTCTGTGGACAGTCTGAAACAGTAACATGAACTCTCTGACCTGCACTGTGCTCATTACATGCTACTTAAAATTTAATGAAGTCTTCTTCAGCTATAATGTGAGGGTATCCCATCTGCCCCCATCATTGTGTCCTCCGATTGTTCTCAAGAATGGACGTCACACCGTGATGATCCCTCTCCTGGTTTCCATGGATACAGCTATTGTCTCTATCCGTCGTCTATTGTTCAGTTAGAGCCGTATCTCTTAGCACAGAGCACGAGACGCCGTGATCAGGCGCTACTACAAAAACATTTGTGGAAACCTGCACAGTGGCATGTTCTCCTGACAGGCTCAATCAGGTTTCAGAATCATCATGCTGCCAGTGACTCTAGGAAATGTAAACCATGCTGCAAAGTTTTTTTATGAGCCACCTGTGCACCCATTAGTCATACTTATATCACAAAATATCTTTGGTTTTGGATTCCAACACTACGGTGGCACTGAGATCTCAATGCACTGCAACCTCTCTTGGGTAATTTTGTGGGGTTTTTTTGGGGGGTTGTTTTCTGTCTCTTTGTGGTTGCTTTGCCTGTTTTCAAAGTTATTTTGTATCTATTTGCAGTTCCTTGGCATCTCTTTTTGAGTCATCTCTTGGTCAGTACAAATTAATTTGAGTAATTTGAGTGACATTTGGCAGATCAACACCACAGGTGTTCCTGGCCTGAGCCAGTTTGGTTGAGTTTTCTCTTTAAGCAGCATGTTTTTTAAGCATGTTTTGTCGAGTTGGTGAAGATGTTTTCTTCATTTGCTTGTGTTCTGTCTATTTGCAGCGCACGGAGCACTCAGGGCCAACATATAATATGTACAGGGTGGATTCCAAATTGCATACTTTTTCTTTTTAGAGGGTGCTGCAGCTGCCCTGAAAAAGTGCGTACTGTTGCATGCAGTATGCAAACAATCGGGACATACTACTCTCTCATAACATTACACCCTGAACTTTGACCCTCTTGCTTTTACATCTCTAACCTTGGAGATCTAACAAACACCGCTTCCTACATTGGCCAGAGACAGAGATCAGCCTGGAGAGCTCTGCTGTTGTTACTATGCAACATATGCAAATTTATATTTAAAGTTATAACTGCATAAATTGTAGATTCGTCACTGTTATTTTTACAGTTACGAACTTTTGTTGTTTTAATTGTAATAATTTTGTTCGCTTAAAGAATCAGTATTCCAACTATTACAATTCGACAGGTCATCAGTTACTTAAATGCGCTGTCATCAGTCACTGCCACATCTGACAGCGGTCAGTCAGCTGTCAAGCCGTCATCTCTTTGCAGCTTAGTCAATGTGACGCATCATCCTCTACAGAGGGGCAGAATAGCAAGAAAAGCATGCTAACTTGCAGACTGCAAAATCCGGTATTTTTGGCAAACTGCGTTTCACACACTATGTACTGGGACACAACTAAATCTTTCTGGGGTGTACTACATAGTATGATGGCATGGGTATTGGGACGCAGAGATAGTGAGGTCAAATCTCATACTTCTGCACTAAACACTTAATATTTTGAGTGCACAAGGGCACTAAGTGCGTTCACAATGCAGTGTACTGCTGCCGCACTTAAAACGTTCCTTAAGTTGAGTGTGGAATGATGGACAGTTGTCACTCTCAACGGTCGCCATCTTTGTGACGTAGAAAACTTCTCAACTTCTGACCTGGTGGCTGGGGACAACAAGGAGTCTGTTAGTTCCACGTGTTTTTTGCAATGAGTACCAAAACTGTTGCTGAATAAAGACCGTCAGTATGTTTGTTGAACACAGTCCAAAACCCAAAGGTGTTCACTGTAGCTATGACTACACTTTACTTAAATATAAAATACTAGCAAATCCTCATATTTTGAGACACAGTAAACAGAGAGAGTTTGGCATGTTTTACTGGATAAATGATGATAATGATGATGATAAGCTTCTCATTTCATCAGAGAACATAATTCATGCAGACGTAAATGGAAACATTTTGGCCTAATTTTCAGTCTGAAGTTTCCTCCACCCTGATGAAGGGCATCGTCTCTTCCAGCTCCTCTGGGATTCAGCATTTTAAGGACACCTCGATGTTTAATGTTACACGTTACCTCCTCCACCTACTTCTGTTGGCTATAAATAGGCATGAATTGAATGGACAGATAATGGTGTGTGTATAACCTGCAGTCGTACGGTGTAATACAGCAGAGTCAGTGACAGCATGCTGCTCCAGTCTGCTGACCCACTTTCTCTGAGCTGTGGGACCTGCAGATTGGGTCAGATTCATAGAGAACGGGGACAAGACCGACTCCTGAAGCGCGGACTGTCATCAACATCACACACAATGTCAACTCCTCTCTAGGACGGCACTTTAACTTTCAGAATGAAAGACCTTCATGTTAAAATGCTCAACGTTACAGTAGAAACAAACACATTTAAAAAACGGTTTGGGTTTCTAGAGTTAATTTCCCCATGTATGTATGAGGGCTCAATCTTCATAGAAGTCACCTGTTAAGATTTTTGGGAAAAAAAAAAAAGTAAGTATTTTTCAGTCTGGACCATATTTACGACAATTTTTTGAAATTGGTCCAGTATTGAGAGAGGCTGCTCCAGCTGCAGCAGGGAAACAGGCTGCAATGTAATCCCAACAGACAATAGTGCACTGTCAATTTACTTCCACTAATAATGTTTGTTTATGCCACTGACGGGCTCTAATTATTATTTCAAGTGTCTGACGACATGCAGAAGACCCTACAGAGAAAGGAAACATTTTTCCTTACTCCCTCCCTCTGCTGATGGCCTCTGTTTGTCATTGCGTACAGGTCTCGCTTGGAAAACTTGAGCGAGACTTTGTCACAAAACCAAACAGACCAGTGAAAGATATGGAAGAACTTTTCCTTTCTCTGTAGGGTCCTTTCCATAATGTCGTCAGATTCTCCTAACAACAACGTGAGCCTGTCAGTGGCAAAAAAGCACTTTTAATGGATGTAATTTGATTACATTGCAGTCTATTTTGCAGCTGCCGGCTTCAGCGCTCCACAAAACAGGAGCACAAACCAATGTGTGACGTAACGATGGCTACGTTTAATATTTCTATGGGGTAGGCCTTCTGGATAGAAGCGTCACTGCCACGAGAAGAAACGTCATGACAGTAGGTGGAGCCACATTTTTGTGCCATTGCTTTAGTTGGTTTTGTTAGTGCCACAGGTAGAAGCATTACTGCACAGAACCTAAGCCACAGTGGACGATGTAGAAACCAGTCCAGTGACAAACAGGATGCAGACAGGAAAGCCTTCACACAGCCTGGTGATTTGGGCGTTGCTGATTAAGGCGACAGCAGGAGTGAGGAAAGCTGATTCCTGACCTGCACTGGACTGAGCCCTGTGGTGGAGGTCTGCTGGTGGTCACACACACACTTAAACTCACTCAAACAACAATGGATAATCTACTGTGGACATCTGGGCACAAACTGTAGCGTCTATCCCATCTTACAAACCAAACAATGAAAACGTAATTTTCCCTGATATTTCCTGACCAATGAAATTCCAGCATTTAGCTCAATCATTAACACTGAAGCAGGAGCACACAAGGTAAACAATTCTTAGACCTACTGTATCAATCATCCACAGCGTAGCTGGACAATAAAATCCATCTACATAATCCAGGTCTTAAATTGTTTATGGCCTCTGAGTGCAGCGGCAGGACTGGAGCAGGTAAAGGCTTCACTATGGATTTGGGTATTTTCTTCTACAACAGGATTAATGCAGCAACAAATGGTCAACAGAGGCCCAAAAATGACTTTGGAAGTCTGGCGGTTTGTAGGCTGGATAAAACAGAAGATTAATGGGAATAAAAGAGGAAAAGCTTGCAGAGTAGGCAACACTGACATCTTCCAAATCTAAACAACACGTCGTGCAGCGCTGCACATCAAACAAGCGGAAGCCTTGATAAAAGTAAAATTAGATGCTCGTGTGTTACAGTGAGGGAAATGTAGGATGGTTTTTGGAGCCACAGAATATCTCAGCCTCTGTTGTTTTGGTTCTTTTTTTTAAAGGGACACTTCACCCAGAATTAAAAAATACATATTCTTCCTCTTATGTTTAGAGTTATTTATCAGTCTAGATAGTTTAGGTGTGAGTCGCTGAGTGTTGGAGATATCAGCTGTAGAGATGTCTGCCTTCTCCCCAATATAATGCAACTAGATAACACTCGGCTTGTGGTGCTCAAAGTGCCAAAAAAACCCCAAATACATTTGACAAACTCAACATCAATGTCTCTTTCCAGAAATCATGACCTGGTTACTCAAGATAATCCACAGACCTTGTTGTGAGCAG
>JAPZEB010000010.1:7272390-7287187 GCA_029783705.1 Chaetodon striatus
GTCCTGTCTTGTCATTAACGTAGCCCCTGGTGTCCTGTCTTGTCACTAACGTGGCCCCTGGTGTCCTGTCCTGTCCTGTCGTGGCCCCTGTTGTCCTGTCCTGTCACTCACGTGGCCCCCGTTGTCCTGTCCTGTCACTCACGTGGCCCCTGTTGTCCTGTCCTGTCACTCACGTGGCCCCCGTTGTCCTGTCCTGTCACTCACGTGGCCCCTGGTGTCCTGTCTTGTCATTAATGTGGCCCCTGGTGTCCATGGCAGAGGGACGTTGCGTCTTCAGTCTGATGATTGTTGACTTGAACAAAGATATAAAATCACTCTATGATGTCACCAAAGATTCCCTGCAGTGAAAAAATAAATGACATCACAGAAACGTTGTCAGAGTAACAACAGACACACACTGAGTTATTATGGTCTGTACAGCTGGAGGATTTCCTGTGTCGTTTCACTGACTGACTCTGTGTTTGGTGTCAGGAACCCGGGGCCTCACTGGAAGCGTCGTGGCCACAGAGGTGAAGAGGAGGACACGGAAGAGGACATGACCAAGGACATGGATGACTCCTCAGCTGGTGCCAGCATTGAGGACGGCAGCATGTCTAAGAACGGTACGTGCCGGGGGAGGGGCTAAGATGGACTCCTCCTAAAAGTCCGCCCGATTACGCTAAATGAATGTTCATTTACGCTGATGTCATCATGTACAGTGATAACGTGCTGCCCAACGCCAAAGTGGAATAATTACTGGTAACTTTTCAAATTGATTATCGATTCGATTAATTATGTACAATAAAATATGGTGTTCCCAGAGTGACATCATCATGTCATTCTGACCGACAGTGACATCATCACATCATACCTCATTCTGACCGACAGTGACATCATCACATTGTTACATCATTCTGACCGACAGTGACATCATCACATCACTCTCAGGCTATATCCACACAAAGACGTATCTTTTTGAATCCGCCAAAGAAAATGATCAGATTACAGTAGTGTTCTATAAACACGGAGCCGACTTCGAAAATGCAGGCGTCAAGATGAAGCCGGTTCAAGCCCCTGAAACCACATAAAAAGGCTGCAGTATATATGCCAGCCAGGAGATGGCGCACCATTCAAAACCAGAGCATACAGCTCTGAACCAGAGAAGAAGACGCGGAGCATGCAAAAGAAGCCTGCATGGTGTATACAAACAGAAGAAGAAGATGGTGATCCAGAACAAGCACAACAAGAAGATGGCGAAAATGAATTCCAACACAGGAGGGAAAACGGAGACTTTGGTTTGGACTGACGACGAAGTCAAGCTGCTGCTTCGAGTCACGCTGGATTACAAAGCCAGTAAACTTCAACAACACGTTGATGGGGAGTCGAGTCAGACGAAGTACGCTGATATAATGGACTCATTTCAGGCACAGTATTCAAGATAACCGACAGGAAAAGATTTCACGCACAACATTATCAGCATATCAAAATTACAGCTCACCGCCATCTGCACGAAGTACAGACAGTGGACACCAGGGGTCAGAGTGGTCAGAGACAAGTGGTCACTTATCTGTCCTATGGACAGTCACTGGGCTTTGTTTGCACATTTCCAGTAATTATAATAATAATAATAAGAAGAAGAAGAAGAAAATATTGCTTGAGAAGTTGTTGTCATGTTTATTTTCATTAGACACACAATTCACACACTTTCAAACTAGCAGTGTACTGCACAGGTCACATGTGGAGAATGAACAGAGCTCTGAGACCAGCTGGTGTTTGGGTCAGTCATGTTGGACAGTCTTTAGTTAAGGCTCAAGAAACTCTGTCAGCTCTCTGCTCACTGCATCAGAAAATAAGCTGTGAAATATATATTTAGTCATTAGAGCTGAGAGTGTGTTACTGATTCACCCTACGTCCTTTATATCATAGGAACACATGAATGTCTTTTCCTCCTCCTGTGACTGAAGTCTGCTGCTAAATTCAGCTTCATGTTTCACTCACAACAGTTTGTAATAAATCACAAATTATAAAACGTGTAAACTGCGTGGTTAACGCAGACGAGCGGAGGATTAGCTGGGAAACATCCCATTTATTCACTTTACATGGAGCTACAGTTCATACTGAATGTGTTAGTGTCTCTTAATAAGTCATCATAGATCATAAATCATCTTTAGAAGGAGCAGATGTTTACCTTCAGCTAGCTCGGGACATGTTCAAGTTAACTAGATTTTAACGGAGCAAGGCGAGCTAACTGCTAGCGTGCTCGGTTGCTTTGAGATGGCTGTCAGAGATGGCAGAGGTATGATCACATGATCCTGTTTGAGATATAACAGGTGGTGTGTTCCACCTTTTATTTCCCTCTTGGAAAGAAATATAGAGTACTGTAAACAAACTGTAAACAAACTGTAAACAAATTGTTACCATTGGAAATCGCTGGATTCGGTTCAACACCAGAAGTTGCGCACATAATTCGCCCAAGGAATCATGGGAGCAGGAATAAGGTGGATAGTTTTTTAAAAAATTCTTTGGTGTTTGAGACAAAATCCTGGATTCAGAAATATGACATCATGTGATATATATGTTGAATTTAAACGAGGTTAAACTGGAGAAGTACCTGTTGCATAAAAACCAAAAGTACAAACAGGGATGTAATTACAGAATAAATAACACCAGAATTCCTGAAGTCACCGGGAGACATAAAGGGCTGAGTAGAAACCGTGTGGGAGGTGAGTATCATGTTTTGTTTAAATGTCAGAATGAAAGCTTGATGAATTACACAGAAAGGTATTTGCCAAAATATTATTCAAGCTGCTCATATATGTTTCAAGTATTTTGTCAGGGGAGCGACATGCAGCGGGGGGGCTGCAAGCTGGAATCAAGCCCGGGCCGCTGCAGCGAGAGCGGAGTCTCATGGGGCGCCTGCTCTAACCACTAAGCCACAGACGCATTATTTTTGGCCAAATTTTAAACGAGATGTTGAATCAAATGATTTTGATTAACTTTGAAATGTACATGACGCCGTAGCAATATGGTGCACATCGTTTTGAAATGTAACTGCCCCAGAGTTGGTTCTGTTTGTGTCTGACAGAAGTGTTGGTCCCACATGATGTGTCCAAGGACCGACGGATATTTGAAAATCCAGTGATAATTTCTGTTTGAGGTCTGTCTGTGGTAAAATAAATACAAAATGCAACCATTTAAACACAAATATAAAGACATAAGTCCCTCCCCAGTACTTAGAGAAATTATTTGACTGTGGCTAATCGGAAGATTGATGGTTTGATCCTTGGCTCTTCCACTCCGCATGTCAAAGTGTCCTTTGGCAAGACATTGAACCCCAAAGTGCTTCCAATGGCTGTTCTATCGCTGTGCGTGAGCGTGTGAATGGTTACTGAGTCGTAGATGGTACCTTGGATGGTAGCCTCGGCCACCAGTGTGTGAATGGGTGAGTGTGACGTAGTGTTAAAGCGCTTTGAGCAGTTGGAAGACTGAAGTTACCGTGATGGTGCGCCCTCACTTTGTATGTATCATTGCCATTCAGCCCTGTAATTACGATGTCGTTTGCAGGGCGCAGAATCACGAACCTGTTTGCAAACTGAATGTTCTGCACTATGTTGTACTCATTGTGACCTGCCCAGAGACAACCAAGGTAAAAACCGCACCTTGAAAGTATCTGTGTAACTATCAGTTGCAAACATGGCACAGGGAGACACCCTAGAAATCCTTGAAAATCAAATCTTGTACTTGCTAAAAGTGTAAATGCATATGCTCTGTGTTTTAATGTTCCCTCCTTTGACGGCTCTGTTTCAGGAGGTCCTGATGTCCCCAAAGTATCCCAAAGATAGTTTCTACAAGAGACTCTCCTGCATGTTTGGTCAAAGGTTCTTCATCAGACTTTCAGATTAACTGCACTCTTTATGTGATACAGATACTGTGCCTCGTTGTTTGTCCCAGGAACAATAGGAAGTGTTATTTTTGATATTGTATTTTTGACCTGACAACAACTTCTGGCATTTTAGATTCATGAGTATTGTCAGTCAACTTTTAATCAATCTTACAACCTTGTTTAGCTGGTTCGAAAGCGTTGTGTTCCACGTGTCTTTTTTGAGGTTCCTTGGTAATGGCCTATTAACAGCTCTGGACCATGAACAGTGGCATAAACAGCGTCGGATCATGGACCCTGCATTCAGCAGCCTGTGAGTGATTTAATAACCACAAAGAGACACAGCAGAGTCTCTGCTCAACCTTCAGTTCATATCCAGTGTTTGTAACCGTAGACTCTGTTCAGATTTTGTGTTTCTTTGGCCCTGTGGAGCTGAGCAGGTATGTCCTGGCTGAGCTCGTCCACTGTCTAAAACTCCCGTTATTTCCAGGTATTTGAGAGGTCTAATGGGCACCTTCAATGAGAGGGCAGAGAAACTGATGACTAAACTTACAGATATCGCTGATAGCAAATCAGAGGCCCACATGCTGCGTCTGATCAACTTTGTTACCCTTGATGTTATTGCTAAGGTATTGTGCCACAGTCTGTTTTACAGCTTCCACCGCAGTAGTCCTCATCCAAAAATGCTCTTCATCTTATCAAGTTGTAGCTAACTTGTTTTCTTTCTAACTCTCAGGTTGCTTTTGGTGTGGACTTGGACCAGCTGAAGGATAGTTCAGTTTTCCCTAAAGCCATTGAGACATGTCTGAAAGGGATGGTGCACCACATCAGAGACAGCTTTTTTAAGGTAGAAGTTCACTGCAAGTTTGTGCGGAGTTTGTTTTGCGACAGTATTATGAACACTGTGAGATCCTCAAACCTTGCATTTCCAGTACAAACCAAAGAATCGACCGTTCATTAAGGAAGTCAGGGACGCTTGCCGCCTGCTGCGCACAACCGGAGCTCAGTGGATTCAAGACAGAAAGACTGCTATGCAAAATGACGAAGACGTCCCCAAGGACATCCTCACACAGATCATCAAAACAGCTGGAAAAGGTGATGGTCCCGAAAGTTCAGATTAGATAAGAGGAACGTTTAAAATTCCCTGTGTTTGTCATCAGTGTTGTGCAAGTTACTGAAATTAATTAGTAATCAGTTACAGTTACTTTCCTCACGAGTACAGGAATTACTTTCCCAATTACAGCATTCCATCCCAATCTCGTGAACATGATACCTTAAGAACACCACGAAATTTCTTCAAATTTGGCACCAACGTTCACTGGGACTCGAGGATGAACTGATTAGTTTTCGGTGGTCAAGGGTCACTGTGACCTTGTCCGGTTTGTTCTTGCAAGCACGATATCCTAAGAACACCTTGAGGGAATTTCTTAAGATGTGGCACAAATGTCCACTTGAACTAATGAACTGATTTGATTTTGGTGGTCAAGGGTCAAAGGTCAAGGTCACTGTGACTTTGCGTCCATCTCACTCTTGTGAATGCAAAATATCGAGAACAGCTTGAGGGAATTTCTTCAGATTTGGTGCAAATGTTCACTTGGACTCAACATTGAACTAATTAGATTTTGGTGGTCAGAGGTCAAAGTTGCTTTGACCTTGCAACTCTCTCATTCTCGTTAATGCAATATCTCAAGAACACCACTAGGGAATTTCTTTATATTTGACACAAACATCCACTTGGACTGAAACATAAACTGATAAGAATTTTGTGGTTGAAGGTCGAAGGTCAAGGTCAGTGTGACCCCACAAATGATGTTTTTGGCCATAACTCAAGAGATCATACACTAGTTACTAGTTATAATTCTAGTTTAATCTGTTAATGGGACATGCACGCCTTGTGAGTGTCGCTCTCTGTCCACACTGAATCCGTTAAATATGCGCTGCTGTTACATAATAAGAACAAATCACGTCCACTAACGTTACCTATCAGATGCAGCTTGACTGGAGACATAACCTCTTAAAAGATAGTCGAGTACTTACTGTCTTTCTACATTTGTAATTTTTGAACAGAAAACACAGGAATCCACAGTGTCATTTTCCAGGCCTGGAAAAGTCATGGATTTTGTTGTGTGTAATGAAGTCTTTCAGTAATCTTCCCTGGATAACCTTCCACGTAATGTCACAAACGTAACCAACCAGACTGGAAAAGGTTGTTATCAATTTTTACACGATAATTAACATTTTGAGTAAAGTATACTGTACAGTTCTGTTCTTATTATACATTGTGAATTGTAATTAAAGTTTATGATGGGTCCTCGAATAGTCATGGAATAGTTTTCAAACTTTGTCCATGAAAATATGTGGGAACCCTGGAAAACATGTTTTATATTTGGATTCACTGGAAATAATAAATAGGCCTGGTAATATACATGTATGAATCTGTTTAACTTTCAGTCCAACATGGATGCTAATGTTTTTTTATTATATGATCAGATGACTGGAATATTTGTTTACTTCTTCAAATCTATTTTTTTTATTTCAGAGGAAACCATGACTGAAGAAGATGAAGAGTTGATGTTGGACAACTTTGTGACATTTTTCATTGCAGGTGAGTCTGTGTTGTTTGTGTTTTGATGTGTGAAATGCTCCAAAATAAGTCTGAAGCTGTTTGTGCTTTGTAGCACAAAGTAAAGCTGACATTGTCAAAGGGACACTTCAATAAAATCTATTTTTCTGTTACCTTGAATGTAAACTATCCATCAGTGTGGGTGTGAATTCACGAGATATTTGGAGTTTAATATTAAAAAACACCCATATTTATTGTGTTTTAGCTAAACTGTTACTTAAAGCTCCACTTTTTTGTACAAAGAATACGATGATTATGTGTCATGTGTTGTTTATCCACATTTGAAGGCAATGTTCTAACATTTTAGGGCAAGAAACAACAGCTAACCAACTGGCTTTCTGCATCATGGAACTTGGAAGGCATCCTGATATACTGGAGAGGTAAGAACCCATAATGCAGTGCAAAGGAGTTTCATTATGTAGCTTTTTAAAAGATGGTTTCTTGAGTTGCGTTTTTATGTCTCAGAGTGAAGAACGAGGTGGATGATGTTGTTGGGATGAAGCAGGAGATCAGTTATGACGATCTGGGGAAACTGGTCTACCTCTCACAGGTACGTATCATTTGGGTTGGGTATCGTTCATTTTTTAACTGATACGACTAATAATTCAAAGAACACAATCGGAAACAGCAAAAACCTGATAAGGGTAGCGACCAGGGACTCAGCCAGTGCCCATTCGACCGGGGGGACTTCAGTGCTCATGTGGGCAGGGATGGAGAAGCCTGGAGGAGGGTGTGACTGGGAGGAACAGCCTGCCTGATCTGAACCTGAGTGGTGTCATGTTATTAGACTTCTGTGCTAGTCGTGGATTAGCCCAACACTATGCTCAAGCATAGGGAGGATCGTCAGTGTACTTGGTACCAGAACACCTTGAACACCCACCCAGAACGCCAAAGATCAATGATTGACTTTTTGGTCATATCATCAGATCAGCAGCTGTATGTCCTGGACACTTCACAGAAGAAGAAAACAGTGGAGCTGTCAACTGATCACTGCTTGGTAAAACTCAGTGTAGTGAGGGTGAACTGGAGTCGTCCAACTGAGGCCCCTGTCCCTGACAACATCAACTCCTGGTGGTGGTTGAGGACATGTAATTCAAAGAGCCAAGTTCAAAGTTGTGGTCAGGAGGTCGTTGGTGTCTGTCATGGCAGCAACCTAAGAACCCGTTGGTGGACACCAGGGATGAAGGAGACGGTCAGGCTGAAGAAAGAGGCCTTGGTTGGCCCTGGGATCTCCTGAAGCAGCAGACGAGTACTGATCGGCCCGAAGGGTGGATTCTTTGGCAGTCGCCAAAGCAAAAACCTGGCTGCAGTGGGAGTTCAAGGAGGCTATGAAGAAGGACTTTTGGTTGGTCTCAAGGAAGTTCTAGCAAAACGTTAGACACCTCATGAGGGTAAAGCAGGCCTTGTCTCAGGCTGTGTTCAGTGGGGAAGAACTGCTGACCAGGATTGTGTATATTGTCGAGCGATGGAATGAACACTTTAAGGAACTACCCAACTCATGAATTTAGGAAAGAGAAGGTTCGGCTCTGTAGGAGTGAAGCATGTGGGAATCCATTCTGTAACTCACTCACATCATCATTCATTCATTCACTGACTCTCAAGTTAGCCTGTACAGGTAGTGTTTTCATCTTCAGTACAAGGAATGGCGCCATCTACAGATCACTTGCTAAACCAGGATTTGTCACTGCGTCAACGTCAGGACGGCTGGTATTGATTTTAGTTTGTGAGTCTGTGTATGTGTCATCATGGCAAATTATGGTCGTGGTGACACTTATTGCAGCAGGAACTACCAAAGAAGGTGTTTCAAATATTTTGCCAGGTGTTTATAGTCTGTGAGTCTGTCTCAAGACTGATTTTTTTTCAACGGGATAGCGTCCCAACTGTGCAAGAAAGAGTTGCGAAAATGTACAGGTGTGTAGTTGAGAATGATGGCAGAAGTCGATGATGGGTGTTGTCTCTTCAAGGGTACTAGAATAAGGAGGTAGGAAGTAAAGAAGGTGCCTTTGCCCCTTCGCTTTACACCCTGGCCCACGTTCATTTTAAGTCGCAGATCAGTCTCTAGTTTTTTACTTTTTAAAGCCGTTGACCCAAGATGTGACCTCCCCACAGGTGCTGAAAGAGACTCTGAGGATTTACCCGACAGCTCCAGGCACAACTCGTGAAATAATCGAAGACATTGTCATTCACGGTATCCCCATACCCGCAGGGGTCACGTGTTTTGTGAGTACCTCTAAAACAGGAAGCGTGTGTCAACACCCAAACAGGTTTTATAGTTTGTTACTGATTTATATAAATATGAAATACTGATAAAGCTGTCTAAATGTTTAATAAATTCTTCTGTAATTCAGTTCAACACCTACGTGACTGGGAGGATGGATAAATTCTTCAAGGACCCGCTGACATTTGATCCAGACAGATTTCACCCAGATGCTCCCAAGTAAGAAACATCCAATTTTTACACAATGACATGTTTTATTTTTAATAAACATTAACATGTTAAAACACAAATCAACGTCTCAGATAAAAAAGGATTTGCATTAATCTCCTTTTCAAGGCCTCATTTCTGCTACTACCCCTTCGCCCTCGGCCCTCGCTCATGCCTGGGACAGAACTTCGCTCAGGTGGGTGGTGACAGTCACAAACAGTAAACAAACACATCAACATAACAACACGTGGAATTAACTCAGTGGGTGGTGGGTGATCACAGATGGAGGCTAAAGTGGTGATGGCCAAGCTGCTCCAGAGGTTTGACTTCACTCTGGTGCCGGGACAGACCTTTGACATCGAGGACACTGGCACACTCAGGCCGAAGAGCGGGGTGGTGTGCTCCATCAGACACAGGAATCACACGAAATAAATGGTCGCACAGGATAATAAAATAGAAGAAGAAACCATAAAGGTCAATGTGGGGATATTGGGTTGTTGGGTCGCTTAAAATATGCTTTTGCCCGCAGCTTCGTTCTCCTGCCTCAGCTAAACGCCTCACAGGCTGTAGAGTTACTTTCATAACTTGTTCTGAATTTTTTTCAGCAGTGTTTTAAAGAAGTAGAAAATATATTCACATGCAGGTATGATGATGATTTTTTTTACAGTAAGGATGTGGTGAATCAAACTTTTAAGTGGGTTACAGTATCATGAGCTCTTTAACTTGGCGGAAATAACCCTTTATATCTGTGTAACAGCTTGTTTTGCACTTTGATAAACTCATGATTCATTTAATATGAGACAGTCTGATTTTATTTTACAGTCAGTTTGCTGTGCAGTGATTGTTTGTCTTTTAGTGTGAGTATTTTTTTTAACTACAATCACCTCCATCCATATAACTAGAGAATTACAAAAAGAATTATAATATTATATATATGTATGTTTTGTTTTGTTTTTTTACATGAACTATAAGTTTGTTAAGCAGTAAGAATTAATTTTTAAGATAAATTAAAATCGAGATTTAATTTTGAAACAATAAGTAATTGTAAGTACTGATGTACATTGTATAATTTGTTGAGAACAAAATGACGTAACAACAGTCGGTAGAAACCAAAATCATCGACCCACTGAGGGCTGGATTCAAAATCACACAGAAAATCAAAGTAAAAAATTGAAATCACAGGCTGATCCAACTTGTGTGAATGTTATCACGGTAATGTTACTCAGTAGTGTTTGTGGCCCCCGTGAGCCTGCATGCACTCCCGACAATGTCTGGGCCTTTACAGTCTGTGGTCTGGGCATGCTGCTGATGAGCTGGCCTATGTCCTCCCAGACCTGGATCAGGGCATCGGTGAACTCCTGGACTGTCTGTGGCAGAAATTGGTGGCGTTGGATGCAGCGATACTTAACATCCAATAGGTGCTCAATTGGATGTAGGCCAGTGGAACGAGAGGGTCAAGGGCATCAATGCTTTCATCATCCAGGAACTGCCTGCACACTCTGGACACATGAGGCTGGGCGTTGTTCTGCACCAGGAGGAACCCAGGGCCCTCTGCACCAGCGTAACGTCTGACAATAGCGTTGTCTTGCTTTGCCTCTCCATTGCAAAAGTTTAACTGATTTGGTTTTATACTGTGGGGATTAAGTGTTCCCTTAAATTTGTCAAAGACCAAACAATCAACTAACAAGTTAGCCACGGTTAGCTAGCAACAAACCGATACCATGGTGGACAACTTTACAGCTCTTGTCCATCCAAAATTGCACCAATCTGGATGTAGATTTTGCCACGTTGGTACCAGCTTCTTCTTCTGTTATGCATTTAATTTTATTCGACTTCTGGGTCAAAGCCCGGGGAGGACACGCACCAAGTGCCTTGGCCGGTTCAGGCCTGACTGACTGTATACACGCAGGAGGAATTTAACTCCCAGTAGTATTAGCTGGGTGTGTTAGTCAGACTTTGAGAAATCTGATTTAGTGCAATTTCAGTTGGACTAAGAAAAGAAAAAAAAGTACAAACATTTTCTAATATGCAAAATACACATACAAGAAAAAGAAACAAAAGAAAAACAATTACAGGACCCCCACCCCCCCAAAAAAAGGCCAGAGTATATGAAGTATATGACAGTAATGATAGTAAATAGTATATGCATACCACGCAATACCCACTGCTAAGTCCAGCAGAGTGTACAGGAAACAAGATGCTTTGTGTAGCCTAGCTTCATGACTGAGACCAAGTCTAATTTGTTTTCCTACACGCCGAGGATAAAACCAAAACTGGACACAGGACAAACTTTCGGTGGTAATTTATGGTACAACAACCATTCCTCTATTTCAGACAAAAACAGGCTTCTCATTTAAATCAGCTTTTGCCTTTTGTGGCTAGAATGACCGTCGCTGGGAGACTTTATCAGCAGTAGCCAATTAATTTGAAACTACAGCTGACTTCACTGTCTCCAGCTGTCAGAGCGTGCCACGGTTGCCCAGCAACAGTTGCTAAGCTGCAGTCTATGCTTTGGGGGCGGGGTTGTTCTGTTGGATAAGTCTATTGCTTTGATGATGTCATGTTCTAGAATACCTTTGATTATGCTTCAGTCTTACAGGTTGGAAAATACGTCGTTATGAATAGACCCAATCAGACATGTTTTGTAGCTTGCAAACACTGCACCACCAACTAACGGTAACTAACTAACACGGAAACTCTGTAACAACCACCTTGGACAGGATGGAAAGTTTACAGAGAGAGGAAATGCCACAGGTTGTAGTGGACAATTTAACTCCTGTGGAGGAGTTAACACCTGAGGAGAATTTCACACCTGTGGAGGATTTAACACCTGTGCAGGTTTCAGATTTTACAGCACAGATGAGGAACAAAGTAGCTGTCAAGATACTTGTTTCAAAGCTGGTTTCGCGCGCCTTAAGAAAAGCAAACGTGAGCTCTGTATGCGTAAAGCCAGATATCATCATTGACCGCCTGTGTGAAAAAATATGGGCCAAAGTCGCAGAGGAGGATTTTGAAATCACCCCAGACATTTTTAAAAGTGTCGACAAGGCAGTTTTCAAAGACTTGTGCAAATCCTTCGGCAATGCAAGAGCGGTCCTAGTGTCAGTGTATACACACGATCCAAACATTGATGACTATATCGCCTTCACTTTTAAAGATTGCCTGATGAAACCACCAAAGAAGCTTAACGCTATCTGCAGGTTCTTCTCCTGTTTGGGCAGAGTCATGTCCGTGGCCTGCCCCTGCCCCTTCAGATATTGAAGGGTCTGTCACATTCATATCAAAAGTAATTCACGTGGAAGGAAAAAAATTGTCTGACGTGTCTTTTTTCCTTCCACATGAATACAACAGAGAGTTCAAGTCGTGCCTCCCATCCAGGCTACCTCCAGGTGACCTGGACATTAGCTAGATGTGGGGCAGGACTTGAGCTCTCAGGACCACCTTAGTGGTCAGCAGTGCGACCTCACAGGCAAGGGCTTGATTTCCACTCCTGAGCCTTTGTGAGTTTGTGTGCTGTCCGCTTGGATAGTACGGGTTTCCCCCGGGTGCTCCGGTTTTCCCGCCTTCTTTAAACCATGCAGCAAAAGCTAATTGGTTTTGTTTCACAATTAATAACACAATAGAAAAATGAATAAATAATAACAAGAATTCATATCTGCTTCTCTCTCTTATCATCAGCTGTCAAAGCTGTAAATGTTCAACTCAGGTTGAACCTCTGCTCATTTAGTTGCATAGAGCTCCCTTCCTCCAAAAACTGCTTTACAACTTAGGGGAACTATTCTGCTTTTCCACTTTTCTGACCTATAAATGTTGTTACAATGTGAGATACTCGTGTTAAACGATGCCAGAGCGTCAAATAATGAGGTTTATGCATTTGGACGTGCGCTGCAAGCTGTTTTGGATGCACGCTGTGTTTTACTGTCTTTTTTTAACAGAGTAGTCACATTGACGTCAATGCATGCCGGACTTACTTATATGGGCATGCCCAGGAATACACCGCAGAGGTAAGCAGGTAATGACAACAACAAGCTACAGCTAACGGCTAACGTTACTTACCATTAGAGACGTCTTGAAGTAACCTCTGTACTTGAGAAACTTCAGGCTGTCCAGTCTCTACCTCCGGGTCGGATTCGGGATCCAACACATACGGCTGTATTTCAAAAGTTGACATTTTCAAAAGTGAAATTATCTCAATTTCCACACCGGCAAAATAAGGAAGTGGGGCTCGGCAGCGCTCGGCAGCGCTTCGGAGGTCCTCGGGAGTGTGACCAATCACAGTGGAGTGGGGGGAGTAAATGACACAGACCGTTTTCGTGGGATGCGGGAAATATAAGAGTATGAAAAATAGAAGTATGTCAATATAAAGAAATAAAAACTAATCAAAATAAAAGTATACATCAAAATAAGAAAATAAAAATAGAGTGTGCATTATGCTACAGTGTTAAACACTAGTACTTAAGATATTGAAATATATAACATAATATATATAATATATCGTCACTGTGCTGAGGCTGTAAGTGTGAATTTTAACTACAATATATATCCATCAATAGAATAAACAAGAATAGAATAATATTGGAAATATGTACAGTTATGTGCGTGATAAAGTCGGATTCTGAAAAATATTCCACAGTTTAATAATTGCACAGAATATCACGGTAGTTGAATTATTGAACCTAATAGATATTTATTTTTATAAATGCAGAAGGTGAATAACAGTCTGATGACACTCTGAGGGAGGAGTTGTACAGTTTAATCAATACAATACAATACAGTTTTGTCGATCCTGTTGTTTCCCGTTCTCCACGAGCACCTGACACAAGGTTTTGATCTACCTTTACACTCTCTCTTTTCATATTCAGTGTACTGTCACAGAAGCCAAAACATATTCACATTTGAGAAACTAGTGGCAGTGAATTTTTGAAATTTTTACATAAAAAGTGATTGATCAGTTATCTAAATTGTTATTGATTATTTCTTCATTGATCGACTTATCATTGTTTCAGCTCTATAGCAGGTCCACTGGCTCTAAAAGTCCTCTCTTTTTCTTCTCATCTAAATATAAATATTCAGACATTTTGAGGCTCCTCTGTTTCACGTTTCACTGATGTAAAAGTCTGTGTAATCTAAATGTGCAGTAATGCCCAATGAAACAGAACCACTAAACTAAACAATTTATTCAAACTAAATAGTTGATTTCCTGTTGTGCGAATACACGATTGAGCTGTAATGGCCTCCAATAAAGACAGACAAAAACAGAGACAAAATCTGTCCTTCCACTGCAGCTCGGTCACACACACGTTATTACTGAGACCGCATGTAAAGACAGATTGGTATTCCTGTTATTAGACTTGTTCTGTGTGTTCAGGCAGTGGCATGCATTTATGGTCTTGATGTGCAGTATCCATATATATAACTCTCTGAAATGTGCGCACACACATGCACACACACAGCAAATCACCTTGGAAATAGATGAGTAGCATTAATTTTATGAGCCATGTTTTCACTTTCCATGTAAAGTACAAGACTTATGCTAATGAACTCAGTAGTGACTCCATAGTAACGGAAATTATATCCACGTTTCTTAAAATACCTTTTCAACTGCAGTCGTCTTTACAGATGTTTTTATGGAGAAGACAAATTGGCTTACAGCTTCTCTTGAGCAGGAAGTTGATAACAAAACTCAAAGCTGACAAGGGCAGAACATTTTCATGTCGGTATAATTACAGTTTCTTCGTGTCTTTACTGTAAACACAGGTAATCACCACAGCAGTGTGGTGATTGTAATATGAAATAATAGGCTCAACTGTACATATTAACTCTGGAACTTAGGTGTTGCATATATATATATATATATATATATATATATATATATATATATATATATAGA
>JAPZEB010000010.1:7293502-7306016 GCA_029783705.1 Chaetodon striatus
GGTCCAAGACCGCCTGAAATATGACTCTGTCACAGAGAGCTTGCATTAGGCTCCCCCATAGTGCCACACAGACTCAGTATAGCTGCGTGAGATTAAGACAGAGTGGCCAAGCGAGACGGTGAAGTGCTGCTTTGACATTGTCCAGATGAACTGGTAAAGATCCTCTCTGCAATAATGCTTGTTGACCTTTAACAGACCCTCACACATTCCCTCGGCCTCTTAGCTGCTAAACGGCTTTAAAGGAAAAATGTTTTTAACTCAGCAGATAAAGTGACTCCAAACAAGCCTGAGAGAGAGGTTTCTGAGACGTGGACAGAGCAGGAGAAATGATCATAGCATATTTTGCTACGTTAACGGTTAGCAGCTCATGTTGTGCAGAGGAATATATTTGTCATTAAAGGGTAACATCAGTATTTTTTAAACTGGACCCTATTTTTGTGTTTGTTTCTAAGTGGCTCGCACAAAAAAACATCTTTAGAAACTGCTCCGGTATTGTGTGAGGCTGCTTCAGGCGGCAGCAGCAAAACAGGCTACGGCCCTGATCACACAGAGAGCGTTTTAGCAGCTGGCGGCAGCTTTTTGTAATTGTGTTTAATGACAATGAAGCTTTTTGCTCGCTGTTTTGGCCTTGCTACACGCCTCGCGTCTCCTCTGGTGTTTTTGCCGGAGCACTTTGAACTCCTTGAGTTGAGAAAACATTAACTCAGAGCAGAAAAGCGCCCCGTGTCATCTCCACTTTTTTCCCATTGTCCAGTTAGATGATTTGAGAGGCGGGGCTTCTGCGGTGGTCATGACGACAAGTTTACCGTTGGTAAACAATGGAGGAGAAACTGGTGGTGCTCAGTCGCTCGGCAGGACCAAATGACTCCCTGTAGTTAGTATTCATTTTTGTTTTGCAGGCTGTAACGTAACCAATCATGGCAGGTGCGCCCTGTCAGTTTACGTCCATTAAAAGTGCTTGTTTTAGCCATTTACAGATCCGACTGTTGTCTGACAACATTGTGGAAAAGATCCGGATAAATTAAACATTTTTCCGATCGTTTCCCTTGTTCCTTTCTATTTCGTGTCGAAGTTTCACTAAAGGGAAAGTCTCATTCTGAAATCTCACAAACGGCGACTTGTTGCAGGAAGAAAATGTTGAAAAGGAGGTGAGAGATGGAGGGAGGAGCGCCAGTAATAGTTTGTTGTGTTGGAGTCCTGAAAGCATATCTTACTCGTTAACCCTTTCCCATCAAAGTTAGTGCATGTATACAGTTTTTTTAAATGAGGGAAAACCCTTTAAAGACTTTACTTTCTCATTGCCAGTAGACCACAGCTTTTTTTCCCCTGTTGTGTCATGGTCTACATCATGGACAGGCTGGGAAACAGGGTTAGTAAACAGTAGAAAGCAGCATGGAGGCCTGTGAAAATGATTAAGTGGTCACCTCTTTTTCTATATCTGTTACCTAGTCAGTCTCTCTTTCAAATTCTCTTTGAAACAACAACGTTCAAGAGCTGCCTGATGGAGACAGATGGTATTTTGTGGCAGCCATCTTTGCTTCGCGCCAGCAAAGGGACTAAAATTAGCACGTCCGTACAGGTGTTGTATTTCCATCACTGCCAGTCAGAGTCAAAAAGTCAGATGTTAGCAGGTTTTAATAGGCTTTATGACCAGGGAGGTGTTTTCTAAAAGATTTTCCATGACATTGCTGAATTCTTTGCTGATTTTGACAATGTGAAAAAGTCTTTTAGTGAGAATTGGACACAACACAGAACAGTAGAATTGAAATGAACAGTGGTTAATTTCTCTGTAGGGTCTTTTCCATTATCTTGCAAGATACTCGCAACAGTCTGAGCCTGTCAGTGACAAAAACAAGCAGTTTTAATTGACGTGAACTGACGAGGTGCACCTGCTCAGCGTGGTTACATTGAAGCTTGTTCTTGCTCAATACCGAACCAATTTCAAAAGTTGTTGTTCCTCACTTAGACATAAAATATAAGAATACAGAATCAGTCTGAAAAATACCAAAGTCTATTTTCAAGAGTTAAATAAAGTTGTCCAGGTCCATGAAAACTGACTGAAGTGAGCCAGCAGTGTAATAAACTGATGCCATGTGGCTGCAGTCGCTCAGTGTAAGTTATCGTCCTCTTGGTGGTGTGGGTGAGGTCACAGCGTGCACACGCACTGACACATACACGCTAAGGCGAAGAAGTAAAACATTGATTTAGTAAATGGGTTTGAGTGCAGCTGTGCAGGGACGACTGAGGCAGCCGCACTGACTTTATCCTGGTATGTTTGTTTTTCCACGTGTGTGCCGGACGCCAGTTAGATGTTAAATCAGGCCTGACTTCTGCTGACTGCTGGAGACGGACCTTCATCACTGAAGAGTTTACAGTGTCCTCTCCCTTGTTCACACCAGTATTTTACTTAAAATGGCCGCATTTTGTAGTGAAATCACTTAAATTCCAGTGGAAGTGCCACAATCAGTGGATCTGTTCACATTGAGCTCAGCTCTGATGAACTTTGACTCATGAATTCACGCTTCAAGCCGTCCTGACAGTGCCAACATTTTAGGGGATCCAAAATGGAAGAAGCCATTTGCTCATTAGCTGCGTTGCCTCATCCAATTCTAATTAACCCTCCTGTTGGAGTATAAATTATTGAACAAAACGGTGCACACAACCCTGAGAACAAAACGCCAGCGGGGGAATAAACGCACAGCACAGAGGAAACAGAAAAAGGCACAGGGAGCTATTGTGATTGGCTAACACTGGCATGTTAGCGGTTAGCTCCACAGCTACAGTCACTCACCAGCTACATCACCAAATGTTTTGCCAAGACACATGGATGAATTTTGCCGTGCCACTTCCTTATGACATGTTAGACGTCATCACTGTGAGTCTCTTAGCTGCATGTGTCTCTCAGAAACCGGTCAGATCGGTTGGTGATTCACTGAGGATTAAGACTCATTAAAGCTTCAGCACAATGCGTTGATTTAAAATCGATTTATATGTTGTTTCATGTCACAGGAGAGTTCATGTCACCGGCCTGCTACGTGCCGTCCTGTGCTTAGTCACCATGTTGAGTCACCCTGTAAACTGAATTAGGTTTAAACTGGCTCTGATTTTACTGACTGAGAAGTTATAAAACTGTGAGTTTAAACTGGGGTCCTCAGCACCTGGCCTCTGTGTGTGTGTGTGTGTGTGTGTGTGTGTGTGTGTGTTAATATATGAGGTGCCACAGTGAGTGCGACCTCTTCGCCTCTCTGATTTAGAGGCTTTTCTCTCTGTCTCGCTCTCTCTTTTCAGTTTCCTTTTCTTTTTCCCTCGGGGAGTGACGTGACCTAAAAGCTCACAATGGGACTGTAGAACCAGCCCTCCCAGTTAGCCACCAGTGTGTGTGTGGGGGTGTGTGGGTGTGTGTTTCATTATGATACTCCTGTGTGACTGAAGCACTGGGTCTTTCTCCCTCTGAGGTAAATCATCAATAAACTTTAAAAGTCAGATCAAGCGTTTAAATCTCTGTCTTCAGAGTACAGGGTCACTTTTCATGAGAACAAATCAAAGTCCGTGTTTACTGAAATCACTGCAAACTCTCCACTTTGATTTCTTCAAAGATTCAGTCCGCCTTTCAGTATCTTCTTGTGTTTTTCTTAAGTAAACATCAATCAGTCTCCGGCGAGTCAAAGTGAGCCGTGGCGTGTGAGCTGCTTTCTCATTTCAAATGAAACCGGAGGATCAACAACACAATGGTGTTTTCCTCTCGTCTGTGGTTTCAAGTCATTGTGTGGCGTGTTGGCGCTCGGCTAAAAAAAGGCTGTCTGAGCAGGAATAGGATGTTTCTGTAGCTGATATCCTGTTTGTTCGCAGAAACTGACTTGTTTTTTGTTACTTCACCCAGCTGTAGTTTCCTCATAAAGGGCAACAGCTCCGAGGTGCCCGATCCTGATTGTTATAATCATATAAATTAATATGGTTGCGTTGGGTCAGGTTTAAACATGCTGTACAGACTGTGGCCCCTTTTTGATACTCACTGTTCCAACAGGTAACGCTGACATGTAATGTGCTTTACTTCACCTGCAGTTATTTACTGTGTGTTACATTGAATTCCTGAAGAAAACTATATTTTTCTGGCATGCCTCCATGGTGAACGAAGAATCAAAAACAGGCAAACATTCTCCATTAACTGAAGTAATCAGCATTTAACGGCCACAAAACTACATCAAAACATGTAATTAAAGGCTCTCACACAACTGGTGCAGTGTGATCCAAGTCTCATTTACCCAGTTGTATCATTAGCACTCTCCAAACACATGCATGTCCACTAAAACACTTCAGCACAAACAGTCTGGCACATAGCACGCCTGGGCACGGCATGCATTTGAACCATGGACGTTGTTAAGAGACCCGGGGTCTCATTTATGAAACAGCGCGTAGGATCCATACTGAAAACAAAAGTGAATACTTTAATCGTGCAGCTCCTCTAGACCTTCCAAATGAATCAGATCCCAACAGTGACACAAGTCATTTCACGGGATTGTGACGCTCAAAAAAATGTATCAACTGACTTACAGACGTCTCTTTCGCTATGCAAGTCAGAGAGAGAAAGTCTTTATGGGCCCACCGCACAACGAGCCAGTTTTCGTAGTGGCCAAACACTGTAAAACAGTAACTACAACTTCTCAGTTCGTCACTTGATGCCATTTGGCCTCCACAAACTTTGCCAATAGACTTACATTACAAAAGAGACACTTGTAAATTAGTAGATAAATATTTTTGAGCGTCACAACCACCATGAAATGACTCGTTTTGACTGTCAGGATTTGATCCATTTGATCTGATAACATTTTAAAAGTCTAGAAGAGCCGCAAGATTAAATCATTTTATCCCAATTCACATTGACGGAGTGCAACACTGGAGGTAGCCGACTTGGCCGATGGATGTCTGCTCTATGTGCCTGATGAAGCTGAAGCAGTGCCGATCACCTAGATAATTTTATATGCAGCAGTTGAATGTTTTTGGCGTCACGTGCCAATTAGCAAATTTCCAAGAAATAACTGCATCCTGTTCTCTTTGTACATCCAATGCTTAAGCGGAGCTTAAATGCATGCTCCGAGCATGCTCAGGCGTGCTCAGAGCGTGCTACTTGTAGGAGGAAGTCTTTTATATTGCATCCGTTTAGCAAAAATGCATGTGTTTAGGGAAACACCGAGCGTACGACTGGATAAATGAGACTTTGATTGGAATGCAAGGATTGTATGAGAGTTTGTTAACCTGTGTTTTGAAATAATTTTGTGGTTAAAACTGTGAAAAATGAGATTATTTAAGTTCATGAAGAATTTTCACATTTTGGATTCTTTGTTCATGGAGGCGTGTGAGACATACAAGATATTCTTCACCAGTTCAGAGTAACACGGGGTGAGCGATTGATAAACTAATGCTCATTTTGTAATGATGTATTCTTAAAGTTTTGTAGTTTAGAAATTCCTCCCAAAGACACTCATTTTTCTTTCATTAACGTCATCAGGTTTTGTTGATATTTCAGTTCTTTGAAACGAGTGTGTTGAAATCCGTCCTCCACAGTGACGGAGTTATGTCAGGTATTTTGTTTGAGTTTCTCTGCAGCACAGCGCGGGCTCTCCTTCACTCTCTGGCTTACGTTTCCCAGCGCCCGGTCTGCCTGTGGGAGGCCTGGCCGGCTGATAACACAGATAAGGGAGCAGAAACACACACACACACACACACACACACACACACAGATACACAGAGGCGAGGTTGAGGGAAAGAGCCACAGGGGGAACTCTCAGCTGTGTACTGTCAATGAAAAGCCAGCCTGTCAGGACGTCCCACATTCCTGGATAAACAAAAGAGGAAGTGGGTCTCTCTCTGCTCTCGGTGACACAGCAGGAGTGAGACTGCGTGGAAACAGGAAGAGGAAGATGGAAAACGAAAGAGAGCGTGTGTCCCTGGGTTGCTTTTTGAACTTTTACCTCCCTCAGCCGACATACTTCTCTCCCCCGGCCTCTCCCTCTCCCTCCATCTGCATCCATTTCTCTCTGAATCCTGTGAACCTGCTGTCTGATCCGCTGTCCGTTCACTCCCATCAACGCAGCGCTCTGCCGACAGAATGGGGTTATAGAGCCAGCGTGAGTCTCGCTGCGCACACACAGACGCGGCCTCGCTGTAACGCTCGTTACAAAAAAATGCTTTGTTATGTTTGTGTGGTCGTCGCTGACATCTTTCCGTGACATTAATGTGGTGTCGTACCACTGAAGCCAATTTCAGCCACTTATCTCAGCCGTCCTCTCTCCGTGTCTCCCTCCACGCTGATCTAAATGATGTATGTCCTTCTTCTCTGATCGCTGGGCAGTGGGGCTGCTGGAGGGGCTGGGTTGCTCAGTCGCCTAGGCAACAGCAATGATCAGTGGGGCGAGTGGACGGCGCCCACGCCTAGCCTCAGAGTCACTGAAGCGGAGGGAAGTAAAGGGGGTAGGGGGATGGGGATAGGTTTGGGCATGGTCGGCCTCCATGCTGCTTGACCCGTGCAGAATGATGCCAGCCAGAGCTAGGTCAACTCTGTGTGTGTGTGTGTTTGTGTGTGTGTGTGTGTGTGTGTGTGTGTGTGCTGCGTTGTTTTCAAGTAACTTACTCATAAGAGACAAACCGGGTGTGGTGCAAGTGACATTTTCTCTAATAAGCTCTGAGTAAAGCGACGCTGCGATCAGATACAGAGACCTCACTTGACACAGCAGAAGCAGGTTGTTGTTCCTCTTTGTTTAAAACACTTTTTCTTTCTTTTTTGGGAAACAATATCTGACGTTAAAAGTAGTTGACACTTTGTTTTTTTTAACCTTCACACACTTGACTTGACACACGTGACAAAGTGACTCACCAGCTGGCAAACTGCAGACACAGGAGACCTTTTTATTTCTCTGAGTTTAACATCATTATAAGCTCTCAGTATCTCAGTGTAACCTCTTGTTTATCCAGTCGCTGTGTGTAGTTTCTTCTTTTTTTGAATCTTCATCAAAGTGCGGGAACATCTGCGTTCTTCTCTATGTTTTTTTAATTGAAATTCCCCTAGTCCTTAGCCCAACGCGGTGAGGTAGATTACAGCGTTGATACACTCCCCTAGGTCAACCCACTTGCTGACAGTGTAGGAGCTGGTATACGCCCCGTATCTTTACCCACTTGGAAAACCAGAGGTCGGGCGTTTGGTGCTACTCTTGTGCCTACTCAGAGGAGTGGGCATGTTGCGTCTGCAGTTGCTAAGTGACCATAACCAGCACTGTATCTTAGCCTGTTTACCAGAGATCTAGAGTTCAGAGCTGATGTTTTTCCAGGCGTTGTTTTTTAGGTGTGTTGTAGGCCCTAAAATGTTGTCCATGGGACCGATGTAATGCTCTGGGCACTGAAATCATCAAACTCTTCATCGTAGTAACCGTAGACTGATATTTACAGAAGAAGAAGGGAAGACATGCCGGCTGTGATTGGTAGTTCCTCGTCATATCGTGGTGTATGTTGCTGCATTCCAGAAGTTGAACTTTTCTCTCAGGGTGCAGTTATCCCCACAGCGTCAATCTCACTTTTTTGGGCCTCTACATTGAAAACACTGGATTTGAGGGCACAAAAAATGTGGCACATATCCTGACCCAAAGCATGGAGAGTGAAGAAAGTGTGATGCTCGAATATTTGAGCTTGGACCTGGAAAACAAAACAATTTTAATATTATTAAGCCTTTATTTAACTCGGTAAATACACATTTAGATTAAATACAACACTGTTGTACTGTACAAACACATTTATAGATCCAGTATCACTTTTGTCAACGAGACAATATGTGATGAAAATATCAGTGGTAGACTATCGGACATTGACAGCTGAGAACATCTTGCTTGTAATTATCTTCAAATGCAGTGTTTTTTGCACCCTAAAATCCATCGTTGTCAGGGCGCCCAGTAGCTCACCTAACCATTTACAAAGGCTGTGTCCTTGCTGCAGCGGGCACAGGTTCGATTCCAACCTGTGGCCCTTTGCTGTGTGTCATCCTCTCCCTATCACCTGCTTTCACTCTTACAGCTGCCCTATCTAATGAACACAAAATAAAAAAAATCTGAGAGTGACAGCATCGTGGCGCTCAAGCATTCCCGAGCATCGTTTTTTCAGGGTGTGACAGCTGAACGCCGAGATAAACTTCAACTTCTGGAACGTAGCAAGGCGGACAGCATGTCAAACGACGAGGTGCAACCAGTCGGTGTAGGCAGACATCAACATCAGTCTGCGATAAATATGAAGGAGAAGTAGATCAGTTTAGTGCAGGGCTACCCAGAGTTATACATCTGTCACGCAGACAATATTTTAGGCCTAATACATTCTCTAAAAACAACACCTGGAAGTAGATCAGGATTTCTGGTAACACCCTTGAAAGTTGTCACAAAGTCGGCACAACACCCAGGCGGTGACAGAAGCAGCATGTGTCTCGACTGTCACAAAAACAAACCAACCGATCGAGGCAGCGGTAGACCAAAAAATGGTAAGATTACTGTTTCTCTCAGAGTCTGGTGGCTGTAGATGGGGGCAGCAGCAAAACGTGTTTTGGCCTCCTAAAACAAGGACCACCTAAAAAAATCAATATCCGTTTAAGTGTAGGCTATATTGAGATGATTTTTACAGCTTTACCTTGCTGTCAGACGGCCCTTTCCAACAGGAAATTGAAGCCGTTACATCGTCCTCTTCAAAGTCACCAGACTCCATTGACAGAAACAGTGATTTTACCTCACAGCTCACAGGAGCTGCTGCTCTAATGCTGCCTTGTTTGTTTCGTTTGTGTTGTGTGACTTTTAAAAATGAACTTAACTTAACGTCCACAGCATTACAATTATTATATGACCAACGTTTTAATTTACAGATTTCAGTACATAAAGGACACGACTGTAAAGCTGTAGAGTTATATAAAAACTTAATTGGTTTGCAAAAGAATTCCCTCTACTACCCCTCATGTAGAGGACGCTCTTTATAAGTGCTTGTTCCTGACTGTAGTGGGTTCTATCAAAGGCACCGTCCCTCGTTTGTCCTCTGTCTCAATGTCAGCCTGTCCTTACCAGGCTAAAGTTAATTTCAATGAGCCGCGCTGCACCCCTGGCAGGACCCTTATTGATCTGCGTGATAAGTCAGATCTCAACGGCTGATTAAGATGCAAACGAGAGACACACAGGAGAGGAGTTCGCTCTGCTCGGGCGGCACGGTGACAAAAACCCATCTGGGGTTCCACCATAAACTCACCATCAGCAGTTCGATTCTGTCTGTGCAACGCAGCCGCTGACCTTCGACAGCAGAACAGTCCCAGGTTGCCAAAAGTCAGCAACTCCGAAACAGAACACCTCTTCATCAGCTCCTTTCGAGGCCTGGGAGGAGCGAGGCGTTCATCTGGATTTTCTGCCTGTCAGCTCTTTGCCTTCGGTTGCTGTGACATTGGAGAGTGGAGTCAGCAGATGTCTTCACCTTGCTTGTATTTAGATAGTGCTGTCTCCTCGCTCCAACATGTCGTCTTAACAGTTATAGATTGTTTTCTCCGGTGCTTAAAACGTGGGCGCGGGGCCACTCTTTATGCGGCCCACATGGAACGGCTCGTTACTTTTCCATTTGAGAGACATAACTCCTCATTTGGAATTTGCACAAGTGTTTAAGCTGACTGGAAAACTGTCTGTGATAATGAAATATTGAGGCACTTGATCGGTTGTTTAGATGATAACAGCTTCGCAGCCGTAGTTGGGACATAACTGGAGCGCCTGCAAGAGAATGTGAAGCTTGCGGCGAGCCCTGCAGATGGGTGAGACGATGTGGAGTTTGGAAGCATCTGGAATGAATTGTACAGTCTCAACATTGTTGCTCCATCCTCAGGAAGTTTTTTGGGATGGTTTCAGGTAACCTCGCTCTGCTATTCTGGAGGCTAATTTCCTCTCGCAGGCCAGTTTAAGCGCCAAGACTGGACTGTGTTACTTGAGAAAACATGGATCTGGTTCAGGACGGGCCGTGAGACAGACCGACTTTTCTTGGACTTGTTCTTGTTACGTAGAGCCCGTAGAGAGGCGGGACTGAAACACTGACATGACAAGTGATCAGTCAAAGGGGATTATGTGTGTGTTTGTGTGTGATGAATGCTAAAGCTGTAAAGACTGAACTGATTTGGGAACATATGAGAGGTATTTTGAAGTCTTGTGTTACAGTGGAGGGGGTTTAGGGCGTGGAGCCGCCCTCCTCCTCTTTCCAGTAATGCCCCACATTAAGGCCACTGTGGCCATCTGTCAGTGGAGCCTGTTGTTATCCACTTAATGTTACAAAGATGGTGGACAGATCAGTTTCTGTCTGTCTCTCTGAACTTTTACAAGACGTAGTGGGGGGGGGGGCTTACGAGTATCTCTTTACAAAGCAAAATTAGAAAGCAGCCAAACAGTTAACGAACAAAAAGGTGAATTAATACTTGTTTAAGTTTGTGGAAGGTTCCTTCAAAAGTGAGATAATAATTTGCTTCCACCAGATCATCTTTTTCTTGTAGTATTAGACTCATTAGTAGCATCGCCCTACAGATGGTATTTTCGGCTGGTCAGTCCATCTCTTTAGTGAAATATCTACACTAGTAGATTCACAACTCCTTAAGATATGTTTTAAACTATATACAAATACTCTGCTCTGATTAATATTTTGTTCAACGTGGCTTTTCTACATAGAAAAGTTAAAAAACAGGGCTGGTAGCAGATCTACTTTGTCTCCCTCACTGAGAAATCCAAGGTCTTGGCTCCACCCCGCCCACCACCGCTACTCAGGCTAGCTTTCGCTTCATACTTTTTCTAGCATTAGCACAGTGCTACCAGTGCTAGATCAACCTTTGAAAGAGCAGTGTGCATCAAGATGGTTAAAGGCCAGAACACACCGGCGCCAAATACCCTCTGTCAAAACAGCCTAGACTAGATGTGTGTCGGTGCTCCTTGACGCTGCTGCCCCCAGCCCTTCACACCACTGTCCTATTCCAGCCTCACTGCCCCTGAATTAAACACATCTTCCCTCACTCACTCTGTACTTGTTCATATTGGCCCCGTAGCAGCTCCTTTTCTCTACTCCCGTGGCAGCTCGACTTCTTTCCTCATCACGGAGAGATAAAGAGTACTCTGTTGTTTTCACTGTCTTGTGTGTGGTAAAGAATGGATGGAAATTCGGTACAGACATTTGTTGTTCTCAGAGGATGAATTATACCGTCTCTGGTGATCCCCTGACTTTCATGTAGCTCTACTAGCAGGAGACTTCCCTTATCCTGAAAAATATCTCAACCTCTACCAGATGGATTGGCACACAGTTTGGACATTTGCTGTTCCAGATGATGAATCCTACTGACTTTGGTGATCCCGTATCTCAACAACTACTTGAAGGATCGCCATGAAACTTGGTTCAGACATTCATGTTGATACCTTTTCATATAGAGCCATCACCACGCCAGAATTAAATGGCTCCTTATACGCTGATTTATGAACAAAAACCCGTAAAGCCAATGAACCAATCAATGAACCAAACTAAGATGAACATGATCAACATTACCCGTTAGCCTGCTCAGGTTAGCATTTAGCTCAAATCCCTGCTGTGCAGCCTCACAGAGCTGTAAGCCTGACTGTATGCTCTTGTTTACCTTCAATCTCCGATTATCTCGACAGGAAGTGAGCTAAACAGAGTCAAACAGAACTGAGTGACCTCCAGAAAGATATCGGCCGACTGCCTTCAAATGAAAAACTTTAAAAACATGATCTGATAATGTTTTTAATAAAACTAAAGCAATGATCTGAATCAAGTTAGACAATGACACAAACACCAGAGCGGCCACACCAGTCACATAAATAATTCTACATGTTTCCACAAACGTTGTGACGCTCCGTCCCCTCGCGCTTTATTAGGTGGAGGAAAGTTGACAGATAAAAAGTGTGAGTCACATGGGGAAGGTCAAAGGGCCAGCGATGAAATCTCACTGCTGTGAACACATCATCAGTATCCCCACACACATTAAATATTTATCCAGCAGTGATTCATCTGTTATTCCTGCGTCCCAGCTCAGGACAAGCACTCGGCGACAATCTGACGGCGCCTGAAATTCCATCAGAAACGTATTAAGACCACCCCCACTTAACTGGGCCCGGCCGCAGATTATAAAGCCTGATCGAAGTCATTATTTATTTGAACTCCACCAAATGTGGAGCGTTCGATTCCACCGATGCGACTGTCACGATCATAAAGCGCTTAGATGAAAGCTGATAATCATATGAAAATGCGGGCTCACAGAAAGTCTGGCTGAATCAATGACTGGCAGCCGTGGTGGATGAGACGAAATGCATTTCATGCTTTTATCTGTGTGCATGTGTGTCATGGTGTTGGAGGTATTAATGTTAGCAGAGGGAAGTCCACTGTGGAGATATCCCTGGGTCTCCCTGCGATGGTCTTTAACTCCGTCAGCCGCTCGGCTCTGGTGATAGGGAGACTTTAGTTGAAGTGTTTT
>JAPZEB010000010.1:7362224-7374718 GCA_029783705.1 Chaetodon striatus
GTCAAGATTTTGGTCTGAACCACTCTATTTCATCATAAACAACCAGGAATGGGGCTCAAAGTGCAAAATACTGGACTGCTCCTTTAAGGTGTAACTGATTACAACTTAATGATCAACACCTGTTCAGGCTCTACAGATTAAAAACACAGCATTCAGTTCAAAGTAGGAAAAGCAGGTCTTTATTGTCCTAAGTGCCACTCAGACACAAAACCAAAGCTGCGTGCAGGAGACAGAAAAGAGAAGCCTGACTAAGGCACATATGGAGCTCTCCAAAAGAAATGCCTGAATGAAAACAAAAAACAGATATGTACAAATATACCTAAGACTGTCCAGTGTTAGACACGGGGGGGTTCTGTAGTATCTAGTTCATGTAATACTGTCTGCAGTGCAGATTCACTAAAAATAACAGGAAATAAGTGGCGTAGCGTTAAAATGAATGCTGTGGTAGCGGAAACATCTCGCAACATGACCTCAGTGTTTTCACAGAACAGAATGTAATATAACAACAAGGATATACAGCATGTTTGAACAACCTGTATACTCACGTACATCTCTGTGTGATAGTGCTTTTTATATTTGTACAACCATCTTTAGATTTTATTAGTTTTTCTCAGAAGAGCAGTGGGAATGTTGACAAAAGAAAAACACATTGCAGGGCAAAGGACACTGGTATGACTGGAAATTCAGGAAAACTAAAACACATCATCAGGGTGATAGACTAAAGAAGGAAATATAACAGTCAACCTTTGATCTACTCAAAGAAAAAATAGCACATTTCATCACCCCACAATTAATGAATGAACATGTGAGACAAAACTAAAAGCAAAATTCAGGGGGCTAATATTTCCTGGTACATTTCCAGAACATTAACAATGACTGGATAGTGTTTGTTACGAGATCCTGGAACCAGGTGAAGTACCGTCCTGTACGTGTTCAAGTGACTGACACTGCAGTCTATCAGTGCCGGTTCAGGTTCTCATAACAATACTGTCCAGACCTCATTTTTCCTTTCAAGTCCGTTTGTTGTTAAGCCTTCATTAAGAGCCTCCTCAACAAAAAAAGAAAGTCATAGTGGAGGTGAACAAGCTCTCCCTCTGTTTGTACCAGCCGCACAACTTCCTGTTGTTTCCATCTCCAGCTGTGGCTCTACAGATTCAGTTCATACACTGTTGTTTCACTCTCATCTCATCCACCCGCCGTGATTCATCGGCATGCCAGGCGGAGGGGGCAGGGGTACCTGTGACTGTCCTGGGGGCACTGGGGGTGGAGGAGGGTACCCAGCAGGTGGGAGACCTATTACTGGAGGGGGTACGTGGCCCGGCGGCATGCGCGGAGGTGGTGGAGGAGGGTAGTTGTTGTAGCCCGGTGGCGGATATGTTGGCGGCAAGTTGGGTGGTGGGTAGGTGGAAGGAGGAGGGGGAGGGCCTGGAGGTGGTGCTGCAGGTGGTGGATAGACGTGGGGGTGATATGGCGGTATTGGGGGTGCGTAGCTGGGCGGCATGGGGGCGTAGGAGGGACCTTCTGTCTTCATCATGGACTGCAGGCTCTGGTAGCCTTCTCCGGACATGTAGGAGCTGCTGGTGGACATGATGTAGTTGGAGGGCGGCGGTGGAGGAGGGCGATGGGGCAGGGGAGGGGGTTGATGGGGAGGCGGAGCGTGCGGCGGAGGAGGAGCGGTTTCATTTAATGGCTCTGCTTCTGTGGGCGGGGCTGGAGCCGGGGCTTTTCGGTCTAGTGAGCGACAGGAAATGACAAAGAGAAAAGAACTTGTTAAAAAGTTGGCATCAGAAAACCACGAGGCGACTCACTGATCTCAAGTAACCTCTCCATTCCCAGACTGTGAGCACACAGAGAGACCACGACTGCCGGGCTTCAGCTACATAGGAGGTCTCATTATCAGGCTCAAGCACTAATCAGATTGGTCTGGGAGAGGTTAGGAGTATGCGTGTGTTGGGAAACATAATGTCCAGACGAGTTGCTGGTTATGTAAGCAGACTGAGAGGACTAAAGACTTTGGGTTGCTTTCTAAGCTTCAGTCCCAGGCAGGGGGTCTTGGCTGCTTGTTATGGGTGTATTTGATGGCACACGCAAACAGACAGTGGGGTGTTGAGAGGATGCCAGCACATAGCTATACACTAACTAAACTTACAAGGTCCAGTGTGTCGGATTTAGAGGGACGTTTCAGTGTGTAATCACCTGAAAATAAGAATCGTTCTGATTTTCTTACCTATGAATAAGCTGTTTATATCTACATAGGGAGCGAGTCCTCCTCTACAGAGCTCGCCATCTGTGCGTTCCACTACCCATACTACCATACTAAACAGTATGCCAGAAGAAGATTTAGCACGTCCCAAAACACAGTATGTAACATGCAGTGTGCCAAAATACCAGGATGTTCTCCTACATCTGGTCCGATTTTGTAGTCTGCAAGCCAGCGTGCTTTTCTGGCTAATCTGACCCACAATCCTCTGCAGCTGATTGACAGCTGTCAGAAGTCGCAATGACGGCGGGCGGACAGCACATTCAAGTAAGTGCTGACCAGTCAAATAGTAAAAATAGGAATATACACTGTTTAAGTGAACAAAATAAACATAAATATCACAAACAACAAAAAGACATAACTATAAAGATAAAAAAACTGCAGATGTAATTTAACTGTCAAAAATATAATATGTTAAATCCTACAACCTGTGCAGTTATAACTTTTAAGTTAAACTACCAACTCGGTAAGTGGCGTTTGTTTTATCTCTAAGGTAACTTATATCAAAGCAAGAGGGTCAAAGTTTAGGACGTAATGTTATAAGACAGAACCATGTCCCAGTTGTGTGCATACTGCATGCAACAGTGCGTACTTTTTAAGGGCAGCAGCAGTACCTACTAAAAGTAAAAAGGAATAAGTATGCGATTCAGAACGCACCCCATGTTTCTACAGTAGCCCAGAACTGACAAACCAAACACTGGCTCTAGATAGGGCCAGTTGCGCTTTGCCATTGGCCACCGTAGTTAACAGCCCCTCCACGAAAGAGTGTTGGAAAAACACAATTTTTTAAACGTGAAACTGCTTTGTCCAGTGTTTTTTACCGGTTTAAATCACCTAGTCCGTTTGGTTTGGAGAGGAAAAGAGCTCTGCCGATAATTCTACTCGTGGTAAAAACCTCCTAAATATCTGGATCAGAAGCAAGTTGAGCACGCATTAAGTTATCAGAGAAAATACGTGAGCACACATTAGCAGGTGCTAGGCTAGCAGCGCTGGAGAAACAATGATTTGTAACGTGAAAATCCGTAAGTCCTAATCACACAGAGCAGGTTCTGCAGGTTGCAAAACTCTGGGCGCACAGTGCTGCCTTTTTTTTATTTATTTTTTTTTTTATTTCTAAGCCACTACAAAAACAAACCAAAAAAAGCTTGCTCCGCCATCTGCGACTCGCCAAACAGTACAGGAAAAACACTGATTTGTAGCATGAAACTGCTTTATTCTGTGTTTTTACTAGTTTTAATCACCTCATTTATAAACACTGCATACAAACAAAATGAGGCCTGACAGAGCGGTACAACACTTCCAACGCAAAGCTGTGATCTACAAGAACAGACTTGATGGGAGAAACTTTGACCCATGCTTCCGAATGATTTGGACAACATAGATTTTGAGTTGAAAGCTCGATTGTAGATATTGTCGAATATTTTTTGGCTTTTGTCCGTATGTACATTTTTAGTATGGATCCTAAAAACTGCTTCATAAATGAGACCCCAGGTCCAAGAGACCTCTGTGGATAATTCGGCTTTCAGCTGGTGGCAATCTGCTGTCCTCACTGGTAGATGCTACAAAATCCCCCTAAATCTTACACACTGCTCCTTTAAATCATTCCAACTTTTCACAGAGTAGACCAAAGGAAGGTGAACAGTCAGTCTCACCTGGGGGAGGCTGTGATGTCGGCAGAGGGGGCATCGGGCTCTCCAGTCTGGGAATCTTTGATCCAACTTGTTCTGTAAATTTAACAGACCGGTCAGTAAGAAGCAAAAGCTTTTTAAAGTCAGTGAGTGCATCAGGGAGCTTTGCTGGAGGCTCGAATATTCAGAAAATCCTAAAACCCTTCTAGGAAAACATTAATCCCAGCCACTTAGAGCCGACAGTATAGATCTGTAATTTTGCCAAGACTTTATCTAAATTAATGTCACGTTAATTAGAAAACTTTTCTTGGAGGTGTTTCAGACGTTTACAAGATATGAACTAGTTTAAACACATGAGCAGAATCTTGCCTGTATGAGGTTTAACAGAAGTCTTACCTGGAGCCTTTGGTTCATCTTTTGGGGATGTCTAGAGAAAAAAAACACAAATGCACATTTTAAGTTCCCACTTTGAGATAAGTCATGTTAAAAGTTAATGTATGAATCCAGTTAAACACATGCACAAGTTTCAGATCTGTTGGATATTTTAACACTTTGAACTCTGCAATAGAAATGGACAACCAATGCCTATACTGGTCTGTGATGTCATTGCTCAGAGTATCTTTAAATGCGTCATATCCCTAAAAGACTGTCACTAGAGTAAGTCACTAATCCATAATAATTGATATGTGTTAAAACTGCGTCAAAAATAATGATAATACAAAAACTGACATGTTTTTCTATAAAATTGTACAAAATAAACACACTGATCCAAAAGATTTTTAAATGTAGAAACATGAAAAAAATATTTCTTAACACGTAAGTTATTTGAACTATGTGGATAATTTAGTCTCAGAGATATGTTCATGTTTATGAACAGAATGCAACAGCGTTTTAATGGAGCCGTCATTCCTTCCTCTAGCACCACGCTCTTTTTCGTACCGTTTTACACCACACGTAATGTACCATAATGACATCATCATGCGGGTACGACATGATGGCACAGAGGACAGAAGCCCGCGCTATCTGCTGCAAAAAGAATGAGTGTTCCAGCTATTATAGTTTTTTCTAGATCAATATATAGAGGACTATGCAAACAACAACCTCTCACGGCCATTACGAGGACATACTGGCACCACCGCTCGTTGTCACCACGTTAAGTAACGAAACATGATGACGTGATGTCGCAGGCTACAGAAGTTTTAGCTTTCTGCTGTAAAACGTATAAATGCTCACACTATTACAGTCCTTATTTTAGACTGATTTAAACAGGATCATTCAAACAACCGTCTCCAGCGGCCGTCTGTAAACAGATATAGAAATCTACATCAAGCAGGAAGAAAGTTTTGGGACTTTCCACTGGCGTCGCTTTTTATGCCAAACTGAAGCATATACTCACATGTGAGCGTTTGAGCTGGCGTGCAGGGCTGCCTCCCTGAGGGGAAGTCTTCTTTGGTGGTGGAGGAGGAGGGTTTGGGGCGGGTGGTACTCCCTGTGGGGCCGGAGGGATGGGGGCCTGAGGAGCAGACGCCCTCTCCTTCTCCTGTATCTGCTGAGGGATGGGCTTGTTCCCCTGCGAGTACAGATCCAGGATCTGGTGGCAAATGTCTGGAAGACAAAGACGTGTTGTTGTTGACATTAAACATATACTGTAGCAGCGGCAGGAAGTGTTATGGCTTTATGATGAGTACCTTCGAGCAGCTCTACTGGGACGTCCTGGACAAACTGCTCCCACCAGCGCCGTGACGACTGCTTGGCGGTCCACTCCTGGATGTCAAACTTACAGAGGCGGCCAGCCAAGTACATGACAGCTACCGCAATGATCTCTGGCTCCCACTGCAGGGACAGCATGGTGCACAGGCTGGCAGGGACACAGGACATGTGGTTACTGTCTTCTCTCTTCACTTTAAAAGACACTGCCTATTATCTAACACTCGCGTTTTAAATACAAAGCGTATCCCTGAAGCATGGCACTGCAGGAGAAGTCATCTGTGGTACTAAGAGAGGTCATATGCCAACTACTCACCTGTCATTGACAAAGGTCCACGCCATTTGTAGCACCTTGCACACTTTATTCTTCTCTCCTTTAACAAGAAAAAGATCCATAAGCTTTCCAGATTCCTCGAGCCGTAAGTTAACAACCTCTGTGTGAAATCTAATGCCACACTTCTGTCTCATCTTACCTTTGAGTTGCTTGACGTAACGCAGCAGGAACATGTAAGGGTGCTCCACCTGCAGGTCAAACTTGATAGTCTGGAGCAAAATTCTCTCCAACACCATTACCTCCTCCTGTAGTAAGAAACACATACTTTAAATATCCCTGTTGGTGGGAACACAACAGGTTTAAGAGCGGCTTACAGCTGATCAGCGTTGATCAGTTATTGCTTCTGTTAGACGCAACACCAAAGGACCATCTCCATGAGCTGCTGTCCTTCTGCTCTTTGCCCAGTTAGCACCAGCTAACACAGCACAACATGATCTCATCTCTTCTGGTCGTATTTTGCCGTTCGGGCAAAGCCCTGCAGCAGCGGTTAATATTCATAGGCTCCCTGGTGAGTTCAGGATCCACTTCAAAAACCTCACTCTTACGTAGAGAGCATCACACAGTCAGTCTCCATCTTATGTAGCTGAGCTACTACACCTATATTTTGGAATGTTCTTCCTGCTCCCTTACAATCTGCTGACTCTGGTTTCTTTTAAAAGCCAGCTTAAGACACACCTAGTTAGACAGGTGTTTGGGTAACTTGTCTGCACCAGAGCTGTATTTATTCAAATTTTTGTATTGTTTTGTGTGGTGTGAATTCTTCCTTTTTGTTGTGTGTGTGCAGGTATTTTGCTAGTTGTGCGGCTCTCTGAAGTTACGTGTTTAATACAGCTCAGTGCTTACAGTCAGTGCATAATATCTTTTCTGTATTTAGCGACCAAAATAAACTCACAAAGGTCAGTGTAAACGGTGGAAATAAAAAAACACAGCACCTTCGGATCATCTCCAAACTGGGCAAACTGCACATCGTTCAGTAAGCTGCGCGCTGTTTTGATGATGTCTTTACACTTCTTTGGGGTTTCCTCCACTTTCCCGGCCAGGAAAAGGCAGCAAGCACCTGTCACCTGGTGAGACACAAATCATAACATTAATTCCACACGTTTAGTCCATGTCAAGGAACAGAAAAAACTTTGTATGATCATGAATTGAACTTACATATCTGGGAAACTGCTTGAAGGAGTGAAACATGTAGAAGCGGTGGAAGTATATGATGCCAGTAGCCAGTGTGTCATAGTGTCTGGACGACAGTCAAGGATATCACAGGAAATACTGACAATAATTTGCGAGTCAAGTTGTTTAGCAGCTATGTGAAACTGAATCCTAACAAAAGGTGTTTCCTTTTGAATGACTTCCTGTTGCTTCCTGTTTACAAGCTCATGCAAAAGTGTAGGGAAAAAGCACAAAATGCCCGCATAACAGGACACAGTATTGTAATTATATAATTTCTCCAAGATTTTGATGTTTGTGTCTTTCGTTCTTTATTGACTGTATTTAATTATGGACTACCTACAGGGAGTCTCACTGACTGACAGTTTACGATAGACATCTATTTGTTTTTCAGTATTCAAACCAATCAATCAAGGATACAGGCCAAGTCTTGTCCCCACATCAAAAATGAAGCGGGCTCCTTCTCTCCGATACCGAGCCTCTGTGCCAGGGTCCAGGCCTTCAGACTGAGAGGGGGTGTGGGCTAAATCCTTCTTGTCCCAGTACCAGCATGGCTTGATGTGGTCCAGGATGGCTTGGCCCGACGAGTTCTCCTTGAATTCCTTCATTGGCTGAGGAGAGGCAACGGTGGATGGACCCGCTGCACTGGACTGCCGAGGTACGATGCATAAAACAAGACTGCTGTTATAAACTGGACAAAGATAAGAGGCTGAAGACAACAGTGGTAACTGAACACTACCAGTGCTGGTGTATTTTGGAAAACCTCCTAACTTTAAAAAGAGACAGTTCATCCTAAATCAAAACACGTACTTTTCCTCTTACCTGTAATGTTACTTATCAGTCTAGATTGTTTTGGTGTGAGTTGCAGAGTGTTGGAGATGTCGACCGTAGAGATGTCTGCCTTTTCTTCAGTATAATAAACTAGATGTCACTCAGCTTGTGGTGCTCAAAGTGCCAAAAAAATACATTTGAAAAACTCAACATCAATGTCTCTTTGCAAAAGTCATGATCTAGTTACTCAAGATAATCCACAGACCTTGTTGTGAGCAGTGTCGCAGAATCTGTTTTCTTTCTCCCAAACTACAACTGCAAACTGAATCATAAATCTGTGCTAGCCATCATTACAGCTCAGCCAAGGAGGACACCAGTAATGTTTACATCTCGCACTGTCAGGAGCACGAGCCTTTTGGCTGTTTGTGAGTAGATGCATGCCTCCTTCTGTATGATGATACGGGTGGTGGGTGTAGTTCAGTAGAAAGAGAACAGTTCATACATAACACTGCTCATAAGGTCTGTTATCTTGAGTAATCAGGTCATGATTTATGGAGAGACGTTGTTGACAGAAGGCAGTCATCTGTCTGGCCGATATCACCAACACACAACTGCTCACACAAAATCAATTTAGACTGATAACTAGCTCTACAGGTAACATGAATGGAGATGAAACAGTAAGATTTTCACAGTAGGATAACTGTCTCAGAAAATATTATGGTCTCACAGTATCACCGTGTTACACAGTTATTACTAGAAGTCAAAGGGGCCCCTAAAGAAATGAAACCAGAGGGCTTAATTTTGATTGAACAAACATTTTATTAATATAATCAAAACTTGGAACAATTTTTTAATGTAACTTTGTGTAAAAAGTAAAATTAAGTTGAGCCTGAGCGCTGCAACCCTTCTTGAAACCATGGATTTAAAAAGTCTCCCTTTTGAAAAATAACTAAAATATAGTTGAGAATCTCTGTCTACTTGCATTTTTTAAAAATGTTGTAGATATGCAAATGCAACACGGGATGATAGCCATTAATTTTAATATCATCATATACCTTAAAACCGGCATATCGCTGCAGCCCTAAGCAGAAACAATATGTATTTTTAATTTCGGGGTGGGCTGTGCCTTTCAACTGCCAAGAATATCATGACAAATTCTGTATCTTTGTCGGAGTCAGTTTCCCCCTGTTTCAATCTGGAAAAAAGTGGGGATAGTTTAGTTTTTTGGCACCCGGTGACAACCCTGAAACTTCATAATAACACTTTCAGATCTGCACTTTTGCTAACAACACTGCATACACTGACTGTAATTAGCTCACAAACCATTATGTCCATAGTCCAAATTATAAATTACGGAGGAGGGCTAGGCCTCATTCTGTCGGCATGCATTTATATTTATGCCCAGTTTCTGTATTTGAGGTTACTAAGCTAACGCTAGCTGCTAACAGTTTGAAAATCCTAAAATTAGAATTGCAGAGAAGGAGACTGATTCTCGGGGGCTGTAAAGTTTGGCATGGCACCTCCCATCCCATTCATTCATAGATTAACAGTACAGACATTACTATGTATGCAGATTAACACTGAGTATCTATGGCGTAAGTAATATGTTTAAGCAAATTTCAAAAACAACGAGAGGATTTCCCCGCATTAGCATCATGAAACCATTAACTGTAAACTAGCATTGTGTTAGCATATGTTAGCCGAGCTAATTGGAACTTAAAGTTCGTGGAGCTAATGTTAGCAAATAACCGCCAATGTGTGGGCATTGCGTAAAGACCGATATGTGCACCGGTAAGGTCAGTTAAATACACGTACATGGTAAAATGAATTAAACTTTGAAGTTAACAGCTAACTATGCCACCGTTAAGCCAACCAGGTGACACTGCTCGCTAGCAGCCTCGGTTACCTTTACTCGAGGTGTTAGCACCGCTGAAGCTAGCAGCACAGCGCCCCGTCAAAACCAGCTCAAATTAAACCGCGATTGTCTTCAGCCTGTCTGAAATAAAACACGAGTCTCACCTTTAACATGTAGCCGTCGGAGTTAATCACCCAACAAAACAGACAGCTGTGTGAATAATCCGCAGTTCTTCACGAGAAGTTGGCTAAATAGTGATCCACAACAGTCCCCATTGTAACAAGGGCACCGCCATTATGGAGCACGTCAGAGACTGTTGGCTGACGTCATGACGTAGGGTACGTAATGAACGCGTGCTGCTCTGTTGAAATTTTTCCTGTGCTGAATTAATGTGTTTAACGCTTTACTTACCATTTTTGCAAGAGGGGAAACAAAAAACAAAAAATATATATATATTTTTTAAAATAGTTTTAATAAAAGAAGAATCAATTTTATTTCAGTATGACGAAAATATGTTGCTCCCAAAAATATCCACTAGAGGGAGACAGTGAATTACTTTTGGGTTTAGGCAGCCAGGACTGGATCTCTGACACATTTGACCAGATGACTCAATTAAACAAACAGTAAAATGTCCAAAACAAACATCCTTCTGAACAAGACTTCATCCAAATGCAAATCACAAACATATTCACACATTCGATGAAAAATGTATGAAGAGATAATATCTTGAAGGCTCACTTCATACTGGATTTTGTCAAATACCTGTTTAAAAAAGAACATGTGGGGCCACATTGCACCAGATTATTTGAGCAGGTAGTCATGTACAATAACAGAAACGTGTCCCCACATATATAGACACATGAAATAATAATACACCCATATGAGGAAGTGAATATTTATTTGTGGAGGGAGTAAATTTGAGAATTATTTTTTCTTGATTGTTGTGTTCACCAGTTCTTCTGGGCTGTGGGGAATAAGCGGGCTACCAACAATTCATTTACCAACACGGCAAGACAGTACTAACACAGCCCAACTCAGGGGTACAGCAACTTCTCTTCACTGTAAAGCATGAGGCACCCATTCTCTCTTGTGTATCACTCATATATGTCCCCACAAAACAAGTGCAGGTAGGAACCAAGGCAACCCAAAGACTCCACTTAAACACCGCACATGAAAATACAAATTAAACAATATAGAAAGTACTATAAATGATAATGAAATGATAATTTACCAGTAACTCAACAATGCTGAATCTATTACTACTAAAAAGAAAAACCCTAAAATATAATGTGTGCAGTAATTAGGGTTCCAATATATCAGCCAAGATATTCTCATTTGTTTTATATGAAACAGGGCCCTCTGCACATCTTCCAGGTGCCTCTCAGCTCAAGGACAGAGCCTCCACAGGAAAAGAAAGGACTGGAGCACACTGATTAATTTGCGAGCTTTATTTGTGCATACAGACAGTTTTATATTGAGAGGTTTATTATTTTAGACCAGTCAGATATCACTTGAGAAACCATGTAATGTAGGGTCTTTGTTGAAAGGGCACAAAAATTCTGGGGCGACAGATTTCCTACACTCTTGAATGCTTATAGATATATAAATGGAAGCAAATTTTCTTTTGTCTTTTGAGGGTTGTAGACTGAACAATGTTTTTCATCTTTATAAATTAAATAAATCCAAATTCCTAGTCATTTCTGAGCTCCATGGTGCGAGACGCCTCAGTAAATGAGGATGAGAGTGAAGCCATATCATAGTTTTTTTGTCTAATATCCGAAGAGACACATTTTTATTTGTGTCGTTCCAAAAATCTGATGAATCTGACAGAAGAGGAGAATCACAAAACAAGGGCGTAGGTTTCATTTCAACATTGAGGGATACACATTTGAAACGGGGAGTTGGGAGTGTCTAATTTCCTGCAATTTGGTGAATTTATCTGCATCGATTTGTGCTGCACATGTCTTGAATATACAAAACAAAAGTCCTCTGCTACGTTCATGTGTTTTGAGGGGGCGACAAATGCACACGTCCTCAATATCTCCCCGGAAATCTAGGCCTATGCGACAAAACCTCACCTCGTTTTATCAGTTACAGATGACACGTTAAACAAATATGACCGTGAGTTAAACTCTGAGTTGAGTCAAACGTAGTTCGATGACTCTATCCACATGTCAAGTCAAAACTATTGTTTATATTCATGGAGGCTGTGACTGTGAAATGCAGAAAGCCTACCTGAGGAGCATCTTCTGCAGAGCAGGGTAGTGATGCAGTGCACTAAGCTTATAAAAACATGGGTTTAAAGGGACAGTGTGTAAGATTTAGGAGGATTTAGCAGTGAGGACTGCAGATTGCAACCAGCCGAAACTTCTCCCAGTTTGAGTTCCTTCAGTGTTTATTGTTCCGGAGGTTTTTACCAGGAGCCGAATTATCCACAGAGGTCTCATCCTCTCCGAAACAAACAAACTAGGTGATTTAAACTAATAAAAACGCTGAATAAAGTTGTTTTAGCCGATGTAGATGTGGCCGTCGAAGAGGTCAGGCGGGTCTGGCACCATGTCATTCCTACAACACCTCCTCTTTTTGTATTCTTAATATGGGATGGAAATAAAGTGACATGGTTGAGCACGTTGATCAGAGGTCTGTAGGTGTGAAGCAGAAAGCCCTCCACAATCAGGGTGTGAGTCTCCTCCTCCTTATGGTCAGACTTTGGAGCAATCTCAGTATCCAGGGTGTTGTTAGTGTTTTTCTGATGTTGTCATCATGGAGGGG
>JAPZEB010000010.1:7400562-7412657 GCA_029783705.1 Chaetodon striatus
GATGAGACAAACAGGACGAAGACACAAAGGACGAAGACACAAACACAAAAAGTCTCATGTTGTTGAACTTTGAAGATAAAACTGATCATCCTTTGTTAATTCATTTGATTATATCCAGAGTCACATGACTTGGACTCAAGTCACAGATTTGATGACTTTAGCCTGGAATTAACCAAATCAAAAAAAGACTTGCAACTCGACTTGGACTTCAACGCCAAAGACTCGTGACTTCTCTTGGACTTGAGCCATTTGAAAATACTTGATACCTGCACGACGATCATTCACTGCATAATCGGAATAATTGTTCTTTGTCCTTAAACTTGAAGTTGCAGCTCGTGTGCCTTTCTGTAACTCCAGTTTTGTTACGTGTATTTAGTACATACTTACTTTTAGTACTTTCTTCTTTTCTGCTGTTCGTGTACCTGCATGTTTACACCAGAGCTCAGGCAGAAACCACATTTTAATCCCATCTGTTTTACACATACGACAGAATCGACAGTAAAGTCGACTTTGGCCTTTGGTTTTGAGCGCAAAGATTATTATTGTTATTGTGAGATGAGATTTATTTTCATGATTGTCGTGCTTTCTCTGCTAATTATTTTGCCCCTACATAATTTAATGTTGACTGCTTTTATAAATTGTTTACATATTTTATTTGTTCTTTACGTTAAATTTTGAACTATTTAACATCATAAACCTTACATGCAGGTAATGAGAGTTGTGATTAAGACTGATATCTATATAAAAGCTGTGAGAGGCCACTATTGTTGTCGATTACATTACAGACATTAAAGTGGATGGTGTTATACAGAGAATCTGTCCCCATGCTCATAGTGAATTCAGTAACTAGCAGGTTTATAGGTAAGACAGGAGAGAGAAACCTGTCTCACATTATTGTTATTTAAAAAGTGCCATGAGTCAATGAAATTCCCGTCATTATCTGAATCGACTCTCTTTTCATTTCCAGCAAGTCGACACTTAATTACCCAGATCCACTTTGTCTGAACCAGTCACGTTAACTGTTGAACCAGTTTTGTTACTTACAAGATGTAAACTTTTTTTTTTTTTATGCAGTGGTTGGCAAAAATAAATTGCAGTATGCAAAGTGAGAGGTTTGAAAATTACAGACGTGACACAACAACCTCCAAAAAACTTGTTTAAACAAAAAAAAGTACAGATTTTTAAAATCATTCATGATGTTTGTAAATAGAATTTAATATTACTCTGTTGTTAAACTGACATTACATTTGATGAAGAGCGCATTATAATTTGTTTAAAACTTAAAACGCAAAGTTTAGGGCTTAGTGCCTGACTTGGGACTTGAGTACAAAGACTTGAGTTGCAGTAAAATCAGTTTGCATCTTTCTATTTAAGGACCTGACATTTGGCTCCACGTTACTTTGAGGTGGGACCTGAGCTTTAATCTTCAGATAGTTTGATTCAGAGTTTGACACTCTGTGAAATAGGCTTGTTGAGTTTCTTAATGAGAGTTAAGTCAGGTACACATGATACAAGAATCGAATCGGGACCAGTTCTCTGTCCGACAATCGTCAAAGCCCTGATCATCTTGACAGATTTCCCTGCGGTGTGACGTGTGTTAAGAGTTCTTAAGAGGTCCATCCTGGCTGCAATGTAACCTGTTTTTCGTTATTATATAATGGATGTTTAAATCCACTTGGTCTTTTAAAGGCAAACGGTTTGCACAGTTTTATAAAGTAAATCAGAATACTGTTGAAGTAAATACAGCTGAGACTTTCTGAGTTGCATGAAATGTCACATTAGTTACTCCAACTTAAATAAACGAGTAGTTCTGAATACACAGTACACTCTACTTGAAATGAAGTAGTTTGAAATAGTAATTCTGAGTAGTCTGTGCTGAGTCAAGAGAACATCTGACGTAAATTAGTGCTCTATGCTTTTATCTAAAAACCCTATACTTTTTTACTTTTTACTTTTTTTGTTAGTACAACGTACAGAGCCTAAAGAACTGTACTTATTATTTTAAGGCAATGGGCTTTTTTGTTTTTTAAGTGAAGTTAGAATTTACAGTGTGGGTTGTGACGTCGGTAAAAAAATTTGGTATCAGGAAAGCAATATGACGTAGAATACTGACGACAGATGACGCTGATATTTTGTTGGTTTTAAGTTGTGTTGTTCAGTAACTGAAATCCAACACCTTCCAAACATCTCATGCTAACGTCGTGTTGACGTAGAATAACGACATTTAGTCGTAAGGTATGGAGAACAAAACCCAACATCAGCAAAATGTCCTTATGTTAACGCCCACACAACGTGAAATTCTGACATCGTTAGACATTTAAAAATATCATCAACGCAATTTTCATTCCAACCAAAATTTGTCCGACTAAAGAGTCCGGCGTCTTTCTGACATCACTTTGAGATCTGGTGCCAGCAGGGAGATGGGATTTGTATCAGAATTTTCTCACCTTCAGCTCACACTGTAACATGTACAGTCCATGTTCACGCCGTCTCCTTGACTTCATCCATATTTTTTTTAAATTAATTCTTTGTTAATTTCCTGTAAAAAGTATTGCAAAAACTACAAGGTAGTTCTTCCTGCTTGTCATCCATCATGTTTGTTTATTTACAAAGTCACGTCTGATCACGTGAGATTTCAGTGTTTAAAGTCGGGACTCTTGGTGATTGGGATCTGTTGGTGTGTAGTGTGCAGTTTTGGTTAGACGTTGTTTCTCCCAACACACGACAGGAACAGAACTGTGAATTAATCATTCCATGTCGTTATGTGTGGGGTCGGTTCAGATTTAAAAATCTTCCAGTGTGGGCCAGGCTCACGATGCAAAGACTGACACCACCGTCATGTCAGTATGCTTCATATGAAGCTGCAGTCAGAATTTGGCTAGCTTAGCTTAGCTTAGCACAGAGACTGGAAACAGGGGGAAACAGTTAGCCTGACTGTTTTCAAAAACAACAAAATACACCTACCAGCGTCTCTCAAGCTTGTAAAAAAAAAAACAACGGAAAAACAACGGAAAAGGGCTGCAGGAAGTCACTGCTCCGCTGCAAGAAACAGTCCGGCACACAACCTCCAGTAAAACCACAGCGTGTCGTTTTTACACCTCGGCTAAGCTAACCAGCTCCCGGATGCAGCCTTTAATGTAACGGACAAATATGACAGGGAAAGAGGCGAGAAGGCGAATCAAAACGCTGAAGAGTTCATCACATACCCACATCCTGCTTTTCAAAATGTTCTCCTCTCCTCTGCCTCTTCTCCGAGATCGAGCAGAGCAGCTGAATAAAGAGAGCTTTAATATCAGTGGTCCACTCTCATTTTTAACACTCTCCCCTTTTGTTAGTTCGTTTTTTGGAGGCTAACACTAATTAGATAGCTCGCAAATTGGTGTCAAATGATGCAACACTCCTGTGCCCTCTCCTGTGACGCTCACAGCCTTTTCTTTGTGCTCCAGCGTGAGGAAAAAGCACTGTATCCTCTCACGGCCCTTAAGTAGCCAGAGCTACATATTAAACTGGAGAAATTGTGGAGTAATGGGGGAATTAGATCATGAATGTTCGGGCTCTCTTTCCCAATCACTGGAACGCACTCTACGCCATGTCTGAAGCATGTGAGGGGCGAGTTTTATAGCAGGCTGATTGGGTTGGAAGGGCCTGTGTGCTTCATTCAGGGCCACGGTGGTATTTTCCTGTGGGCTGCTAGTTAAGTGGGACTGGCTGCTTGGCTCCAGTGGGCAAAAGCCAGCTGGGGACCATTACTACTGCTGAAAGAATATAGCACCCTGTCACAGAATCTGGAGCCTCAGACACACACACACGTACATGCAAACACATGCATAATACCAAACACACACAAGCAGGCACAAACCTATTTTTCTGTAGCTTCTGTTTTCATATTCTCTACCTCTTTAACACACAGAGGAAAGGTAAACTGAGTGTGTGTGTGTGTGTGTGTGTGTGTGTGTGTGTGAGAGAGAGACGTCGCTGCAGCCTTGGAGGAATTTGCAAAAGGACACGTGCTTTATCACAGGTTGAGATGAGCGCCGTACCTCCATACTGTGGTTTAATTCAGTTTGGTTTAGTTGACCATCGGAGGGGAAGCATTAAAAGAATAATACATTCGACGCACTGTTTGTATAAAATGATTGATCCGATGAAAAATTTAATAAACCCACAAAACAGAATTCGCGAGTCACTCACATGTCAAAGTCAATTTCCTATTCGCTGCCAGCGAGTAGGAAATTGACTTTCTGGACAAAGTGAGAGCTCCCGAGGGGTACGACTGGAGCTCATTTGGATGTAAAACCTCGAACAAACATTGTGTGAGTCCACAAAGTCAGTCTCCATTTCATTGTCAAAGCAGCTTGAGTTTTTGTCTTTTGATGCCATCGCCTATACAAACATTTTGGTGTTTTCGTGCTCGTCTGTTGCGTCCGCGGGGACCTTTTCTCTTAAATATTTCACCTTGTATTTAGTCTATTTATTAAAGGTGGATTTAACCTTTAATTCAGCGTGCCTGCGCCCCTATTGTTGCACCTGGTGAGGACGCCAGTGGCTCCTTTTTATTAACTGTAACACGTCTGTTTTTTCTGCTGCTGCTGTGTCATGGTAAATGAGTAGGGGAGACCAGGGTTGGTTGGAACACCTTTTTTTTTTCTTGGCACACTCTGTCATACCTCTCCAGCAATTAAACTTTTAATTCAAACAAGAACCAGAAAACATAAAAAAGTAGGAACATATCTGCCTATTTTAAACCAAACAACATTTTAAAGCAATTTACCAGTAGGAATGTCTAATTAGGGGAGGCCGGGGTTGGTTGGCACGCTCTTCATTCTGCCATATTTGTCTGGCATAATTTATGTTAGAATATTCTGACCAGCTACAAATGAAAGGTCAAGGTCTTAACTATATATACATATGTTTTAATGTACACAAATGTTTTCTAAAATTAGGTGACTTGTGATATAAGTCATGTTGTGTGCTATAGATACAAAAAATAAAGCAACCAATAGAAACAATTTGATCATTTAATACAGAGAAAACCAGAAAACGTGAACATTTAACAGATGATTTTAAACCAAATAATATTTTTTAAGCCATTAATCGGTAAGAATATCAAATTATTTTTGCCTTTGACCATTTATAATAATAATTAAAATAATAAGAACATTTTTAAACTTTAAAAAAAAAGTGTTTTAATCTCTCAAAATACATTTACAACTCTTAATTTTACAACCAACCCTGCTCACATCTGACCCAACTTTGTGATGAAACTCTGTTAGCCAGCTAACATTTGTTAGAGCTGCAACGTTTGATCGATTAGACTGTCAGTTATTAATTGTTAAAGTAATCGCCAACTAATTTGAAAATCAATTAATCAATGTGAGTAATTTTTTAAGAAAAAACAAAGTCAAAATTCTCTGCCTCCAGCTTTTTTAAATGTGAAACTAAAGACAGTATTTTCAGGAGTTATTTAGACGAAGAGCATGATGCTGATGGGTTGGTTTATTTATTTATCTGGGCTGGGCTGAGAGGCAGTTTGTATATTTAATATCTAAGACTGTTGTTTATTTATCAATATTAATGGTTGTAAATAAATTTGGGATTGTTGTTGACAGTTTCCTTTTTAAATGAGGCATGAATACTGAGAGGAGGGTAGGATTATATGAGTGTACACTTCTTCCTGCTCCTTTTCGAGCACGTCTGTTGATGTTTTGTTTGTTTGTTTTTTATTGTTGTTTTGTCATGAAATCATTCATTCAACATTTCCTGGTTTTTATACTCCTCTATGACAGTAAAGTGATTTTTTGGGCGTGTGTGGACAAAATAACACATTTGAGGACATTGTATTGGACTTTGGGAGACACTGAGTGATGTTTTCCTGCATTTTCTGACATTTAAAAGACCAAAAACATCAACAATCGACAATTAAAATAATCGTTACTTGCATCCCGACCACCACTCATCACAGACTTTTGAATCTTATATCAATTTGTAGCTGATTTATTTGTCTATTAGCCAGAGGTAACACATTTCTAATATATCTATCTAACACAGATTTGTAGAATGTTTAGTCCACAGATCACTTTTTTATTCGATACATTAAAGCAGCATCAGGGTAGATAGAAAGCTACGCAGACTTTATTGTCGTTCACATTCACACCATCAACAGTGCACATAAGAATGAAATTTGGCTGCATTGGCTCTGAATAAAATTTGGATAAATCTAAACGTCAGCAGCAAAAGTGCTGGTGCAAATAATAAATATAAAAATGTACATTTGCAGAGACTGATAAAAGTCCATCAAGCTCAGACCAGAGATCAGTGAGAGTGTGAGAAGTAGGTTATTGACTGAGTTCAGTGTAAGTGGGTGGTGTGTAAGAGGGTAATCATCTTATGAATGGGGGGTGACAGGGTTTTTTTGGGCTTCTTACCCAGAAGGTTTTAATATTCATGCATCAATTTGTGCATTTGCTGCATCGATACATGGAGGAAATGTCTTTAATTTAGTCAAATTAAAAGTCCACTGCTACTTTCTGATGCACAAGTTCTTGATTTTGAAGAGGACATGTCCCTTGCGGCCCCTCTGACATCTACACCTACGAGCCTGACCCAAAAAGTTAGTGACTTTCAGATGTTTTAACATAGCAGATGAGTGCAGGTCAAGAAAGCAAACGTTTTGATGTGACATTTTTGTTTCTGTGACCTTCAAAGGACCCGAAAACCACTGTGTGCCCACCAGCTCCAGCCTGAGAGATTTAAATGATTGTGATTCTGTTGAAACTGTAAATGCAGGTGATGAAGAAAAACAGCTCTTCTTCAGTTTACCGCCTGCCATCATCTCTTTCTACCCCCCTTTCCCTCCCACCGCCCTCCCTGTCTGTCTTTCATCCTCTCCTCCATCTTGCTCTCCTCTCTTACATCTCCTCGCAACCACAAGCACGATTGAGTGTCATCCATTTGTCAGCGTCACGTGACAGACAGCAGACCCCACAAGTGCGTGCACATACCCCCCTCAAAACACACACACAAACACACACAAACACACGGCGCTGGGACCAGTTAGGAGCTGATGTCGATGAGTCAGGCTTAGAGAAATGCCACAGAGAGCTTAGCTAATGCACTTTATGGAGCTCCCTTTTTCTTCTCATTCTCTTTTTCTTTTTTTATCTATATCGCTCCCTCTGTCTCCCTCCCTCTTTGTCCTAGAAGCCGAGCCAAAAGTCGTAGCTCTTCACTGACAGAGAGGTCTTTCCAGTTATTTTTCACAGCGCGTCCCCTGTGCCCTCGCTGGGACAGCTCGCCTCATGGCGGTAACGCGCTCCCTCGCGTTCGTGCTACATGAGAGCCTCCTGCACTCGTGCATTGTTGTGCAGCTGGACTCGCTCAGTGTGTGTGTGTGTGTGTGTGTGTGTGTGTGTGCCTGTGATCTTGTTGTTGGAGATACCTGATCCCTTTTATTGTTCATTTGACCCGCATCCCAGGAGGCATGAGGGTCAGGGTGGAGTACCCAGATACCTTGTACAGGTGTACGTGAGACAGGAGGAAGACACGGACACAGAGGAGCGAGTCAGGAAGTGAAAGAGATGATATTTTTTTTGTGTCCCGCACACTTTCCAGCTTTAAGGAGTACTGTTTCTTTAAATCCTCTCTCAGGCATTTCAGCTGGTCATATTGGTTGCACACACACACAGACACACAGACACAGACACACACACACACACACACTCACAGATGTATATGGTTAGCAGGCCGAAGCTGGTTTGAGTTAGCATGGAGCCAGTCACACTGTGTGAGAGCCTTACCCCCTGCCTGCTACTGCCACCCTCCACAGTCTCTCCCCTTCTTTCTGTCTCTCCTTCTTTTACTACACGTGTGACAGTCGGCCGCCGCTCGCCGAGGCCGAACTTTACCGACCAGACTCTCCCAGTGTCCTTTGAAACACACACACACACACACACACACACACACGGTTAATCTGCATGGCCTCGTGTCTCCTGATTAGCCCCGTTCATGACAAACAAGCCATCAGACCAGAGGGGAGCAGCGAAGGAGGAGGAGGAGGAGGAGCAGGAGGGACGGATGGGAGATGTGAGGAGGAGGAGAGGAGCAGAGGTGTAAAGGGGAGGGGGCGAGGTGAGGAGGCTGGGACCCCTGGGGACCCCTAGATCACAGCCATGCTAATGAGGAGCTGCTTTGCCAGCAGCAGAGGTGTCAGCTAACCCCTGACAGGTGCACACACGCGTACTCCCAGGGCTCGTGCCTGCGCGTGCACGTGTGTGTGTGTGTGTGCGTGTGCGTGCTGCGAGGGTGTGTGGGAGGGGCTGCAGGGGCAGGTTTGTGTCCCAGTGGCCTAGCCTGCGGGCGGCTTTGTTCTGTATGCAAATCTGTCGCTGTGGTGTTCTGTCGCCCTTGATGGAATGTTGGAGCGGTACGGCGAACCTGAACCCCAGGAATGCTGCAGCGCACACACGCATGACATCGACTGTAGCACATCCTCTGCTTCCTGTAGCGTCCTCAGTGAAGCACCATTATTCTGCACAGTCTAAACTTTGCCCTCTGGTTGTGATGCATCTCGCCCTGCATCCTGCACAACTGTCCACGTCCAGTGAACGCAGCAGAGACGTTGGTGGGCCGGCGTTCAAATGCTACTTATTTTCAATTATGATTTTTTTCTCCCTGAGCTTTGTGAGAGTTAATTTGGCATCAGTGAGCGTTCATTACCATCCACTCACTGCTCACTGTCAGCTGAGGAGCTCCAGTTTGCCCATCTTGTCGAAGGCTGAGCCTGTGTGGATTTTTGTTATTCTTCTGCGGTCTTATTATAAGTCCCTCCGGATTAGAGCATCTGATAATGGCCCCCAAAATGTAAGTGTAATGTAAATGGAGGGAGCTCATGCTTCGAAAGTATAAATCAAACTCAGGCCGGGGGGACGGCATATGTGAATTCCTAAATTAAACACAAATCCACATGTCTGCGCCGAACGCCTGGTGTCTGCCTCAGCCCCGCCAAGCTCACACCAACTTTTCTACATCGGCCATATGCAAACAGTCAATACCGTGGCTCCCCTTCATTCACTGGCATTTTGTTTGTACTTTTAAGGCAAAATAATGGCTATAAAAGGCAATCTGGAAAGAATAAAATCTGATGTAAAGCTCAGATCTTAGTCCCTGAAGACTGGGTTAATTGGCCCGGTGGTTTAGTAAAAAAACCAACCCAGGAGAGAAGGAGAGCATTATTACTGGCCCACCTCAGCTCCACGCATGTGCCAATGTTTTAATAACTTCCTCCAGGCCTCCTGGCCCTTAGCCCTTGTTTTGTTGCACAGGACAAAGAGCTGCCCTCCTACGCTGGTCTCAGGTCTGTGGTGTGTTTGTGTGTTTCATGGGAAAGTCTGCCCGGGCGGACACCTGGGCAGATACACGAGATGCAGCCTATTTTAAGGGATCGTCATCACGCTGGCGCGTTTACAAGCAGCAAAATGACCAACGCTGCTGAAATTCAGTTCATACTGCAGCACCGTATCACAGATTCCTGCTGTGACTGTGTTTCATTTAACCTTTCATCTCAGCCCCATTCACTGAACACTGTGTGTGTGTCGGTACGTGTGTGTGTGTGTGTGTGTGTGTGTGTCTGTGTGCATATGGCGTGCCAGAGTAAATTGGCCGATTAGGTCCAGCATCAGTGACTGCGTGGAGAGGAGAATGTAACTATTCTAACTGGTAGTTGACCTTGGCGGTCAGCAGTGGAGGGGTCCCTGCATGCGTGTCAGGCAGACGACTGTAATTACCACAAACTGAAGCATGACACGGCCCACCGTGATTCTTTAATGAAGGCTTTTATTGGCTGGAGCACCGAGCGGCGACAACACTCACACTCACCCAGCATGTGTGGAAGTGTGTGAGCAGGAAAGAATGGAGCGAGGATGTCTGCGACTCTATCTATCTATCTATCTATCTATCTATTTGTCTATCTATTTGTCTATCTATCTTGTTTTTGTCATTATTTGCCCTCCTTGTGCCAGGGTAACTAAGAAATCACTAACAAATATCAATAACTATCAATAACTGAACTGCTTTACAGTCATTCAGTCCTTCATGACACTCTCTTTAAATAAGCGCAAATTCAATTATGCTAATTTATGAGACAACCTTTACAATCACCTTCTTTTACATGAAAAATGTGTCATTTTAAACTGCTTTTAAAGCCTTTTTACTTTATGTAATGCATCATAATTCCTTCTCTTATATGTGTTTCATATTACTGTGAAATCATCATCATCCAGTTTCTCCTTCAAACAGCTGTATTTATTCAAGTTTCTCGGCAAAAACGGCATTTTACAAGATTACATTTGAACACATCAAGAGAACGTAATACTATAGCTTCGCCCAGTACTCATTTTCACTGAATAGAGCTTGAATGCATCATAATGTAACTCAGTTCAACCCCCATTAGCTGTTAGTTCCAGGCACTGGCTGCTAACAGCTAATGTTAACTAGCTCTCCTCCAGCTGACTAAATGCCTGCTCTGTTAGCTGTTAGCCAGCTAATGTTAACTAGCTCTTCTCCCACTGCCTCCTCCTCCACTGCAACCTCAATTAGCTGTTACGTCTAGCCACTGGCCACCAGCTGCTAACAGCTGAATGCTAAAATTAATTAGCTCTCGACCTGCCAACACAATGCAACCTTTAGCTGTTAGTTCCGGCTAACAGCTAACGTTAACTAGTGTTCTTCTGCTGTCTGGATGTAACCTTGATTAGCTGTTAGCTCCAGCTACTAGCTACTACCAGCTAACAGCTAATGTTAACTAGCTCTACTCCTGTGGACTGAATGCAACCTCCATTAGCTGTTGGTTCGGGCTGACAGCTAACATTAACAAGCTCTCCTCCTGCCAACACAATGCAACCACTATTAGCTGTTAGCTCCAGCTACCGGCCACCAGCTGCTAACAGCTGAAAGCTAACATTAAGTGGCTGTCCTCCTGCTAACACAATGCAACCTCCGTTAGCTAATAGTTAACAAGCTCTCCTTCTGCAAAGTCAGTGCCAGCTAAACGCAACCTCTGTTAGCTTTTAGTTTCAGCTACCGGCCACCAGCTGCTAACAGCTAACAACTAACATTAGCTCGCTCTCCTCCCGCCATCTCAACACAACCTCCATTAGTTGTTAGCTGAAGCTGAAGCTAACGTTAACTAGCTGTCCTCCTGCCGACTGAATGCAACCTCTGTTAGCTGTAAGTTACAGCTACTGGCTACTAGCTTCTACCAGCTAACGTTAGCTAGCTCTCCTACCAGTTTCAACTTAGATTTGTTGTTCATGATGTAGCATTATCAGGAAAACAATATGTTTTTTTTTATTGTCCCCTGGACGACAGGACACCGTTAGTCTGGGGCCCCAAAATTGATGTGACATCTATCTATCTCTCTATCTATCTCTCTATCTATCTATCTATCTATCTCTCTATCTATCTATCTATCTATCTATCTATCTATCTCTCTATCCATCCCAGTCTCTTCTCCTCCCCTCCCCCCGCTTGCTTGCTTGTTTGGGAAGTTGATGAAATTTGTCTTTGGCCGTCATTAGGCAGCAGCCATCAGCTGCCACTCTATTAGCTGCCACGCTTCCTTTAACAGCATATGGCACGGCTGTGTAAGATATGACAAGATGCAAATGTGTTGCTGTAGCGGTGGCGGGGTGGAAGGTTGTGGGGGTGGCGGTGCAGGATGGGGCGGCTCGTATTGATGAGGCCATGTGTGCAGACCAAAATACAGATAAGAAGAAAAAACACAATTTGATAAATTGAGAGAGATCATCAATCCTTCGCCCAATCTCACATCTTCATTTCATATTGATCCTCGTGTGTTGATGAGATTACACAGCTCCTTCGTCTATAGACCCCGCTCGCTCCCTGGGGGCATGTAAATACCCTCTGTGTGTGTGTGTGTGTGTCACTGTGTGTGTGCCCAAGCACGTCTGGCCCTTAAAGTCCCTCCACCTCTCTTCTTACCCCCACTCCTCCTCCTCCTCTTCCCTTTTTCGCTCTCTTCTCCCCGTCCAAGCTGTTAAGCTGTCCAGCTCTCCGCTGCCAAGCGGCCGTGTGAAGCC
>JAPZEB010000010.1:7425243-7436407 GCA_029783705.1 Chaetodon striatus
CAATGTCTCTTTGCAGAAATCATGACCTGGTTACTCAAGATAATCCACAGACCTTGTTGTGAGCAGTTTCATGTAGGGACTATTTTCTCTCTACGGAAAACTGCGCAGAAGGAAACGTGCATCTACTCATGTAAGGAAGGCTCGTGCCTGTGCGAGATGTAAACATTAATAGCATTCTTCTTGGCTGATCTGTAATGTTAGCTAGCTGTAGTGGTGCTAGGTGAGCTAGCAGTAGATGCACACCTCCTTCTGTGCAGTGATACGGTTGGTGGATGTAGTTCAGTAGGAAGAAAATAGTCCCTACATGAAACTGCTCACAACAAGGTCTGTGGATTATCTTGAGTAACCAGATCATGATTTCTGGAAAGAGACATTGATGTTGAGTTTTTTAAATGTAGTTTTTGGCACTTTGAGCACCACAAGCTGAGAGAGGGCAGACGTCTCTACGGCCGATATCTCCAACACTCGTCAACTCACACCAAAAAAATCTAGGTTGATAAACAGCACTACAGGTAAGTGGAAAGATATGTGTTTTTGATTTTTGGACGAACTGTCCCTTTAATGATTCAAAGTGTCAGACGATCCTCTCTCTGTCTATTTTAATTCTTCTATTTAAAACACATAAAGGATGCAATTCGTACAGGACATATTTTTCTAATCAAATTGACATGACAGAGAACAAAGTTGTGTATTTGTCTTGCAAGATTGCAAATCATATCACAACCTCAAGCGTCTTATTATAAAACTTATTTTGGCAGAACTTTATTCCCGTTCTGAGCTGTCTATTTTTTTAAAGGGCTACTCTCCATATAATCAGAGGCCACACAAATGTGTGCTCGCAGACCCATTCCGGCCACTTCTCTGCCACCAGCCCATCCTGCGCAGTTCACATGTGACGTGAGGTTACAAAGCTCTCTTTTAAGCTTGTTTAGGAGAAGGCCCCCTCCTGCGTGCCCGGCTCCGTGGGAGAAAAGTGGCCTCGAGCGCTAGTGGTGAGGAGGTGCCGTATCCTCTTCACCAGAGAGCGCTGGGCAGAGGCCCTATAGTCACAGACAGAGAGTCGCGGAGAGGGAGATGGGAAATCATGGTTTGGAGTAAAACCACGTCCTCGGGGAACAGGGTGTCAGCAGGGATTGCGGTTCGCGTCCTGGGCCACACAGAACCACAAGGCCGCCGCAGAGACCCGACTTTCCACTGGATCACAGGGCTCAGGCCCCACTGGCCTCTCTGTAGATATCCAGTTACTAATCTACCGGCCCTGACCAGTCCCCAGTCAAACGGCGCTGCCCGCCCAGCAAGCAGACTGGGCTTCGCCCTGCGACACAGCGACCAGAGTAAATCCGGTCCAGCTGGCTGCTCTTGGGAAAAGGGGAGAGAGGGAGAGCAATTTAGAAGGGTGGTCAGGAGACAGAGCAGTGTGGTCGAGCGTGGTCACTCAACAGCTGCGGCTTGGGAAGATTCTCTCTTCTGGGAGAATCTGACCCAAAGGAACAAAGGCTCTGTGGTCATGTCGAGCGTGTAACTAAAGGACAGGAAATGCAGACTTTTTCAGAGGGAGGAAAAACACTGAAGCCACTCGGTGGGAGGTTTTGGTCGTTTACGGCGCAACCATGTCGTCAAGCATCAAAACGGCACTCATCTCAAAACAGAAATGACAACTTATGGTCGCCATAATTGCCTCCTTTATATACAGAGAATCCCTTAACTATAGGAAGACTGGAAGCCATTGTTTGTCAATTAGACTTTATAGTTCCCTTTGTTTTTTTAAGACACCTGATGTGATGCACTTCAACGCTGATCCTGTTTTCATCACTGAAACAACTCAGCGGGTCGTGACTGCACAAGCCCTCCTAAACACTGGCCGTCACCTCGCCATGGAGACACAGTCAAGCAAAACGTTTATTTATCTTAGCGCTCCAGCCACACCCTCGCTGTCTGCGCGTTTAAGTCTGCTCCGTCTCTTTTCTTTCAGCCTCTTCGTCACTTGCTCCGACTGTCGTAACCTCACTTGTATCTATTTTCATTTCTCAGCTCTTTGTTCTCTGTTTCCTCCCTCGCCTGCTTCTTCTTGATTGATTCCTTCCAGATAAACTTTCTCTCCTCCTCGCTCCCCCTCTCCTCTTCTCCTCTTCTCCTTCCCCTCCTTTTTTATTTCAGACTTTTTCCTTCCCTCTGTCCCACTGTCAGCGTAATTCCACCAGTGTCAGACCTCCCAGATGGGCCCATACACAGGTAGATAGCTACCGCGGTGGGGAAGCTCCTCTGCTGTCGGCTTCCTGACGCCCGACCTGCCCCCCGCACACACACTCACACACACACCTCGCCTCAGGGGGGTCAGTGTCATTGTTGGCGTTGGGCACATGCTCGTCGCGGTGCAATATTAAATCTTCTCATTTGATTTGGACTGTAATTATGTCGTAAAAACAAACTGGCTGTGAAGCCGTGGCCCGCCAGTGTGATCTACTTTCATCAAGTGCAGACTGGCTTAATTATAGAGTGCGCCATACACCCATCTTTCACTGGGCAGCTTTTCCTGCTGCTTCTTTAAGCCATCACATTCTTTTATTGTGCGTTAATCACAAGGCAATTGGGCCGTTTGCGATGGCTGGGGGTAGATTTTAACACTGGTCTGTACACATCCTGCAAATTCTGGAGGAAAAAAAAAAAGCCAAGAGTTAAGCAGTTGTACATGGTAATGGAATCTGATGCCTCCTCTATTTCTGTGGTGTACTTAATGATATGGTTTTCATACCACAAAGGTATTCAAATGTGAGGAATCTCTGCTGAGAATAAAGGATTCTGCTGTTCTTTGTGCACTTCAAATTGAGCGTGTGAGGTTAGACGGATAAATAAGTAAATTTGACAATAAATGACCAAATCTCATCAAAGGAAATCACACTGATGTGAACGACTGTAAATAAAACTCAGATCTTTCCCCCGTGGGATTTTATTTCTGTTTCATTATCTTAAGAGGGAGCCATAAAACACTTGAAGGAATAACACTCAAGTATGAAGATCTATGAATTTTATGAGCAAATTATTTCCTCGTACAGCCGCTGCTTTTTATCTGCTTTTTACAGCCAGACATCTGAAATACATGTTTGTTTAGGCCTGTATGTGCCACATGGTTAAGTCAAACCAGATCCCACCTTCACATCAACTCGCACAGGAGGACGCCAGATGCCAAATCGCAACATATGGCAATATGTATATTCATTTTTTCTTTCTTTTTTTTAATGCTGCGTTTCATGCAATATGTTTGGAGCACTGCTTCAAATCAGTCAAACCATTAAATGATTTGCATCGTGCAAATTATACGTCTCAAATTGATCTTTTGTTGATGTGATTTCAGTAAAAATATGTTTGGTTTTAATGAAGACAGTCACCAGTAAGGATCATTGGAGTAATGAATAAACACGCCACACAGGTAAATCACAAAACCTGCCCAGTTACCAGAAGAATATGGTGGAATTGAACATTTATTCAAACAACAAATATGATCATATCATATAATATCTACCTTTCTATTTGATGTATTATACATGCTGGCTTTGTCATGGAGAGGTGAAGGGGATGGTGGATGGTGTGTCACTTAGGCGAGATGCATGTCAAGCTGCAGCACAATGTTTGAGACCATCAAGTGTGTTATTTAGCCACTAGTCACTGTTTTTACAGCGGCCTTTTAGCTTCCAAATGTGGGTGTTGTTTTCAAACCCATCACTGCTTCCTGCAGCATTTTTAAAGCACACAAATGTGGGTGTTTTTCATCGACCCATCACTGTGTTTCCTACGGCTCTTTAGCCTGCAAACATGGGTGTTTATTAATGGACCCATCACTGTTTTTCCAGCAGCTTTTCAGTTCTCAAACATGGGTGTTATTTGGAACCGTTCTTCTTTTCCTGCAGCCTAATTGGCCCCCAAATGTGGGTGTTTTTTAGGGACATCACTGTTTCCAGCAGCTTTTTAGCCTCCAAACATGGATGATTTTTCGGAACCCTTAGCTGTTTTCCCAGCAGCTTTCTTAGTCCTTTCTTTTTATGACCCATCGCTGTGTTTCTAGCAACTTATTAGGTCCCAAATGTGGGTGCTTTTCAGCAACCCATCACTGTGTTTCCAATGGCTCTTTAGCCTGCAAACAGGTGTTTTTGAAAGGAGCTGTCACTGTTTTTCCAGCAGTTTTTCAGTCCCCAAATGTGGGTGTTTCTGAGCAACCCGTCATGGTGTTTCTAGCAGACTTTTAGCCCCCAAATATGGGTGTTTCTTGGCGATCCCTCACTGTGTTTCCAACCACTCTTTAGCCCACAAACATGGGTGTTTCTTAAAGGACTCATCACTGCTTTTCCAGCAGTTTTTCTGTAACCACACATAGGTGTTTAGTAGGAACCCTTCACTGTTTTTCCTGCAGCCTAATTAACCCCCGAATGTGAGTATTTGTTAGGGACTCATCAGTGTTTCCAGTGGCTTTTTAGCCTTCAAACAGGAGTGTTTTTTAGGAACCTGTAGCTGTTTTTCCAGCACCTTTTTAGTCCCCAAACAGCGGTGTTTTATCATGACCCATTGCTGTGTTTCCTGCGGCTTTTAGGCCTCCAAAAACGGGTGGTTTTAGGGACCAGTCGCTGTTTTTCCTGCAACTTTTTAGCCCCCAAAATTGGTGTTTTCTGGCTGTTAGTTGCTGTTTTTCTAGCAGCCTTTTAGCTTCTGAACATTGGTGTTTTTTTAGTGACCCATCACTGTGTTTCTAACAGCTCTTTAGCTCCCAAATGTGGATTTTTTTATTAGGGACCTGTCACTGTTTTTCCAGCAGCTTTTTAGTCCCTGAACATAGGTTTTTTGTCACAACCCATTGCTGTGTTTCCTGCGTGGATTGTGCCCCAGAAACCAGGTATTAGGTACCAGGTATAAGCCAAACCATGATGTTTTCCAAACCATAACCAAGTTGTTTTTGTGCCTAAACCTAACAACACATTAACCATAGCATTGTTCAACTGCTACATAATACCATGCAAATGTAACATGTCCGTGCTTTGCAGAAAGGTACAATGCCAACATTTTTTCTGCTGCTGGGGTTGCACAAAGTATTAAATCATTGACAAAATACAAGGTCTGGAAGCAGCCGTTTCCTCAGAATAAAAACCAGGCTACGACTTTAATCTTGATGTCAATGCTCAGTGGCTACCAGTAAGTGAACCCAGCGAGGGTTTATGTCAGAGATGAGCGTGTGAGGGAGGGATAAAGGATGGAGCTGTCTGGGGACTGACCCCTTTATGTCTTAATAGTTGAGCTGAAAAGAGGGGAGACTATGAAAGCTGAAGGGTCACCGAGGGAGAACTCCCTCGTTTTTGTCCCTCTCCACCGGCCTTTTATGATGGGTTCATCTGTGTTGTGACAGGTGTGTGAAGTGGGCACCTTACTAGAGGTAATTGCCATTTCTCTCCTGTGGGTCATTGTTTGTCCCTATGCCTGAAAAGACCATTAGAAAAAGAGGGTTTTATGTCGTTACAGTGGCAGAGTTGGAGATGAAGACTTGGTAATTCTCTTGTTCTCTCAGGAATAAATTTAATAAAAATCACAATTATGAAATATTCAAAATATTCAGAGTGGATCCATTAACAGCGTGGGGCGCTGTACATAAACACAGACGGTAAACACACCCTGCTGATGCTGCTGTTCTTTAGCTGGAACAGACTGCTGTGGCTTCACTGCAGAAACCATTATGGTGCCACTGAGGAGAGTCATAAAGGTGATTAACAGCTGCTTCTAATTAAAGATCAATGGAGAGTCTTTCTGAGGTGATTTGTTATATGAATTAGGATGCCCACTGTCCATTAATGACATCAGGCAATGTCACTGTAACAGATTGGGTATTGATTCACCCTTGTTTGAGACACAGCTCAAACCAAACCGTACATCATGGCTGCCCCAGACGCTGGGATTTGTTTATGAATGTCCCTTTATTCACAGTGTGGTAAAAACCCAGACACCCGCCCCTCGACCCCCCACGTGTGTTTGAAAATGCGTGCTTTTTATTTAATGTATACATTGCATCAGAAGATGGATATGTTGCATACGTCTTTCTAATGCCGGAGCTGAGGGAGTTGGATTTGAAAACCTGGAGTGCAGCGCTCCCACATCCTGATTCAGTAATCAGACATCATTACAGATCAGCAATGCATCACAGGGGGTAAGAGGGCCGTGAAAGCATCAAGTTGTAGACTTGATTTCATATGACCATTATTCTAATAACCTACCGGAGGTAATTTTATGCACTTTAAATTTTAAGGTTCTGAGCTACTTACATTTTAACTATAGAGCGTTCTCGCAGTGCACATATTGATTTGTCGTAGCAGGGAAAGCGCAGGTATACCCAATAATCATTTTGTGCCATTGTGTGCCAGAATGTAGGATCGCAGAGCCCTGGAGCTGACTCTCCTGAAGGGAATTAGCATTAGAAAATATACCTTTGTTTGACAAATAAATGTGGCTGCTGCTTTGAAATGCATATCAGGTTTTATTACAGGTTCTTATTCATGAGACTCAGGCTGCGTTCACATTACAGCGCCTAGTGCTCCATTCAGATTTTCTTCCCCAGATCCGATCTTTGTGCCTCGAATGTTCACATTCATGTTTGACTAATATCTGACATCAGTGTGAACAACACACATGCATTCAATTATGTCACACACATACGCGTTAGAACATAAACAGAAAACAATGACATCGTTTTTATCTGCTGAATGATTTGCTGCAGAGGTCGAACGACAGTTTGTCATATGTTGAGATGAGAAAACGAAGGAGCGCAATATATAGCTTATGTCAGGGGATGTTAGAGCTCTATTAGCAGCTGTTGCTGGTAGTTCTGTGGAGAGAGGTGCAGCTGGGAGAGGAGTCAGGAGTGGTGGGGCCACAATGTGGAGTTCTTTAATTGCCAGAGGAATATGTTGGCATTGTACATTTCTGCAAACCACAGATATGTCCATATCATATAATATCTGCTTCTCTAAAGTGACATAATACACATGCTGTCTTTGTCATGGAGAGGTGAAGGGGATGGTGGGTGGTGTGTCACCGAGGTGAGATGCCCGCCAAACTGCAGACCAATGTTTGAGACCAACCAACAACAAAACAGGTTCTTTATCAAGTCATTGCTGTGTTTCCTGCTGCTTTTCAGCCCCCAAATGTGTTTTTTTTTGGCCACTAGTCGCCGTTTTCCAGCAGCCTTTTAGCTTCAAAATGTGGGTGTTGTTTGGGGACCCGTCACTGTGTTTCAAACGGCTCTTTAGCCCCTCAATGTGTGTGTTTTTTAGTGACCTGTCATTGTGTTTTCAACGGCTTTATAGCCTACAAACATGGGTGTTTATTAGGAACCCATCGCTGCTTTTCCTGCTGCTTTTTAGCCCGCAAATGTGGCTTTTTTTTCGCCACCAGTCACTGTTTTTCCAGCCGCCTTTTTTGCTTCCAAATATGGGTGTTGTTTGGGGACCTGTCATTGTGTTTTCTGCAGCTTTTTAGCACACAAACTTTTTTAACTGACCTGAGGCTGTTTCTCCAACGGCTCTTTAGCCCCCAAACATGGGCCTTTTTTGAAGGACTGTTAGAGACCCGTACATGTTTTTCCAGCAGTTTGTTATCCCCCAAATGTTGGTGTTTAATAGGAACCTATCTCTGTTTTCTGTATTGTGATGAAATACATTGTGATATTTTGCGATTTATCACCTGTCAACGGTGTTTTTTTTTTTGCAGCAAAATGTATCTAATAGACTGAAAATGCAATGAATTATATTACTCTAGTAGTAGTAACTGATAAAAACACCCAGTAAAGCAGTTTTATGTTAAAAATCAGTGTTTCTCCGTCGCTGTTTGGTACATCTCAGCTAGGCTGTTAGGTTTTTAACTGGAGCTGAATTATTCGCAAAGGTCTCCTTCTCTCCTAAACATTGCGTACGCACAAAACAAGGCCTGAAAGAGGAGTACGCCACTGTGATCTATAAAAGCAGACTTGATGGGAGAAACCCATGCTTACGAACAGTCGGAAGTTGGCAACGCAGACGATGAGGTGGAGGTCTGATTGTAGACATTGTGGAATATTTTTTGGTGCACACCATTTTTGTACGTACATTTTTAGTATGGATCCTACAAGTTGTTTTGTAAAACAACGACCCCAGGTGATTAAAACCAGTTAAAACACAGAATAAAAGGTGAGTGTTTTTCGGCCACTCTCATCACAGAGGGGCTGCTAACTATGGTGGCTGACACAAAAACGCGAATGTCCCTATCTAGAGCCAGTGTTTGGTTTGTCTGTTCTGGGCTACTGTAGAAACATGGCGGTGCAACATGAAGATCTCTGTGTAGACATAAACAGCTCATTGTAAGGTAACAAAAACACAATGAATCTTATTTTCAGGTGATTATACACTAAAGAAAACAAACTTATTATATTTTATTCCATTTCTGTCGATATATCCCCCTAAATCCTACACAAACCTTTCATTATTTTAGTTTGTTGAAAAGAATTTCGACAGGTTAAAACACAAATAAAGATGTAATGTGCTGCGGCAGCCAAAAAGCCGAGAGGCCTTTTGTGCAGCTCCTTCAGGAGAGTAAACATTAGATCTCAGAAACATTTAAACACCAAACAAACGTGATGAAATCATCCGTGCACAACGACAACAGCACGACAGTTTTATATCACGTAATCATCTAAAGGAGAAAACTTTGACCCAGCCCGTGACCTGAAGAACATATCCTGGAGAAAGCTGCACAGCTATATGAGAAATCTAAATGTGCTTGATGGTGGCACATCCCTTCATTAACATCTTACTCCTCTATACCCAGCTTGAGACTGTGCCAAATGTGCCGCGGTTCTGCATTGTGACAATTTCCGGCACTTCAGATGTGTATTTCCTGGCTTTCTAATCAGAATGCTATTTTGTATCTCAAAAGGGGCTCCATTCAGCCCAACATTAACAGCCCTCGTCTGTGATAATGTGGAGGCTTCGGGCCATAGGCCACCAGCTGCATCCACTTGTCACTCTTTGGTACAGATGCCCTGTCTGTCTGCTGTGGCGAATGAAACTCGTGGACTAAATTGGCACTTATTGTGCAGAATGATTTTATGTACGCATTTTAATGTGCCTCATCCAATTCCTTAACATGGTTTAATTATATCTGCTGACAGCCATCTCAAATTTTAAAATGATTTAAATGGAGCGCTCCTGTCCCTCTTGTAATTTATGTCTTTGAGTGGCCGGCGGAGACCAAATGGAAACGCTATACATCTTTGTATCAAACCCGAACACTCTCAGGCAATTTATCCAAAATCTGCGGGATTTTTCTGTGCATCATATTAGTTTCTCATACAAATCAAATGAAGAGAACTCAATTATGACGGATCAATAATTCAGCATTCTCAATTATGCTTTAATTGTAAGAAGCAATATCGTCGAATCTTATTGTGTGGATAGGTGTTGTTGCTCTGCAGAGCTTTAGCTGATTGTTTATATGAGATTAGAGCCGTGTATCAAGGAAAAGATCAGGCAATGTCACAGAGCCTCGGATAGCCAGCAAGTGACACGTGCATAGACACGCACTCGGATACACTCCCAAACACACACACACACACTCTTAATGACACAAACACGTAACATAAAGCCAAATGCTGCCACTAAAATTTGCATGGTGCTCAGTAATGCATTAGTGAACATCACTTGGCAATCTGTTCATACGGGCTTAATTGGATTTTAATACCGCCTCTGATCTTGTTTTCTAATTAACGGCGGTGGCTGGCAACCAAGCAGAACCATGCACCCAGCAACACCTTTGATCCCGGCCATATGGAGTTCCTCCAAGCACGCCGGGGATGTAAAAATCCCTCACCTAGACGTGGGCGAACAACAGGCCCCCGAATCAAAATGGATGGGGTGAGGAAAATGAAGGAGGGTGGAGAATGGAGGAGTGTGGCAAGGAGGAGGAGGGGGTTGGCGGCACAAGGTGGCGGTGGCGGTGGCAGCGGGGGTGGGCAGTGGCATGTGTCATCCACACATCCCGGCGGCATTGTTATTGATTAATTTCTCTCACGATCAGTTGTGATCACAGATACATAAAACATGAGAGGGGGGACTGAAACACCTTATCATCCATGCTGCCATTCGACACCCCTTCCTTGCTACGTGGAAATGTCAATAGCTTCTCTAATCTGTTTACTTCTCCCCTTGTGGCCACTGCTTTATGCTTTTGATGAAGGGCTGCCAAAAATGTGTCCTTTTTCTACCCTTGCTTTTCCCTGTTTTGGCAGACAGAGTGCGGGTATTAAACTTTACATCTGCATAGTCACCCCGGCTCACTCGCTGTTATTTAGTTGTTTGAAAGGATATCACTGAGAGACCCGGGGCGGGTTTTAAAATTCTAATTATTTAATAGATATTAAGAGAGCTTTGGGGCTCGTTTCTGTGCAGTCAGCCGGTTTTTGGAGGCTTGATGTGGCATCAGTGTGTTGACCAAAGCCACCCTGCAGCCTCAGCACCACAGGCTCCGTGTCAGGCGACGTATCATTAGTGCAGAGATGGGTTAGATTACTTTGTAGTTACTGTAGTCAGTTACTGAATACAAATTACATGGCAGTTTTTGTAATAAGTAATGTATTCCATTAGATTTTTGGTCACTGTTGTATATTGCAAGTGCTACTACAAAAAAATAAGGGACGCAGCCAAAAAAATTGAGTTCCACAAATATAAATACAGAGATTTCTGCGGTCAAAGTGCTCTCACACCCAAGTCGTCAATTACCAAGCATGGGTCCAGGCACTGAAGCACCGAGGCACCCCTTAGTGGCAGTATGATTTGATGCTCTGGGTGGATGAGTCAAACAAACTCAGGACTTAAATCCCAAAGCCCGCTGTTTGTGTCTTGTGTCAAAGGGAGAAATGGTGGGAATACATTCTGTACTTCCTTCCACTCCTGATGGCTAACGACTATGTACGATATATCAATATATTTTCAAGCAACTTTTTAGAGCCATAACCTGACATGCACCTCACCAGAAATGTAACTTAAAGTCGCGGCGACACAGACCTCCTGTCAGTGGAAACTAACCTTTTATTTACTTTAATTTCACAGATAAGAAACAATAAATTGTGAAGACAATAAAGCCTCCACAAAAATAGCATTTT
>JAPZEB010000010.1:7452320-7465417 GCA_029783705.1 Chaetodon striatus
GTATTTGTGGGGAAAATGTGTCCAGATAAAGACAAGTGTTTGTCTGTGAATGCTGCGAGTTATAGTGAAGCTGATTTATGTACTTGTGTTTGAAACTGTTGCTATTAAGCCATGTTTAATGTGTGTTTAATGTGTGTTTAATGTGTGTTTTGAATCAACTTAACTAACAGCACTTCACAGACACCCTGACACTGGCTAGTGGTTTAGAAGTGTAACTGTTGTACATTTGCATATATTCAAACAAGAGAATAAAATCCCTGTCTTTGTATTTTATTTTGATCAGTCTGTTTTAATTAAACTGCTTGTGACATCTTAAGTGTGGCTTTGACTTGCAACTGCAAACATGCAGCCTATTTTGTAGAAAATACCGAGATATATATCGTGTATCGCCAGTCAGCGTGTGAATACCGAGATATGAATTTCTGTCCGTATTGCTCAGCCCTATAGCAAATTTTTCCAATTTCTTCAAGACAAAAGAGGAACAAAACAGAGAGTCCCAAACACACAATGACATGCTGTCTCAGTGAGCCATGTAGGTACAGCATGTGTGCATAAATAGACACACAAAGACACACCCACACACATGTACAGTATGAACTCAGAGACACACGACATGTGCTGCTGTGAGTTACTTAAATGCTCCTACTTTGCTTGTGCTACAAGATATCCAACCATGCATGTCTCTCTCGCTCGCTCTCTTTCATTGCACATGCAAGCACACACACTTTTGCTCTCTCTCATGACTAAAAAATTTGCATATCTAGAAAGTATTTCCTGGTAAGTAGAGCAATGGCAGCTCTCAGGAGAGACGCAGACACAGATAGAAATTTGTATTAAAAAGAAGAAACATCTAAGCAAAAAAAGAACAAAACCACGGTACACCATTACTTTAATGATCCATCATGTTCAAAGGAAACTTATTCACAATCTTGCTGCAATAAACAAGGGAATGAAACACTGGAGTAAAGTGCTTTTCATTTGGCGCTTCCATGCAGCAGATGTTTGCTCTTCGCTCCTCCGTTTCTGTAGTTTTTAACCACATTTTCTCAAACAGGTCATGCAGCCGCTGCACGTTACACCGTTAAAGATCTGTTACAGCGACGATGTCGAGGATCACAGCGCACAACAAAGGGTTAAAGGTCAGATTCTCCTTGTATCTCCTTTTCGCTGTAGGAATGTGGGTGTGTCGACTCCAGTGAAATGTCTTCTTTTCCCTTCACAGGCCGGTACATCGCAGGTTCAGAGTTCAGAGGTTACGAGTCCCAGGAGGTGTCAACCTCATTACCCAGAGTGCATCAACCCGACCCAGAGGGCTTTCTCAGTATTTAGGTAACCTCTGACCTCTCGCTACCAGGGAGTCGTTCAAGCTCTCCTTCAGTCTCAGCTTTACCCCTCCTTCTTCCAGAGGTTTCAGGGTTCAAGTTCACTGTCAGCGCAGCCCAGACATGTTGAGGCCATCCAGCGCTCCGTCTGAAGCACAACACTGACTGAATCTACCTTTTCTATCTGCATATGTTGTGCAATCGTGTGTGTCTTGGAATGATGACAAGTATTTTGAGTATTTTACTCAAATTATAGTCAATTTGCTAAACATTTCATTTATTTAGAGTTTGTACATGCAGCTAATTTAGTTTAAAAAGTAATCCAGTTAATAAAAAGTAATTTGCAGTAAATATTAATCAACAGTGTGAGGTTCAAAGAAGTTTTGCCCTTGGAAACAACAGTGTCACCACAAGGTCCATTTAGCTGTAGCTGTTCTCGGTTATGTCGCATGATCTTCATTAGCATGTACGGTCCTGCCCAGTGAAATGTACAAATGTAATATTTTTGGATTTTAAAGGTCCGGTGTGTAGGATATAGGGGGATATGTTGGCAGAAATATAATATGATAAGTATGTTTTCTTTAGTGCATAATCACCTGAAAATAAGTATCATTGCGTTTTCGTTATTGGAGGATGAGCTGTTTACATCTACACAGGGAGCAGGTCCTCATCCATGGAGATCACCATGTTGCACTGCCATGTTTCCACAGTAGCCCAGAACAGACAAACCAAACACTGGCTTTAGACAGAACCACTGATGTTTTCTCGTTGGCCACCATAGTTATTAGCCCCTCTGCAACAAGCAGTGTCAGAAAAACTGATTTTTTTAAATTTTTTTTTTAACATAAAACTGCTTTATTCTGTGTTTATAGCGTATATAAACCACTGGGTCCATTTCTTTTGGAGAGGAAGAGATAATTTGGCTCTCCGTAAAAACCTCCCGAACATCTGGATATTAAGTTATAAGAGAAAAAAGGTGAGCTGAGCTAGCGGCAATTTTCAGAACAGCATTGAAGAAACGCTGATTTGTAATGTGAAACTGCTTTATTTAGAGTTTTTATCAGTTTTAGTCACCTTGTTGTATGACATTGAATATATTAAACGACTAATGACTAAGGAGGAATCTGGAGCTAGTGGCTGGACCAGTTGGGAACCACTGCTTTAAATGGTAAGGTTTTAGCGAAAATGCATGTGTTCAGGAAGTACTGAGCACACGACTTGATAAATGAGACTTGGATTGTACTGCACAAGTTTGTAAACAGATGTTTTGGTGTAGTTTTGCTGTTGTTAAACATGGACCCCTATTACTTTAATTCATCAAGAATTTTCTCAGTTTTTGGATTCTTCGTTCATCGTGGAGGCTTGCAAGAAAAACAAAGTTTTCCTCACAAATTCAACACAACACAGCAGGAGGAACTGATGAACAAAGGTTATTTTTGGGGTGAAGCGTTCCTTTAAAGTGCTCAAGAAATAAATGGATGTTTTAGCATCTGTAACTTTATGACAACTGGGCAAACGTGATGTGACCCAGAGCTCCACAGCTCCAGAAAAGCTATGAAGCTTGCGGTGAGACTGTTTTCTCAGCAATCAATCAACCATTTATCATATGTAGAAGCCGTTGTGTTTGAGCTTACCTTAACGTGCCTTTATCCCAATACACGTTGCCTCAAGTGACTCCATTGACACAGATGGCACCCTGTTTATAAGGGCAGCCAAACTGGATCAGTGTCGACTGATATGCGGAACAGAGACTCCCGATCCAGGATCCTTCCTCTCCTCTCCTCTCCTCTCCTCTCCACCCCTCTTTCTCTTTAACGCCTGATTGTTTAAGTGATAAGTGGCGGTGATGGATGAGCCGGGCTTTGTGTAATTATTGTCCTGGTTATCATTGTCACTGCTGATAGCATACATCACCGTGTCCCAGCCCATTTTGCATGTGATAAATAATAGTAGCCAGAAAAAAAAAATGCAACCAAATCATTTGTGAACAGACCCCTGGAATGTAAACACACGCGCAGGCTAATGGAGGGTCCTGGTAGGTACGAGCGCTGATGGCGTGAAATCATGACTATGGTGTGATGGCGTGATACTAATGTTTTTACTGTGTGTGTGTGTGTGTGTGTGCTGTAATGAATGCCAAATGAGCAGCGCAATGGACTACACACACCCAGACACACACTTGTCTTCTCTACGAGCTCGGAGGCCTCGACACACTTGGCCTTTTTTCTCTCTCAGTGCGTGTCGTAGCCTATCCAAACAAAGCTGCTTTTAGAGAGCAGCCATTCAATCACTTTATATACTTTGTCAGAGGTGATTAACTGATTCTAATGCTTTATCATGCATCTATGATACTTGACAGCCCTCAGGTGATGTAATCTCTGAGGATGATTTATGGATTATGGCAATTAGCTCTCAGATAAAGGCTATTATTAAAGTTCATTTGCCTATTACAAATGACGGCGTGCATTGTGATATCTTTTTTCGAAGAACATTTACACAGTACCTGCGTGAAGATAGAATCTAATGCCAGATAAGGAATGGCTTGAGGAAGTCGGCGTTTAATCTACAGGCTATCTAGAAACTGTGATGTTCCTCACACAGCCACATGGCGAGATATCATCTGCCATTTGCTACATTTTCCCGCTCTGAGTGTTATGTGTAATAATGATAGTCGAACTTCCTGTTATCTTTGATCACCACAATAATACCAGCCTTGAAATAGTCTATTTGCGTTCCCTTTTTGCTGCGCTGCCTCCGCCTCTGCCTCACTCTCTCTCTCGGACTGGAGCGCACGTGACCTCTGACCCCGAGCTCTGTGGCTGACTGAGCATTATGACATGCTAATTGGCCATGTAACAATATATCAAACCGTGATATAATGCCATGTAAAATGTGAAAAACACATTGTAGACCAATTAGTGATGACAGGTCTTACTCTGCTGATGGCAGCTTATATTTAGCAAGTCATTTATTTAGCAAGTACTTAACAAAAATCATCTTTTTCATGCCCTTTTTTAAAAATTACTTTCTGGCTGTGTTTGTGTTGTCACCTCCAGAGATGAAATGTCAAACTTTTGTTTTGTTAATTGCAAAGATGATGATTTTTTTTAGAGATATTCACTGCAGGATTTTCCTAAAAAAATCAATGTATGAACTCAAACAGACGCACTCCCTCTCAGTCATCACTTATGACCCACTGTCAGTGTGTGGCTGCCCTCATTGTCTTCTTATTGTCTGTGTCGGGACGTTTATGGGCGTGTTTCCTCTCAGCGCTCAGGTGAGGGTAGGTCTTTATAAAAAGGTAGCGAACGGGAACCAGACCAGAAGCAGCAGGCATCAGAGACACAACTTTGAAAACAAACAAACAAACAAACAAACAAACGAAAAACAAAATGCAAATAGGCAAACGGCAAATGAGAGTGACTCGAGGGTTGACTTTTACTTTCACTGTCATTGGCGAGTGTGTCTACAAACAGTAACCGAGGCTCCTGTGTAGTATATCTTTAACGCTGCATTTTTATGAGTTTAGATATTTTCAAAAAGTTATTTAATAAAAATTACTACACTAAATGTGTAATATTCATACACAATCCATTACACTCTATACAATATTCAGAAATGTGCTATGTGTACCACTTGTTTATAATTTATTGTGCGGTTGAATGTATGGAGGATGTGGTTTTTAACTGTCAGCACCTTACAGGAGTAGCACTCCTAATTTTGTTGTGGTTTTTTTTTTTAACTCTTTATTTTCAACAAATTCATTGCAGGGGGGTCAAAGAGTCCAGTAGATCACATCATTTACAAAAGTATGAAATAACAGGTGCCTGTGTAGTTTGAAATATATCCATTTTGCACATTTTAGTCTAGCAGTCATACTTTCCACACAGAAAACATCCGTAATTTTGTCCTCCAATAGGACAGAAATAAGTGTGAAAGGGGGATGAGAGCGATGGGACAACACGCAGCAAAGGGCTGCAGGCTGGAACTGAACCCACAGCCAGTATCAGTGGATGTTTTATGAATTGTTCTGGAGTAAATATGTATATTTACAGTATTACATTTCATTATTAAACATTTTTTAATCCACAAAATGTTGATTTTTTTTTTCTGTGTTTGAACAGGTACATTTGAAGGGGCCTATTATTACGCTCATTTTCAGCCTCATGCTTGTGCTTTGAGGTTTCTACTGGAACATGTTTACATGCTTTAATGTTCAGAAACGCTTTATTAGCTTCAGACTGTCTGAAACACTTCATATTAGCGCCTGTCTCTTTAAACCCACCTTTCCAAAAAGCCAGTCTGCTTTGATTGGTCAGTGTTTCCAGGTCTTCCATATCTCTGAGCCTATGCGTCGTCATTGTAGCCTGGGAGCGACTGTAATGGAAAATAGCGACTCTTTCCACTGTGAAAATTCACCAAAATCTTCCCAGCCAGACATGTTCAGCAGGAAAATGATCCAAAATCGGAGCTACAAAGATTACATGTCTCCCCGATGTTAGCATGTAGCTACATGTAGCAGTGTATGTAATGTAAACACTTGCAGCAGCATGTCTGGAGCAGGTGACCATACAAAGAAATCCATCACCAGCTGACATCAGCTTGTCTCGTTATAAACAGAATATTCAGAGAGGTCTGACGCCTCCTGAGGTTTTTACTTTTACGTCTCTTTAAGCACTTCTTCCGATAAAGCCCAGTCTGCTCTGATTGGTCAGCGTTTATCTCGCCATCTCTGCTCCGTCACTGCAGCCTTCTTGGCAGAAGTGGACATGTTCCAGTAAGAATATGATGTTTCCTTGACATTAGCGTGAGGCTACATGTAGCAGTGTTTGTAATGTAATGTTTACCTGACGTTAGCATGTAGCTACATGTAGCAGTGTATGTAATGTAAACAGTTGCAGCAGCGTGTCTGGAGCAGACGATCATATCAAGAAATCTGTCACAGCCGACGTCAGTTTGTCTCGTTATAAACAGAATATTCAGAACGGTCTGACGCCTCCTGAGGTTTTTACTTTCACATATGTTTACCTCATTATTTCAAACTTTGACCGACACATTATTTATCTGACAGGAGATAAGGAGAAGCTCAACAGGTCCTCTTTAAATGTACAGTCTGTCTGTTTCTGACCTGAGCGAGCTGTAGTAACTTGAACACCCCTGACTGAGAAGGAGTCACAAACAGGAAGCAGGCACCTCAATTAAAGAGGAGAATAAAAGTCAGAGTGAAGGAGGTCTTACAGAGGGGGGGGGGGTGAAGTCTGACTCTGACACATCAGATCAGTGTGTTTTTCACTGACAGACTCGAACACACTCTAACAAACACACAGACAGTGTTTCAAACTGAGGTGACAGTGAAGATGTTGAGCTGTCAGCACTGATTTAAACTCCCTCTTATTTCTCCGTCCGTTTTATTTTTCCTCTTCACTTCCTCCTGCCGTCTCCTCGCCTGTATCTCTGTGTTTCTCTGCTCTCCTTCTGCTCATGTATCTTTTAATTGTATCATAAAAATCACTCCTTCACTCTGCCATCTGTTTCTCTGTTTCCTCCGTCTCACTCTGATAACTGACCTGCTAACGTCAGCTGCTCTCATCCGTCTGTAACGTGATTACAAAATCAAATGTTTGAGGATTCCTCTGCCTCCCTGAAGACGCACAGAAAACAAACTTATCACAGGTTTAATTTGAGTAGGTAAACTCTTAGCTGTGAGCACATCAGATGTAACCCCGCTCACTTTTAATATCGCAGCCGTCCACCTCAGGAAAATCACTCACTTGTGTAAAGTAAATTAAAGTCTGCCTGAAAACAGTCCGTCAGCCTCACGGCAAAAAATGAAAAGTCAATAAGACATCTTGTAGGAGCTGTGTTCCCCTCCAGGTGATGTTAATCTCTCACCTCCAAACATCGGATCAAGTGCCTTTGTATTCACACGCGCCTCGTTATCTCCAACATGATGAAACTCACAGGATGCTGCACTCAATGATCGTCACTTCAGGCTGGGAAAGTCCGTCCACACACATTTATTAAAGCAGAGCTGAACCTGGAGCTTTAATATGAAATGTTTTGGAGGAAGCTTTGACTGAATTCTGACGGATGACTAAGGACAGGAGGAGGTGACACACACACACGACATGGAGTCGCAGATGATGTGAGTTTGTTTGGGCGTTACAGGATAAAAGAAATGTTGTCACAAAGATGATTGGCTCTGACAGGATGAAGGTGTGACGACAGAAACGATTATGAAACAGAGAAGAAGAAGAATGAGGAGAGCTCAGAGATGAAGCAGGTGGCTGTGACACGATTCATTAAGTTGGACAAGATGGAGGGAAGTAAACGCCAAATATGGTCAGAGAGCAGCGTTTGAGAGTGAAACCATTTGTTATGAGAATACATCACGTGAAATGAGGGCCGGTCAGTGCGGAGGTCAAAGATCAAATCATTTTATATCACCACCAGCTGTGAGCCTGAAGGGGATCATGTGTTTGTCTGTCTGTCCCAGCCCTCATCACATACTGCTGCTTTGTCATGATGTCAGCACCAGACACCAACACACAGAGGCGGTGTGATACACACCGGGCGGCCGCAGGCAACAAACAAACGTATTAAATAGCGTCACTTTGTCAGTGGACGTCCACATGAGATACTAACACTAGAGTCCTCAATCTCAACCCGAGCCCCAACAGGGCCTTGAAAAGCCTGACAGGTTGGACCAAGTTTAGGCCACAAATGTGTACTGATTGGCTCTCTGCAGGCAGGGACAGAAGGACAGGGAGCAGGGACAGAAGGACAGGGAGCAGCCAGGCTCTGTGTCCGGCTCTCTGTCCGTCCTCTCGGCCCGAGCAGGAAGCTTCTCTGGTGGTGAAGTACAGTGTGGAGAGTTGGTGATCCTCCGAGCTGGTCCAGTTTCACAGAGATGTGCGCAGCCTGTTGCGCCACACAGCCGATGTGTCCCGGGCATTAGAATCTGACTGAAATTTTTTGGGGGGGTGGGGCTCAGGCACAGTATTTTAGGTGATGATCTGGAACAAGCCAGGCACTGAGTTACCTTACGTGGCGATATGATATGCGCCGGCCAGCGGCATTAATCTGAGCAAGTATATAGTATAAAGAGCAAGAAAGTCCGTATAGGGTAGGGTCATCACACCGTGACCTCCAGCATTCACTGGGGCAGTTTGTAGCCGAGTGTGAAGCGGTCGGGAAGAGAGTCAGTGACAGTTTCTGTTGGTAAATGGTGGACTGCCCCCTCTGGGTTGGAAGGCAGGGTCACCCAGAGCTTCTGGATCTTGTGGAGTGGAGTGTGAGATAGATCAGAGGTTTGGTGCAGTGATGTGGGCGCTGTGTTGGACCGTCATGGTTCAGAGGGAGCTGAGCCAGAAGGTCAAGCTTTCTATTTCCTGCTCCATCTGCGTCCCAACCCTCAGCTATGGTCATGAGCTCTGGGTAGTGACTGAAAGAATGAGATCGTAGACTATTGCAGACTATTTACTGAAGCTTACCAGCCTGTCGCTTTGAAGATAATTACAAGCACGACTGTTCTCGGCTTTCAGTGTCTGATAGTCCATCACCAACATCTTCATCACGTCTCGTCAGTGATAATGAAACATAGATTTCATCTTTAGTTTTCATCATCAGATCTATTTTGTCTCGTCATGGTCTCATTTTCGACATGGAAAAAAGGTCGTTCGCGACAAATCTTTGTCGTAGTTTTCATCAACTTTACTTGAGTTAGTTGTGTTTCATCCACACACCACTGGGACTTCCTGTCACCCTCGCATTTTATTGAAGCCATACTGTGAAAAACGACGTGCAGAGCTGAAGCTTGGCCACTCGGACACTCGGACACTCGGAAAGATATGTAAAAAGCAAATCAGCAGTGTCTCAAAGCGTCTGTCACTGACGTGTGACGCTGGCAGCAGGTTTAGTTTTCTGTAAAGTAGTGTTGGTTCAGACTGTTTCATTTCAGATCCACTTCCTGTTTGGAAAAACATCCAGGTCACAAATCTCTTATTGAAGCTTTCAGCTCCGCTAATCTTCATCAGCAAAGAGCATTGTACAAACATTCAGACTGTGGCTTCATCACTGTGACCAAACAACTCACCAAATGATTTTAGATTGACTCAGATGTTGCTAATCTCAGTTAGGGCACATGGCGCCGTGTCAATATGGCGTCTTTCATGTGAAATAACAAGAAGAGTTTTATGTTTGGCAGAAAGTTGTGTACGACAAGAGACCAACGGTCATAGTGAGATGCTTTTCAGGGTCTTTAATCCAGCGCTGATTTCTTTGATGAAAACTAAAATGAAAATGAACTTTTGTCCTTGATGAGCACCAGATGTTGATCAGCTAAAAATAGATCTTGATATAAAAACTGAGGCAAAATCTTAAGTTTCATTTCTGTTGATGAGACAAGACGTGTTGACAGATGTTAGGTACGAACCGCACAGACGGACCTGAGTTCATTTTGACCGGACCAGACAGGTTAGGTGTGAACGCACCCTCAACGTCCAGGCCGCTGTGGATCAGCAGCGCTTCCAGTACAGTCACACAACATGTCTCATTTTTCACACTGTCCCATCCGTGTCGTCCGCACATGTCACACCACCCCTCCTGACCCCGTCAGCTCCCCGGCCGGGGCCAGTGTTGATGTTATTCTACGTCCCCAGCAGCTGCAGCGAGGCTTCCTGAGCATCTTGGTGCTTTTGTCCACACTCCAACCTGCGCAGCGAGAAACTTCCAGTCCCAGTGAAGATTTATGAAACTCTCGCTGTCGGGGGTGAGCGTCCTCCGAAGCAGGCGAAGGGTTTGTTCTTAAAACAATAACATGCAGAGGCAGAGCATCAGCCACGCTGGTCTGTGTGGAGGGATCGCTGCAGTACGAGGAGACGCTGGTTTATACTGTCTTCGTAGCTTTTATACAGTTGGGCTCTGAAGCGCTTCTATTTGTCGTAACAACTGTACGCTCTGAGGAAGAAGAGTCATAATTGTTCACTTATAATAGTTTGAGGAAAAGCAGCAACTTCAGTTAAAGTGAATATGTTTAGTCAAGAGTTTGATGTTGAGGTTTTTATGCACTGAAATGAACTGAAGAAGGCTGACAGGAGTGATGAAACTGATCAGTAAAGCTGTGGGTCGTTAGACCGAAGCAAACCTAAAACACGAAAATGCCTCCATAGACGGGAAAGTTGGAGATCATTTTCTTTGTGTTTGTCACTATGGATGACACTTTCACACAGCACACGGTCATGTGACACAGTGTTACGATGAAAACACAGATTAGTGCAGTTTAAAGTAAAAGTAGTGATGTAGGAGCGCTTAGTCAACACGTCCTCACTGTGACCTCGTCACATGTCCACGTTTGGTCATGGACTGTCCACGTCCACATATGACGTCCAAGGTACCCTGGGTGTGTTGGTTGTTGACGTACATGTATTGTCTGTTTTAGAAACACACTTCCTGTTTTCAACACTGCAAATTGCTGTTTTCCTTCAACAACAAACGCCAATGTGTGGGGTTTAAGAAAAAGACCAGGGTTTGGCTCTCTCAGGTCAAAGTCAGTGGTTGTTGGACCCACCCACCGCATTTGGACTTTTGCCACCATAAGTTTCATCCTTGTCCCGCTACGTTTCCCCCTGACGCCACTGGGCGCCGTTAAACTATAACAGCAACTGGCCGTGTATCATGTTAACGTTAAAGGACGCCTTTTTTTATTGGTTTCTGACGCTGCGAGTCACGCAGGCGCCAGATTTTGATGACTTTGGAGTGAGACATTCACACCCACGGACAATTTAGTCACCAATTAACCTGCATGTCCTTGGACTGTGGGAGGAAACCGGAGCACCCGGAGAAGACCCACACTGACACGGGGAGAACATGCAAACTCTGTGCAGGAGGGCTCCCCCACCTCGGGGTTTGAACCATGAGCCCTGATGCTGTGAGGCAACAACCCTAACCACTGCGCCACCATGCCAACGTGACCAATATTTGACCCGTCCTGAACGCTCCTCCGGACTGAGTGGGTCTTCACAGATAACACAACTTTGTTCTTGGCAAAGTTCTTGTAACGAACGTCCTCAAAGGACCAGCTGTGATCACAGCACACTGACCTAACAGAGCGGCACCCTGCGACCACACCTCCGACCACGAGCCCTGACACTCTTTGTACTTTATTATCATCTGTTGACCATGGCGTGTGAATACAGGCTTCAAACTGAGTGCGATACTTCCACCAACACTGAGAAGATTTTGTTAATCCCATTAATCTGTGTGTGCTTTCTCTACCTCCTCTTTCTTCCTCACTGTCCAGCCTCCCACCCACCTTGGCCCCTGTTCACTCTCTCCTTCTCAAGTTTTGTCTCCCTCCATTTTTCTCTCTCCCCCTCATATTCTGGACAGTTTAACACATGCCAGACCTCTTCTGAAATGTGTATGAGGGGAAAAGAGAGACAGTGATGAAAGACTGGTTTAAACATGTGCAAGAAACAGCTGTTGGCACATGTGCGTCCTGCATATATATTTTCTATTTGGGTTTTCAATATTACGGTTTCAGAGGAATGGCCTCAGTTTATTTAATTGTCAGCTGTGGCGACGGACCATCGTGGGGTTTGTTTTGGACCAGTTTGGATTTAATGTCTGGTCACGATTTGTTCGGAAATGCTAAAAGGAACAATTGTTTTATATTTTATCTGTGGAGACAGCTTCAGCTCCACACCAGTGTGATAAATACTTCAATGACCAAGGACACTAGGGCTGTATTTAACACCACTTTAGTCAAGTCCCAGACAAGTCTTCGAATCAAAGGGGTCCAAGTCAAGTTCAAATAGGCCTGAGACAGTCAAGACAGACACCAAAAAATCCAAATAGTGTCCAAATATCCTTCACACTGCTATCAGTAGACAGAGAGAGTAAAAAAAGCCAGCTGGACTCGGGCAAGAATGGCACAAGTCCAAGTCAAAACACAGACGAGTCTCAGAAAGGTCCAGTGTGAAGGATTTAGGGGGACATACAGCAGAAATGGAATATAATATAATAAGGATGTTTTCTTTGGTGTATTATCAACTGAAAATAAAAATCAATGTCTTAACGTTACCTTAGAGTTTTATATCTACGTAGGGAGCAGGTCCTCGTCCACAGAGATCGCCATGTTGCTCCGCCATGTCTCTTTACACCATCTCTGACTCTAGACAGGGCCGTTAGCAACCCCTACCTGATGAGAGTGTCACAGAACATTGAATTTTTTTTAATAACTTTTTTTATTTCAGTGGAGTTTTAATCACCAGAGGTCTCATTTATAAACTTTTCATCTGCACAAAACGAGGCCTGACAGAGGCGTGCGCCACTTCTAAAAAATATATCAAAGGTTTTGATGAACTTGTCGACACAGATGGTGCGGTCGAAACCTGATTGTAGACATCTTCAAATATTATTTGGCACACGTCATTTTGGTTTTTGCCCATACGTTGTTTTTAGTATGGATCCTGTGCACAGTTTAATAAAGGAGACGCCTGGTCTCATTGATGTAGAAAGAAGGAGAGCAGAGTCCTGCACCAGGTCGGGCACCTGACAGGTAAACTGCAAAATAATATGTATGTATACATGTATATAAATTAACAGGCAGCAGGTGAGAACAAAAATCTATTTTATTTTTCAGAATAAAACAAAGTAAGAAGCTGTGCAGTATATGTGTAATATTTTAACATCTAAATCACTGTTATCAAGCTGCATGTTCCTTTTATTTTGAAAGTCAGTGTAACAAATGGAACATGTCCAAAAATTAGTATT
>JAPZEB010000010.1:7465517-7494229 GCA_029783705.1 Chaetodon striatus
CTACATGTAGCAGTGTATGTAATGTAAACACTTGCAGCAGCGTGCCTGGAGCAGATGACCATATAAAGAAATCACTCGTGAGCTGACGACAGCTTGTCTCCAGAGTAGAAAAAAACACTGAGAACAGAATATTCAGAGGTTTTCACTCACAGGGATACTTTAATATATGCTTACCTCATTACTCAAAACTTTGGCCACGTTTAACATGAACATCTAACATCGTAACATTATATATATGTATGACAGAAAATAAGGTAGACGGACAGTCTATATTTGTAGTTTTTATTAAACTAAAATGATGTCTCTACGATAGCAAAAACTGTGTTGTATGTTGTGCAGGCACAGTCGAGTGTTAACATGTAGTCATACCAAAAGATCAGCAGTCTTCACAGTCCTCCACTCACTTCATTCCATTTCTGTGCAGCTCCTGAAGAAATCAGTCCTCCCTTTGGCAGTTTGAAATGTCACCTGATCTCATCAATTACAGTCTGCTCTACAGACAAACTCTCCCTCGCACCTTAATGGAAGTTTGAGGAGATTAGATGTCTGACAATCAACTGAAAGGCTAAAAGACCAGAGAGAAGTCACCTGTGTTCATTTAAGAGAATACTGAGGAGTTACACTGAACACCTGTAAGGGCTCTCTGCTTCTCACTGTAGTGCAGTGTGGAAGGAATAAATTTATATCAGTGAACAGTCGTATTTATTTTTTGGTTCATGTGATCACAGTTAATAAGGTGTCATGTCAGTTTCATGTGAAAACCATGTATTTCCAAAGTGTCAACCTGGAATGAGACTAAAAAGAAATGTAGATAATCCAGTGTGTTTTTAAATTACTTACTTATTTTTCCCCTCAAAGTACAAAAACAAAACAAAAACCCCGACATCCTTCATTTAAAATTTTAAATCACCAAATTTGGACAGATACACAGTTTTCTTTGGACAGTAGCGTAATGTAACGTTGACATATTTTTCTTATTCAGTTTTACAGAATCCCTGCAACTAACACTTTTTCTTTTATAAACTAAAAGATGTACTTTAAAATATTTATTATTGTTTTTTAATTTAATTTTTTATTTTATTTATATATATTTTTTATTATAATGAGCGACTGATGTTGGAACAGTCCACCTGACAGTGGTGACACGGTACCAATAAAGCAGGTGGGTGCTGTTTGGTTGCTATGGTACCGCTCCCCCCGCCCCTCTAAGTGGATCGGTCCATCATGTGAGGTCAGAGGTCAGAGGTTAATCGGGAAGTAAATAAAATCAAAACAAAACAGAAAGAGCGCAGTAAGTGAACTAAAGATACAAATTAGATGGACAAAGAAGCCAAAATCAAAAAGACACAAATAATAAAATACTCCAGGCAAATGATGTGAAAAAAGAGTTTTAAGATGACACATTTATTGGAAAATAACGTAACCTAACTGTTGCTAATGATGCTAGTGATGCTAAGTCTTGCTAACGTTAGCAGCAACGTCCAGCTAACGACCAGAGGGGGTGTTACTGTGTTACAGAGGAGGCTGCCACGGGCCAGGGTCAAGAAGAAGAGGTCACCGCCTGCCACTGAGGACTAGCTACACGACAACATCTCAACAGGTGAGACTGCTAGTGCTAAGCTAGCTCATATAGTGACAGTTAACGGAGCTAGCTAGCTAGCGGCAGTGCTAATGCTGTACATTGAGGTGGCTCAAACGTTTCTTCTATAGGGCTGTAGTTGAGTGTATCTGTGCTGTAAATCCTGTTTGAAATTCATTTTAAAGTTTTTTATTTGTGAATAGCAGACTGCTGTCATGGTGCCGTTCTGATCTGAGATGTTTAGCACCAGTGTTGGGCAACTTACTCTCAAAATGCAATGTATTACACATTACAGGTTACCTTTATTTGAAAGTCTTACCTTACTTTACAATATTATTCTCTGAGTAGAATAATGAGTTACTCACTACACTTTCAACAAAATGACCTCAGAGGAACCAATAGGCATTTCAAATGGATGAGGGTCATGTTGTTTGACAGCAGCTAATCAAAGCACAGTTCATTTTAAATCCAGTGCTGCAGGTCTGACCCATTCATGCATTCACATACAGTACAGTGCTTACCACTCTGTGTTTAAATGAAAAAAATGACAAAGCTCCATTAAATACCTTAGAGCTTTTAAATAAATAAATAGTCTTTGGACACAGGGAGGGTCAGGCAGAGGATCAAAGTCTGATAATTATGAGATGTGGACAAATGTCTGTGGGCCTGTCATATAAAACACAATAAACAAATATTGAGGTTAGCTAAACAAACAGATTGGCATGCAAGTCACTACGACAGCGCAAATTAATACATCAGAGCTAGAGGACCAACCTGCTCATCCTCGCTGTGCCAGTCAGCTACAGCAGCATCAGAGAGAGAGTTGTGCATAAGAAGACGACGGTGTGCTGGCGCTGCTCTGCAGTTGTATTTAGGCAATGTGAATGGAAACACATCCAACATAAACTAACATCACCCAGATGTGTTGATCACTGGGATGAGGAAAAAACAAACTGGAGACCAGCTCATCAACCCCACTGCTTTTAGGCAGCCTTAGGACGCGACAGCAGAACGGGAGACGGTGTAAATGTTGTAGGTGTATGAATGGAAACACAGTGAACATAATAATGCACAGTATGGCATCACCCAGATGTGCTGCCCACTGGCACCCCTCTATGATGTAGTCTGTAGTGACATGACACAACAACCTTCAGGAGATATTTTTTCTGGTGGGGCACTAGTGTAAGTGTGGCGGTGTGGATCAGTGTGAATTAATGAAAAATGAAAACAACAAACAGTTTAATTTGGGTGGTAATGTGTTGTAATATGTCATAATAGTGCCCGAAATTTTGTTGGCAACATGTTATATCACTCCGTTACTGCTAAAACGTAAAGTATTAGGTTACTTTTGTAACACATTACTCCCAACAGTACTTAGCACATGCAATAAATCAATGATTCTTATTTTCAGGTGATTATACATGAAAGAAAACAAACGCATTGTATTATATTCAGTTTTTGCCGATATATCGCCCTAAATCCTCTACACTGGACCTTTAAATCGGTGTGAAACTCTAGGGTGATGCAGGACCCCTTCATGCCTCAGCTTCTTGATGTTCATTTTGCAGTAGACCATTTCAAAGGAACGGCATTTCGAGTCAACAGCTTGGGTCCATGTTTACTTCCTGTCAGCTGATTACATTAACATACAATGCCAAACCTTAGTTTTGTTTGAAACGGCCTATACATCATCCCCTAGTTACTGTGCTGTTGTGTTCCTGCGCTGTAAATCCTGCTGAGATTCAGGTGTGTATAAGTCTTTGTTAATAAGGTGTGTTTACACAGTGTACCTGTGTCGTAAAACCTGTGCTGATGAGATACAGGTGAATTTATTTCTAGTCATTGAGCTGTTGACTTTGAGTTTTCCTGTCGTGTAAATCCTGTGTAGATGCAGGTGAGAAGTCACCTTTCTAGGAACATGTCTGGCCATCCGGCATTTCATTAGACTTTCACCGTTTTTTTCTGTCGCAAAATAAGGAAATGAATACATGTTTTTATGTTGAGTATGCTATCAAATTCAGGATTTGTCCGACCCTTTTCAGGGTTTGAGGTGTAACCCTGTGTAAGCTGATACAGTGACTCTGTCGGTGAGAATGCATGGTGCTGTTATGCCGAGATTTTATAGAAAGATCAGGTTTCTGTGTAGGAATCACTGATTTTTGTTCCCTGTCAGCAGAGGAGACAAGGAGCAGTTTAAGGGCCCTAAAGGCAGATCAATCAGCGCTTGTCTGTGGAAGTTGAACTGTTGGAAAGGTCAGACAGGTCAGGGAGCAGCGAGAGTTCACCGCCTGAAGCTGTCTCTGCCATCATCACGAACAATAGGTCATTGTCACGGGAGGCAGGGTCGCTTGTACCAATTTAATTGGTCCAAAAATCAAAGCCGGTTATTTGCATGATTCAGAAATTAAATATATCGCAGAATATCTGTGAGTGTTTTGAGTGAGAATCAGGTGCACACAGCACAATGGATGACCTGAAATGACAGCAGCTTGGATACATGAGCCACTAAGTACCCCATAAAACACCTTCACGCCTCTCCTTCTCGCTCTTTCCTTCTCCCTCTGTCTCACTTTCTGCCCCTCCACCCCTCTCCATCTGTCTCTTTCCATAGCCCTGTCTTACTCTCACTCCCCCCTCTCTTCTTTTTTTTTCTTCATAGACAGATGATACGCTGTCCTCCTTCCAACACCCTCGCAGTAGCATATTTCTCTCCCTGGAGCAAGTAACTCTGTCTTCTGCCTGTGTCCACACTCCTGTCCCCCCCCCCACCACCACACCCCCAACAACACAACCCAGGACAAGCATGGCCTGCAGCTTCGATGGCCCTCCGTGGAACAAAAACACACGCTGCCTCTCAAAAGCCTCCTTTATCCGCGGCGAACAAAAAGACGGCTTCACCTCCGCACTGTTCCCACCATTAGGCCCTGGCCTGGGCCCTTTTTCTCCTCGTCCCCTCCTCTCTCCCTCCTGCTCACACCCCCCCACTGGCTCCTTTCAGCATGGGGCAGTGGGGGTGTGAGGTACGGCCTTTATGTTCACATGTGTCCATGCTGGTTTACTCTGTCAGACTTGCCCCCTTCACAATAGGCCTGCAAAGAGATTGACCAGCAGCTTTTGACGCGACCACCCCCATTCAGATATGAATGAGCATGGGTGGAAAAACACACCTGCACCTTTATGTGGGTTTGCAGTTAATGCTGGAGGGGTTTGTCTGTTCTGGGTGACTTGGACGTTTGGAATTAAGCCTGAAATCGACTCTGAATCAGTGTTGGGTATCGTTTGGGTTTTTCTTGTCCCAGTACCGGTGCCTAAACGGTGCCTGAACCAATACTTTAAAAAAAAATACAGCACAAACGACCTTTAAAGAAAGTCTTTTTTAAAATTGCAAAGGCAAATTTAAACCTGAAATTGAACAATATGTTTGGCCTAACTGTTTAAAGTATACTTACTTATATAAATATAAATAGATACAAAACACTAAAACAAATTCACCTAATAAATAAAACATAACCAAACCAATAATTCAGCATGAGATAACAGTAAGATACATTTTAGGTTTGAATCAATAATTGTCTCTCTAAGTCAACTAAGCAGACATTTCACCATCATCTGTTAAGGAGCAGCTGAGATTGTCACTACAGTGACAATAGCTGGTCCACCTTAAGTGAGCCTGATCAGGTTCCAGTTGGAGGTTAACTTTGCTTCCTAACTTCGGTGCTAATCCGCTCACTTTAATCAGCAAGTGGTGGAAACTTGTCTGGGGTCTTGAGGAGTTGTAGCATATATTCACTGACAGTTAAACTCAACTGTTCACACACTGCACTGCTACGTTTAACTTCATACTCTGCTCCAGTCGCTGCAGCCACAGTGTCACCGTCACCGGCAAGCAGGTTAAAAAGAGGAGAAGTCATGGCGTCACATCGCTTCATATCTTTAGGGATCAACACATGCGCAGTGAAGTCTGGTCTGCACTTGTAACGGCTCAGTAGTTGGCGCAGTATCATAGAGCACAGGCGATGACTGATTCTGTTCACAGGAGTGATGGGTGTCGTAAGATTTTGTTGATATTCTTCTCTTATCAATACTCCTTATTGGTTTGGTACTCTTATTGGTTCTTTTTCATTACTAAATAATCGCTTTTTAGAATATATGCCAATTTAAGAAGGAATAAATTCAGAGCAGAGCAGGATTACTGAATATTTTAGATATAACTACATTTTGTTTTTAGAGCAGAGGCAGTAATTTTTACAACAGCAGAGTCGCTGTATAAATAATATTCCTGACATCAAAATACTGAGCAAAGTTTAGTATTTATCAGTCACTATTTGTCATTCCTCCTGTCCTCTGTCCTGCTCCGCCGATGTGATTCACAGTGTGCAGGTAACATTAGTGCTGGTAGAGGGAAGAGGGGTCGTTTGTGTCAGCAAGCAGCTTAGTTTAAAAATATTTGCCCAGTTTTAAGATAAGTAGCAAACTAAGCTTAACGGTTAGACTACACACAGACAGCTGTTTTTTAGGCTTAAGAGCTAGCAGAACTAGTGTGCTATCCTTGTGTAAAAATAATGTTAGCTGCGGTGGATGAGGGCAAAGAGAGCAGACTGAAATATCACTGTCTACATGTTAACATGTCTAGGGGCCATACACATGCTGCGTTTTTTGCGCCCTCAAATTCATTGCTAACGATGTAGATGGTTAGCAGGCATTCTCAAACGCCAGAGCGATGCTGTCGCAGTGCGCAGACGTTCAAGACCACCTATTTTTCAGAGTGCAACAGCTGCATCAGAGACAAACTGAGCTCAGCTCTTGGAATGTAGCAGCGCACACTGCACGTCAGGTGACAAGGAACAACCAATCAATCTTGAAAGCTGGTACAAAAAAGGCACAAGAGTAGCACCCAGCGCCTGACTTTGCGTTTTCCAGGTGGTTAAAGATGGGGCATGTGTACAGGCCTTTATACTTGTTGAATATGTGTATTGATAAAGTATTGGCTTTTTACTTGGCAGAGGTTTTATCTCACTTACAGTAACGAGCATAGTTGCCGGTGTCAACTCAAATAATTTTTGAGTTATCTGCTCTTTGTTTTCACCGCAGGTTCTCTGCTGTTTACCAACTTTACTCAGTGTCATGTGGGGGTGAGAGGCAGCAGGATGATAATGAAGTTAAGCAAAATTTTTACAAGTACCGCTTAAAGAACCCATAACGTCGGAGCTGATCAGAATACAACAGTCTTTGATAATTTAGCCCTGGGGCTTGTTTAATACCTGGTTTTGGTATCCATCCGCAGTTGGTCTTGGTTGGAATATTTTAAAATGAAAAATAAACATAGAAGTAGGAATTATAATTCTGTAATAATTGAAAAAGGCTGTAATTAAAGACCATAAACAAATGCTTTCTATATGAAAACGTTCTGTTGTATATCGGCTGCCTTTCAATTAAGTACACCCAAAAGTTCTGTCAGGCCGAGTGCACTGAAGGAGGCTAAACAGTGTGCACCCAAAGAGCAGATGAGTGGACGTCACCTTTTTGTCTGCTGTAACCCTCCAACATAAACTGCTCATATATGTGTTTGATTGGGCTGAACTTGACCAGGAGAACTGGGTCAGATGTGTAGCAAACATTTTTTCCAGCCCGACATGTCATAATATTTTGATATCATGAGCAAATGATACGTTCTCTTGTTCAACATATGGGAGCACCACTCAATCAATGAGGTCTAACGACGCGGTGGCAAATTTGCATTGCGTGAATACAAAGTGGGTCATTTGGAAGCGTTGTTGGCATGTAGACCCTGTCATAAAAACCAAATGCGTTTACATATTCAGCAAATGCCCCTGTTCAATGTAATGTTCACCCTTACATTCATTCCTCCTTTCAAAAACACCAAACGAGATGCCTGGGCCATTTGACTCTGACTGGGTCCATGAAGAAATCATTATCCCCATGACCCGAAGCTATTAATTCCATCTCTCACTCCTCCCTCTGTCTCTCATTTCTCTCATTCTCAAGACAAATTCATTTACATGAAAGACCACTCACACTGGCACGGGCCTGCAGGTAAATGACAATCTAACCAACGATTTCATGCAATATTACCATTCCTCAGCTGCGCACGCAGTCCACGGGCTGTGGTAAGTGTATCATTAATAAATCTGCCCCTTTCCCATGACTGAAGGGATCAACATGTTTTAATTATCCTGCCGTGATTTGAACTCGATCAGCGTAGCGTTCAGTTACACAAACATTCCACCAGCGAGCGAGATAAACACTCTGCCTCTGCACTCTGCATACAGAAAGAGGAGCAGGGACAAGGTAAGACACGGTCAGACTCTGTCTGTCTGGGTAGTGGAGCTGTGAGGTTTGTTTAGTGCAGCAGAGAGACAGACGTGTGTCCTGACAAGTCTGGACCTGGTTGTGTCTGACAGGCCGCAGCAGTGCAGACAGAGAAGACAAGGGGCGGAAAAATCAATATATCATAACGTGGTTCAGATATTTAAGCAAAGTAAGAAGAGAGATGAATCTCTGTTTGTCGATTAAACACTCGTCCCTAACCCGGTGATCTGGACGGTTCCATCAGGTCCATATAAATTTGAGGGGTCAATAATAGGTTAATTTTTTAAAACTTTTATCTAAATTTTCTTTGTTTTATTTTTCCATAAAATACTTTCACAACTTAAATCTTTAGAAAAACACACACACTTTGACAAGGAAAACTGGGTAATCTCCTTCTGAAAACTGATGTAGCGTCAAAAAATCCCATAATAAACTTAAAGCATATTGTAATTCAGGTGGTCTGTGAGATAACTAGACTTCTGCACATCTTGACTCTGTTTTCAGGCTTTTGAAAAGTGATTCTAGTCCGTGAAGGGAGACTTTGGCCAATCACAGGCCATTTCAGAGAGAGGATGTTCCTATTGGCTGTTCCACATTTGCAGATGCGTGTGCACGTCCCTTCGGTCAAAGCCTGAATCAGTGGCGGTGAATCCTGGCGGAGTCTGAAAGACAGTAAACAAAAAAAGACGTGTCGGTATTGGCGAAATGTTTCGTGGATGAAAAGAAAACGTTGCTAATAATTTAGCATTCTGCTAACTGGAGCTAAAGGCTCACAGCTGCAGCTTGAAGTTCACATTTATATAGCTAACGTTAGCTAGAGCTTTGAATCACAGTGTCTTCCGCCTTGCTCCCTGCTGCTACAGACCACCTTGCCAGAAGGAGGCCGGCAGCAGCTCCACAACCCCAGCTGCAGGGGATCGGACAGCCCCGACTCCCCATTGGATCAGCAAACTTTATGTTGCTGCCATTACAGAGGGTAGACCTGGTGCTGCTGCTGGCCACCAACCCACTTGGACATCAACCTCTGGAATATTTGCGCTGGTCGAACTCAAGCTGCTAACGCCTTGTTTCCACTTGTATCTGTACATAGACAAGCCAACAGGAAGTCTGTTCATTCTGAAAGGAATCTCGATATCCACAATATTTCAGTCCGGAATTTGCGGCGGGGATGTTAAAAAAATTGAACTTTTTTGAATGGTGGATTTTGGAGAGACTTTATGACAGTGTGCTAGCTTAGCTAACAGGCTGCTAACTGGCTAACAGGCTATTTCCTTAAGTTCAGTTGCCTGGGTTTACTGTCAGGTGCATTTGTTTGATTAAAAAGAACTTGTTGGTCTAGTTTTAACGCACTGTGAATCGGAGTAAAATATGGTTATACATTATGTACAGTCAGATTGTCATTATGACTTGCTCAGCCGTTCATACGTCTTTGTAATTAAATATTTACAAAACATGCCGCGTACCTGGCATTTCCTGTTTGTTTTTTTTCCCGGTAATGTTCCAAGCGAATATTCCAAACTATTGGATGGCGAAATCCGAACAGAATTAGCCCCTCCTCTATGGCAACAGGTAGTTTCTATCAGGTTTCTATCCATCCGTAAAGAAATGCACTTCCTTGCGTTGGACACTAGAGGCATCATTCGCTTTTTTATGGCTCTACGGACACAATACGTAGGTGGAAACGGGGCGTAAAGCTGGTCTATTTCCAGAGCTGCAGTCTGCTATCCGCCTGGGAAACAGTTCACAGCTACAGCGAGCGAGATGGCCGAGCGGTGGGATGGCTAATGTTAGCGAGCTAATTTTTGTCTCATTTGTAGTCTGATTAAGAGATAGAGTAAATGTTCTGCGTGCAGCTCTACAGTGAAATAAGATTAAATAAATTATTAAATGTATGCGAAACACTGAGCTGCTGTATGAACATGTGAATATGCCTGTGGTCGTCTGGTAGGAGGGGCTTAGGACAGCGTGGGGAGAGCTGCAGGAGGAGGGTGTATTTTCAAATTCTGCCATTTCTTTTTTGCCCACCCAGCTTTTATGTCCACAATAAGGCCATGACTTCTGATGAGAAGTCATGAGCCAAGAAGGGTGGAAACAACTGATCTGCCAGAAGTAGAATAGTCAGTATTATCTTACTTCACAAGTTACATAAATCAGCTCGCCAGACAGTGTCAAAAATCAAGCAGTCTTTTTTTTTTTAACTCTAAGTACTCAAACTTGTTGTTTTGTCTGGTTCTGTCTCTTCCTTCTTGCGTAGTTCACAGTAGGAGAGCAGCATAAATAGTCGGACCGGGACCTCGGCATTTCACAGGCAGTAAGTCAGTCAGTCAGTGTGTGTCTTCCCATCTCCTCATCAGGAAAAACTGCAGCCTTTTTGCTGCTTTGGTGTCTAAGTCCCGTAGGGCAATGGGCAGCGTATGTAGTTCACACAAACACCCACAAAGCAGACGTGTACACACACACACACACACACTGGAAACACACATACACTCACGCAAGAAGGAACCTGTTATCAAAAGCTCGTACCACTGGCTGGCTGCCAAAAGAAACGTGCTGAGGCGAACACTAATCCACTTTAAATTACAACGGTACTGAAAGCCTGTGACCACAGCCAAATATTGATATGGGGTCATTAGTCAATTATGGCTGGGACTCTTGCTGAGTGATCAGAGGGGAGGAACCGGGGCAGAGGTGGCCGAGCAGGAGGTGTCAGAAGTGGTCCGAGAGGAGGAGGTCACCGCTTGGGGGATTATGGTATTAGCAGGCGGAGGGTGAAAGTACACGCCAAAGTTAGTGGAGATAGAGCTGTAATGCAAGCAGTCATGTGACCACACACTACTATATTCTCTTTTCCTCCTCATTCTCTGCCTTGAAACGCAGCCGCCTCCTCTCTGTCTTGTGGGAAAGTAACTGTGTGTGAATGAGAGACACAACATTTGAATGTGGTGTGTTTTCAACCCATGTGCCTGCTCGGCCCAAAAGGCATCACCACCCCCCCTAGTGGCACATCAGGTGTTAGCCTTTTATTACTGTCTCTCTCCAAAATGTACCACAACTCATTAAAATAATATATATCTAAGAAAATGAAATTTTGCCTGTCTGCAGAACACTTCCACTTCAATTAGAGCCAATTACAATTAGGCATTATTAAATTCTGTGTGATCGAAGCATTATTTTTAGAGCATTTCACCTGGTTTTTATTTGTTAAATTGATACGTAAGGCACTCGGTTTTCCTCTTCAATTGTAATTAGTACAAAGATGGATAGAAAATCTAGAGGAATCTAATCATTCAATTAGGACCATAGTGTTTCAGGCTAAGTGAAACTACATCAATGCCTTGACACAGATGATACCATTCATTTCCTCTGGGTTAGTAATTTGATAAGGCATCAAATTGGAGAGATTGCATTGCAAAGGGCATCATCACAGCCAAGCCAATTTAGACACTGTGTGGGGCTGCAGATAGAAGATTAAAGAATGGATGAAGATGAGTTTATTTGAACTCTCGAATCATTTACATTTGAAATACAAGTTTCAGTCTGTGTCCTGCATGGTTGTATTTGACAGGGATGCACCGATTCCAAATCTCTGGGCCGATGTTAATGTTTAAAATAACAATTTGGCCTATAGCTGATACCTTTAATTTTTGTTGTTGTTGTTTTTGTTCTTGTCATTTATTCCCCCTTTTCTGCCAGGGGAACAAAGAAATATTCATTACAAAAAAGAAAATAACTTAACTGTTTTAAAGTCTTAATTACATTTCTTTTGATTAAGCACAAATTCAGTCACACACATTTATTGAGCAACCTTTAAAATAACCTTCTTTTACATAAAAACTTTGTTTTTTATATAGCTGCTTCAAAGCCTTTTTACTGTATGTAATATATCATAATTAACGCTCTAATATCTATTTCATATTGTTGTGGAAAAATCTGAAACTTTCTCCTCTTCTCAAACTGTATTTATTTAAGTTTCTTGCTTGAAATTACATTTTACAAGATTTCAGTTGAACACATCATTAAATAGTTATAACTTACCTTCTCCCAGTACTCATTTTAAGTGAAGAGAGCTTAAATGCATCATAATATAAAGTTATGCGACCTCTGTTAGCGGTTAGTTCTGGCCACCGACTGCTAACAGCTAATGTTAACTAGCTCACTTCCTGCAGACTCAATGCAATCTCCATTAGCTGTTAGTTTGAGCTAACAGTTAACGTTAACTAGCTCTCCTCCTGCCGACTCAATGCAATCTTCATTAGCTGTTAGCTGTTATGGAGCTCTCCCCCTGACAACTGAATGTAACCTCACTTAGCTGTAAGTTTCGGCTATCAGCTAACAATAACTAGATTTCCTCCCACAGACTCAATGCAATCTCCGTAAGCTGTTAGCCGTCATCTAGCTCTCCTCCCGCCGACTGAATGTGACTGCTGTTGGTTTGTTAGTTCCAGCTAACAGCTAATGTTAACTGGCTTTCCTCCTGCCGATTTAGTGCAACCTCCGTTAGCTGTTAGTTCTGATTCACAGTATTTGTTAACTAGCTCTCCTCCTGCTGACTTAATGCAGCCTCCGTTAGCTGTTCCGTCTAAAAGCTAATGTTAACTTGCTTTCCTTGTGCCAACTCAATGCAGCCACTGTTAGCTGACAATTAGCTGTTAGATCCAGCTATCAGCTAACGTTAACTATCTTTCCTCCTGCAGACTCAGTGCCACTTTTGTTAGCTGTTAATTCTGGCCACTAGGTGCTAACTGCTACTAGCTAACTTCAGGTAGCTCTCCTCTTGCTAAAGTCAACATGGATATCTTGTTCACAGTGTATCACTATCACAGGAAAAAGTAGCGTGTGTCCTTCGACATGTTGAGAGTTTACTGCATCCCTTTTGTTCGTCCCGAACATGTTCTCCATTGACAGGACGCTGTTAGTCTCAAGCCTGCTTTTTTAACCTGCACAATGTTGATGTGACATCGGTGAATGCCAGTCACCAAGGTGAATATCGGCCAACACCAATGTGTGCCCAATAAATCGGTGCATTTCTAACATTTCATCATAATCCATGTATGTTGGAGCAAGCAGAGACTTGAAAAGTCTGAGTACAATTTGTCCTTGACAGACGCTGTAATATCAAAAGCTTTTACTGTCCAATCCCCTCTCACAACATGCTTACACATAAACAATGAAACGATTGCAGCTCTGAATGGTGCAAATAAGAGAAAGAGGGAAAGAAAAAAAAAAAGCCCAGTAACAGACCACCAGTAAAGTAGAGACCACCTATAAATGCTTTCCATCGGTGGGTTCACAGAAGCACTTCAGCTGTAATACTTTAATTGCTCAGGGACTCAAAGTCTAATAAGGTTTCTAAATCGAGCTGCTTTATTTGTTTTCCTTTGACTCGCGGCTAGAGCAAAAATGCAGCCACTCTAATTGCAGTGCCGTCATTAAGAGCTGTGGGTATTAAAAGTTTCTTCCTCCAAAAACGAGCATGTTGCAATGTTTTTTTTCCAGAACTGAATTATGGGGCCCTTTCCGTCAAGGCCAGGTTCACACAGGAAGTAATTGAGTTTAATGTAAGAAATAAAAAAAAATAAAAACTGTTAGCCTGAACAAATGTTGAAATACAGAGGGATAGAGTTCATTTACTGTTTTTTTTTACTAGCCGTGTGTGATGTTGTTTCATGACAATTATCTGGTCGCTGTTAAACCAACCTCAGCTCTGCGCTCCTAATAGAGGGTGAGTGTTTGCCGGTGACAAAGGAGGAGTCGTTAATTCTGTCATTCATTCATTGTTAACTGGCTGATTTTGGTAAATTGTTATTTAAAAGCAGCTCCTCACCTGAGAACAAGACACCTCTCTCTGCGACACTAAAGAAACAAGCCTTCCTAAAAACACAGCATTGTCTCTTTGCTATTAGCTGTCTTGCAGTGCGTTTTTTTGTGCAAATCTCACACAATCCTGGGGACAGATCTGTAAAAATATGTATTCTCAGATCTGTATTTTTATTCATATTTTAATCAAACTCATCTCCTCCCTCTTTGAGCTGCTTACTTTTAATTGAGTTTGCATTACAGTAATTATCAAGTGAGAAGGAAACGAAGTATCTGTCAGCTCGACGTGTCACAGGTACACTCTCACACTGACATGGGAAGGGTGGAGGGGGGTCTTGTACTTCCCCTGATGAGGCACACAATGGCAATCACAACTCAATTAACACTTTCTATATATACAACTGTACAACATGCATGGAGACACACACTCACAGGTGCGTGCACACACACACACACATGCAAACAGCAGGGGGGTGGGGGGTGAAAAGGCTGTTTTCCAGCCCTTTCTATTGATCCTGTGACTTTGACAGCTACACCTGTTGTAGGACCTGTGAAATTACACAAGACAAACGCTCTAAAGACTTGAGTCGGTTGATGCCAATTAGTTTACTGTTTTGTCATCCGCTATTACTTCCACGCGCCAAAGTTTAGGTGGAGAGAAAAGGAGCAAAAGTTTAATTTGAAGAAGGGAAGGAGGAGGAAAATAATTTTGTGTGTTAATTTCTCTTCATGCCGGTGTCAGAAAGAAGTTATTATAAGGTACGATCAGACGATATAGGGGGATAAAAAGTGTCAAATTATAAGATAAATTACAATGTATGTAAAACAGCATGTGTAATGTCGCAGATTATTCTCAACTGAGCACCGTCGAAACTCAATTTTTTCATGCTTGACTCACATTTTCTGCAGTACCGTACATGTACAACCTGCATAAATCTGCTCTGTCTGGCTGCTATTTCATTCCTAAATTCCCTCCGTGGCTTCACAGTTGGCCAGCCTCCCTTTATGCTACACCTGATCTACTTTTACGGGGGCCAGTCGGAGAAATCCACCTGAAGTTATTTCTAATACTTTGTCCTTCCACTCCCCACATGCCTTTCTTCTTTCTTTTTTTTCTCTCTCGTCTGTTCCCGCTCCTCACCCCCTTTCTCTCGCTCCCTCTCTGTCTAAACTTGCTTTCCTTGATGAGTCCTAGCAGGGAATCACAGGCTCGGAAAAAAGGTAGGGGCCTGACAGAGATTGATGTCTGAGCGCTCCCCCTGATTCGCTGATTAAACCCATCAATCAATATGCAGAGGAGGTGTCCAATGCAAATGGATCCAATCAGGCGGAACGGACTGGTATTGTCTGTGCGTTGTGGCGAGTGGTAAAGTTAGAGGTGGAGGACGGGCACTTCAGCCCGCTTTGTCTCTCTAGGACAGGGGCTAAAAATGGACGTAGGCTCAAAGAGGAGAAACGGGACAACGGCTTGAGATGGAGACTGGATAGAGAGACAATAGACGCTCATTCAAAAAAAAAAGAATAACACCGTGATGACTCTCTTGTTCTCTGATATCACAGAAACACGTGCCTGCTCCCTCCTCTTGTGTAAACAGGAGAAAAATGGGCTCATCCGACTACAGCTGCTAATTTCGCAGCACACACAAACACACAGCGACTCACAACGCTCTCGTGTGCATAGATCATCTGGGCGGCATTCTCCTTGCGCCGTCCCCATCAGCTCACACACACTATCATATTTTCCATGTCTCCATCTTCATCCAATCTTACTGTAATGGTACAGCAGGGACTGCGGCTGGATCTCCCCTCTGGGCCCTGGCTGCTCCCTGAAGTATCTGCCTTGCTCTCACTTCAACCCTCATTTGAATACAAGTAGCATCCTTGGTCATTATAGTGGGAGTGTGTGCTCGCTTGTCATTGAGATTGGTGTGTGTATGTGTGTGTGTGTGTGTGTGTGTGTGAGAGAGTCTCGATGGTTGTGAAAGTGACACAGCCGGGATGGATACCATTGTACCCAGGGGTCACGTTGGCCTCTGAGAGCGGCTCGCGTGCAGTTGTTTCCACTTGTCGGAAAACATGGCCGCTGTCGCAATCACCCCGACTGGCATTTCTTTTTTTTTTTTTTTTGTATTTCTGTCCAGTTCAAGTTCATTATTCATGATTGCTCCATCAATGTTCTATCTCTATCATTCGGCAGGCTCACCCTCCTCATTCAAACCCCACAGAAAGAGAAGGCTGGTCATTTGTTTCAGTAAATGACACAGATGCCTCTCACTCTGCTTATAGACTTATTCCTCCCCTTTTTTGGGTAAGGGGTGGTGGTGAGGCGGTGGCGCATGTGAGGGAATGATACCATGACACGTTCTTCCCTCCCTCTTCCTCCTCCTTCATCTCCTCCTTCTTCTCTCCCCCCCCCCACCCCTCCCGTCCACCACTCCATGCATCCCCTCCACCTCCACTTCCCCCCCTTCCCCAGCTCCAGTAGGAGACAACGAGCCCCCAAAATGGCTGCCTTGGTGCCAGGGGGACCACAGGCTGCTCTCCCATCTCCCATAATCACCGGGGCGATGCTCGGATGCCTCCCCCATTTGCATAATGCCATCCTGACACTTTCACTTCCGCCATCCATCACCGGCGGCGTGAGTCCCGCGGCCTGCTCCGTCGCTCCGTCTCCCCCTGATTGCGTCCTGTGTTTATCTGCCCAAGCACAAAAGATTGATTCCCCGCTGTCTCTCGGCCTTATGTTCAGCAGATAGGGATTTTCGCCGAATGATGAAGCACCCAGTCAGCTAATGATAAACAGAAAACACATATTCAAAAGGACGGTCTCCCCCCCTCTCTCCGGCTTTAGTGTGGCTGCCGCTCGCCTCGCCTTCTCCTCTGCCATGTGTGGGGAAGGGAGGGATGTCAGGTTAAGGAAGTGAACACACTCTGCAGGGAGTTCAATTTGAAACGCAATTGTTTTCCTGTCAGTCCTTTTACATTTTTTCTGTTGATTTGCTCCAGGGGTAAGGGAAAATGAAGGACCGGGAGGAAAGGGAGATAGCAATTAAAATAAAACTGTCGTCTTGATGGCTGCTCTTGTTCTTCTACACACCACAGTGCAGGCGGATCTGACAGACCGTGCTTTAAGAACATATCCTGGCTGAAAGATAAAAGCATACATGAGTGCAGCCCAGTAGCTTTTAAGAGGATGGAATTGGTACAAGAGGCTTCCTATACCGCCACTGGAGCAGACACAAACCAACCCCAATAAGTGCATTATTCATTTAATCACCGAGCATCTTAACATGATGCTGCATTTAACCTCCGAACGATGCTGTAGTACCCGACGAACGCATGTTGTAACAGAGGCATATTACACTATTACACCCATTAAATCAACAACTTAAATGTTTTGACACGGTGCCTCACTTTAACGAAGTGGGCTGGAGTCGCGTTTCTTTACTTGTGCACAGTTTACAACGCCTCGCCATGCAGGCGACGCCACGCCGCTGCAGAATGCAAAGCATTTCAGCAAGTGCACTAAGTCTGCAAAGTTTCACTCCACGATAACAAAATACTATTAGCTGCTGTCACGTACAGGAGAAGAGAGATTATTTTATTTATTGAAATGAGATTGAAATGATAAATCTCTCTCCCCATGATAAAACACTGGGACTCATAAGCCTAGTGTGGGGGATAGGGATTAGAAAAAGATGGAGGCGAGAGAGAGGGAGAGACAGAGAGAGAGAGGGAGGAGTGAGAGGGGAAGAAATTCATAATGCATAATAAAACAAAAGGTGTCGTGGGAAACATCACTGATATTAAAATCAGAGGCAGACAGATCTATATGAAAAATGCAGATTTGAAAATGTAAATAACCATGGCCCTAGGGGGGAGGGGGAGTGATTCAAAGATAGGATGACAACATGAAGAGAAAGGCATTTATATGGGGGCTTTGATGTTTCTCACATCCAAATTTATGCTACTGACGACCAAAATAATGCCACTGAAGGGGATTTTACACAGTGCACTGCTGGCCCGGTTTCATACCATGATGATATAAAACACATTATGCTTCACATTATCTCAGTGTGAGAATGACTGGTAATGAGATGATTCACATTCAAGAGGGATACTTAAGATTGCATTTCAACATTTCCAAACAACAACATGTTATCTTCACATTAAAGCCCTGTTCCCCGAAACAAAGGCGTTTGATCCACGCTCAAATGTGTGTTCCTTCAATGGGGAAATCCACACAGTGTGCCTAACCTTAGCCTCTGAGGATGACCCTCTCACTTTAATCCACATGCATCCCACATTGCTTTGATTTTCTGCTGGAGTCGAGCTGTCAGTCAAAATCGGGAGGAGAACGGACCCTCGTGTTTGGATGAAATGTCCCTTTAATAAAGCTGGTACTGTCCTCGTCACTCGAGGGGGTGAGAGAAGATCCTTCGGGTCCCGCTTCTTCACCAAAATGACAGTGCAGTAAAGTGAAATATGAAGGTGCTATAGTGTTAGGCTTATCATTTGTGAACATGTAATTTTGTTGTTCTTCCTGTTCAGATCCAGTGGCTTCACAAATTTAGATCCCCTTTGGTGCTTCTTCCTCCTTTTGCATTCGACAGAAGGTTTGTGGGAGTGTGAGAAAACTATACTAGGACACCGTCGTGTCGACTGTTGCACATCTTTTATGTGTAGGAACGCCAGGAAAGGAGTGGGAGTCGCCGGCTATCTCCCCATGTAAATCCACCACACAAGTTTAGCCTTGTCGCGGTGCTTTACAATACTTGGCTCCCGAACATTGCCATTAGGGAGCTCTCACACAGCCATTATTTTGAATATATCATTATTCTGGCAGCACTATCGCATCCAGCTCATCACCATTTTTCTCTTTTTTTCTTTGTTTTGAATAGATAAAAGCTTCATGAGAAGAGAGCATCAAGTCACTTGAAGCACTGACGCCTCACTAGCCAGATTCATTGGCTCTTGAGGTTTTGCATATGTTGTTGAATCCACATTCTTACTCGCCTTTGAATGTAAGATCTCTCTTATCACAATACTGCCATTCTCTCAAAACATAAAGGTGCACGTCACTCCTTTACGTATTTTGAATGGACTGTATGACCATCGTCCTGTTGAAATAGGACTGCAGAGGATCTGGATCATAGTCAATTTATTGACAACTTATTACAAATGTATTAATTGATACTAAAATCTATAACTGCATCACACTGATCAAGGAGATTTTTCACATCCTGGCAACCCAAAATCTATTTTTATTTTTGGCTTATAATTGATTTGTAAACATAAGTAAATAATTTATTACAACCCAGTCACCAGAACACATGTTGGCATTGTATGCTTGAAGGACACGTTACAGTTGTACATCATTATGGAGCAGATGTGTTGAAATTTTTTTTTTACATTTCAGTAACACTGGTTAGGTTAAGGCACGAAAACCATTTAGATTAGTAAAAGATGTTTTGGCTTAAAAGACCCAGTTTCAGTGGCTGAGTCCCAGCAAAAGACGCAGCAGTATCCCCGTAACAAACAACCACTTTTGTGTAAAATCAGCAATGGGCTGCTAAAAAACACCCATGGTATGGGGCTAAACAGCTGCAGGAAACACGGTGACTGGTTGCTAAAAAACACCCACGTAAGGGAGCTATAAAGCTGCGGGAAACACGGCCACAGGTCCCTAAAAAATACCCACATTTAGGCCTTAGAAAGCTGCAGGAAACACACTGATGGTCTGCAGGAAACACAGCCACGGGTCCCTTTAAAAACACCCACATTTGGCACTAAAAACCTGCAGGAAACACAGCGATGGCCCCTAAAAGGCCCCAACTTTGGGGCTAAAAAGCTGCAGGAAACACAGCCACAGGTCCTTAAGAAAACATCTATGTAAAGGCACTAAAAAGCCGTAGGAAATACAGTGATGGTCCCTAAAAAAACACCCACTTTTGAGGGCTAAAAAGCTGCTGGAAACTTAGCCACAGTCCCTAAAAATCACCTACATTTTGGCACTAAAAAGCTGCAGGAAACACAGTGATGGTCCCTAAGAAACATGCGTATTTGGAGGCTAAGAAAATTGCTTGAAACTTAGCCTCAGTCCCATTTTGGGGGATAAAAAGCTTTAGGAAACACAGCGGCAGCCCCTAAGAAACACCCACTTTTGGGGGGTGAAAAGCAGCAGGAAATACAGTTTCAGGCCCAAAGAACACCCACTTATAAAGGCAAAATATATGCTGGAAACATAGCCACAGGTCCCTAAAAAAACACCCACGTTTAGATAGTTAGATACTAAAAAACTGCAGGAAACACAGTCACGGTCCCTAAGAAACAACCACTTTTTAGGGGTTAAAAAAACCCGCAGGACACACAGCCACAGGTCACTAAAAAACACCCGCTTTGGAGGCAAAATATCTGCTAGAAACACAGAGCAGGTCACTGAAAAACAACTGGTTTTGTTGTTTGCTGGTCTCAAACAGTGGTCTGCAGCTTGGCGGGCGTCTTGCCTAGGTGCCACACTATCCATCATCCCCTCCACCTCCAGATGACAAAGTCAGCTCATACACTGCGTCACTTTGGAAATGTTGATGTGAAACATATGAAATGTACAAATGTAATGTTGGGGTTTGCAGGAATGTACAATGCCAACATTTTCTTCTGCGGATTGGGCTGATTATTAACCAGGAAGAAAGCCATCAGTTACAACTTAAAAATGTAGAAAGAGTGGCTTTTTGTAAAGTTTAATCACTTGGAAGAGAAAATGAAAGCAAAAGGTCACGCTGCTGTGTGCTCACTATCAGTTTTACCTCCAAATAAAGTGGTTTGGGCAATCAAGATAAAATACTTGCTTGTTTACAACCTGTCGGACTTCATTTTAGCAATGTCCTCATGTTCCCTGATCCCATCAGTGTCTTTTGTGAGTACACGTTATCGTAGGAACAATAGCCAAAGTGAAAAAAAATAAATAATAAGACCCAGGTTGGGATAAACAGGAATTATTCTCTAAAGAGGAATCCAAACAAGAAACACAGGAAGTACTAAAGAGTTTACTAGTTGAGCTTTCTGCCAAGTTCGCTAACGTGGACGTCTTAGCGCTTCCACGTGTAACCCTGCTGAGGTCAGTCTTCCTGAGCCCTTTAAGAGCACATAGGGCCTTCACTCCCGCCTGCTCCACAGCTGCTTTTAGTCAGGGCCTGAGGTCCCTCCATCCCCTCCCTCCCCTTCCCCATCCCCTTCCATCCCTTCATCCCTCCTGCCCCTCAGCTTTCTGTTCTCTTGCCAGGACTGTAATCAAGCCTTCAGCTTGTGGCCAGGGCCTACCCCCCCCCCAGCCCGAAAAAGCCACCAACAGACTAAACTATGAGAGAAATGAGGGGCAGAGACAGAAGGAGGCGAGCGGGGTGTGAGAGATAGTCATTAAAACTGTGCCCTGTATGCCGAGAGAACACCAGCGTAATGTTTTAAATACAGGGATTGCTGCAGTTTGTTTGGGAAAACATTATTGTCGAAAGTTCTGGCACCGTTCAAGATGGCGGTGCAGGAACAGTACGCGAGTGAGCACTAATCAGAAACATGTGAACCTCAAATTCCACTCATAGCGGTGTCTGATTAAGGCCTTTGTCAGGACGTTTGTTGGTGGCAACAGGGGTGAGAGTTGCGATTATGAATTTCGGGCACACAGTCGAGGCTCTCTCGCTCGAGGGGCCATCTTTTAGAGCCGTTCTCGGGGGCTGACTGTACCTGCTTTTGTGTGCTCTCTCTCCCTCTCCAGTGTCATCTTCCACAGCCAGAGGGGATGGTGTAGCCGCCACGGTCATGTCCAAACAAACCCCCATCTTATCCCCTCGCTCCTGAACACAACGCCCTCTCAGATGACATGACTGCAACAGCAGCCCATTATTCTGGACAGCCTTTTTGGTTTGCTCAAGGATGTGATGTTGTCAGTGCTGCCTTTCAAGGCCAGGTCCGTGCACAGTCTGTCAGGGCCACTGGAAAACAATGCTCAGGATCATTACACAGATACGTGGGGTCATAATCCACCTTTTTTTTTTGTGTGGAGACAGTTAAAGCAGCATAGAGCCACATGGGTAATATGATGATGACGATACAGCTGATTGAATTTGACTGAAAAGAAAGTTAATTTCCCCTAAAATAAAAAAAGATTAGTGGAAAAGTAAATGCTGGTATGGGCAAAAAATATTTGAAATAAAGTTCAGTCCCTACTTCAGAAGATCCCTCTTCAATATTTTTAGCATCTAAATATTTGTTTGCCTTCTTAAACCGAATTTAAATAAAATAGGTTCACTTTATTTTCTAAAGACATTTGTAAAGGAAAATCCATGGCAGGAAATCCGCCCAAATCCTTGGAAAATCCAATAATATTTGCATAGAGCTTAAAACATGCAAAGTCCCTGCGTACGAATTAAGCTGGAAAGGAAAGCCCTGCTGGTTATGCATTAAAATGGATTGGAAGCAGGGTTTGACTCCTACAGGTAAAAGCCCTGGAGTGACGACTGATTTTGCACTTTGAGGAGACAAAACCCAGAGATGTCCCTTCACTGCTGTCCAACTCCCCACTGTGCTGCAGGATAATCTGTTTGGCGGCGCTGCACACGGCTCGGTGACCCTCTCCAGCTTTCACACTTACCTTGAATAGAGAAGATGAGCACAAAGAAATCTACTGTACGTGGCACAAGGCCATTGATGTACAGTGCAGATGTAACGGATGGATTCCATTGTGACGGAAGCGAGAGGAGAGGCATGCTTGTGCACAATAGTCCACGAGAACATAAAGTGAGGAGTACGTAGAAAGGGTTTTTCTTTAGCTGAAGTTCTTCCAAGGCCAGCGCTGATTACAGGACACGGCCTGACACAGTATGCCTGTGTGCTGTCAACTCGGGGAAAACAAACATGGAATTTATAGCACATTAAGAATTCAACAGGCAATCTATTCAAGCAATTAATGGCGTATGAAAATAAGCTCTGTTGGCGTTGAAAGCACTCCAACATGAATGTAGGCCACGACTGTTGTGTGCTTTTGTTTTCCGCTGATTCGCCCTTGAGGATCACAGTTCCAGAGCTCGCACACTTCACAAAGCTTCCCTGCAAGTTGCTGTGCCCCCCTTTCATTTTCTTGTGTTAAAACGTACGGCGTATCTACAATTACAGTTTTCCTCCTGTTTGTCCACAAAGCAAGCAGTCAAGGTGATTCTGATTGTACTAAACAATGTTTGACATTGACAAGATATTCAGCACGCCGTCTTTTGTCATCTCAAAATTGAAAACTTAGTCAAAACTGCTTTGAGTGAGCTGTCATCTGACAGTCGAATCGGGCCCGTAAGCACCCAGATATTCTGCTGGGAAAACAAACAATGTAAAAAATAATGGACACCCAGTTCCCCCCTTAAGTCCCCCTGTTTGCCTAAGTATGTTTATCATTCTTATCTAATTACTGGTTTGGCAGAAATGCTGATCCTGTAGCTGACTGATGAGTTATAACCACAAAAATCTACACACACACACACACACACACACAGACAGGCAAACAAGCTTTAGGCCTGAGGGCATGCAGGTACTGTAAAAATGACCTCGAGGCTCGCTGTGTTTACGTTGCACTGTACTGTCTTCACTCACAACACATTCCTGCCATATTTGTGAGGTCAGGCGTAAGTGCCCTCGTGGAGCTCCTTTAACTTTGCAATTTCTACCAAACAGGGATTGTTGATATTGGAAATGTTTATACACAATACAATGATTTCAGGGGTTTGTATGTATTTTAGAGTGTGTATACTGTCTATAGAAATTCTTCCACAACCCCTGGATAGCTGGGCAATGTGAAGATATTATATCATTATCGAGATAAAAGACTATGTATCATCGTAGACTTTGGATATTGTTATAACATGACATGGCGTAAATGGCGTTTTACAGTAAAGTGATATAAATTTATCAGTTTTCTGTGTGTTTTAACACTTGCTGTAACAAACTTAGTTGTTAAATCCACATTATTGATCATCATTGATTTTAAATTTCATTGTTTTTATGCTTCATAACATTTTTAATTTTTTTTTTTTTTTTTTCCCTAAAAAACAAAACAACAACAATAGTCAATCCTACAACTTTGTCGCATCAGAGATGGTATTTGGTCGGAAATATTGTTACATCCAACCGGTCCATGCATTACTGAAATGTGTTTGAGGAGATTTGAACGTATCGAGATATATATTGGGCATCGAGATATAGCCAAAAAATATTATGATACAATTTTCAGGGCATGTTGCCCAGCCTTACCTCTCGGGCTGAAAATTAAAGCCAATGTGGATGTGCCAAAAACTGCAGTTCTTCTAATGGCCACTTGAGGCTGGCTCCAAGATCGAGTCAGACCCCATCGACCCTCATGTTAAAACGCCCAACTGTATCGCAGAAATAAATATGTTTACAGCCTGGTACTAAAAATGGTTTTGGTTTCTATAGATGATTTCAACCCGTTGTCCTTCCCAGATAGTCAAATACTGACGCTTTGTCACACCCTACATCATCTCATAGTGACATCTAGGGATGTAATGGTATTACATTTTCACGGTACGATAACTGTCTTAGAAAATATCCCAGTTTCACGTTATCATGATATTAAAGAATTATTATTATTATCAGTCAGAATAACCCTTAAAGAAATGAAAACAGAAGGGTTATCTTTGGCTGAACAAACATTTTATCACTGTAATTGAAACTTAAAACTCTTTTTTGTAATGAGAATATGTGTAGAAAGTCTCCCATTTAAAAATGACTAAATATAGGTGAGATTCTCCGTCAAGTTGCATTTTTTTTTCAATCATTCAATCAGTGTACGCTGTATGATAATCGTTCATTTTCATATCATAGTATACCTTAAATCCAGTATCTCGCTGCAACCTTAGTGACACTCAGGGCATCCATTTTCTTTTCTAAGTGAAGTACAGCTGAAACACAATGTAATACATGTTTAATGTTGTGTTCAGACACTTAGGTTTAGGCAACAAAACTACTTGGTTAGGTTTAGAAAAGGATCACGTTTTGGTTTCAGACAGGACTCGAACTGCAGTTTCCAAGGTGAAAGTCCAGTTTTGTTTGACCCATCAGCCGTACATGGACTTTGTCACTCCTCATACTACATCTGTTACTCTCAGCATTGTATTGCTGCGGATGGGTTTACATTGGGATTAGCTGAAAATCCAGTGCGTCTCATAAAGACGCTAAAGGGTGCAAGCATTACTATTTGGTGACCTGGGAATAAGAACGGGCTGCTAATTGCCCTGCTTATCAATCAGTTGTACAGGGATCAATTGTTGTGTAACTCCCCTGATTAAATATTATTAAGGCTTAAAGTTATGCATAATTAACGGCACGGTTGCTTTGAGTGATAGGTGGGTCTGTCATCTGTTGACAAGTCACTACCCAGGCGACAACATTGTTTGGTAACGTAACCAGGGTACAGCCTGAGATTCACAGAATGTAGGCGTAGCCGCAGCTGTCGCTATTTTAGTGTGTTTTCAGTTCACAAAAGGTCATTGCAACATTTTTGGTTGCCTAATAAAGGTCTCGTTCAGCGTTTGGTTGTGTTAAAAGACCCTTTAAGGAGTTGGGGGCTTAGTTTTTCCAATAAGTACATTTTCTTTCAATGGTTTTACGCTTGTGTGTTGTGATTACCAAGCTAGCTGTTAGCATTAGGGTTAACTGCAACCTCTTGTCCAAGTATGGTCACTTCTGGTGCCAAAAATCCTCAATGGCGACGGCCAAAATGCCAAACTTGAGGCTTCAACACAGCAGTGGGTGATGCCACAATGGCTACGTCCATTCCTTTTATACTGTATATGATCATACTTTAAAAAACTTTCCTTTTCCTCAGTTGCCCAAAGGTTGACATTTTAGGGAGATCTGATGATTTCTTCACCTAACAATGAAGTGAAGAAGCTACTGTGGCTTGAAATACAAATGGCTCTATAAATCTACCCTGGGGGGGGTTTAAGCCACAGTGAAGTAAGTTCAGTAAAGAGTGGAAAGCTGTACAGTAAACTGAGATCTGACACTATGCCCTGACCCATGAGAAGGATTATAGTGAGGCTTTGACAGCTCAGGAGTTCCACAACAACCACTTGGGACAGGAATCCGGCCTAATGTCCTGAGGGAATGTGCGTGTGTGTGTGTGTGTGTTTTTTGGACGATTTTTTTCCTGAGGTGTTTCTGGTGAGTGCCAGAGTAAAAGAAAACAGCCATGAGTGACATGGATTTCGAAGGAGTTGTTTTGAGTGCAGCTCCTTAAATACACCTCATCAGGCGATTTTCCAGGAGAAGGTTAATGTTGTTCAAACAGCTTGCAGGCTACCTCCTCCTATACATTTGCAGAGCGTACCGTATGCGAAGAATGAGGGACGATAAATGTAAAGCTTAAATCACCTCATTGTGTGAGTGGCCCATTAAAGACAGCACGTCTCACGTTCAGGATGCCAATTCGGGGAAATTTACACATGCCAAAGATTCACACATGAATGACATAAAGTGATCGTTTCAGCACTTCGCACATGCACAACATTAGTTTCACATGTTGTAACCTCATGAAACGATTCTCAAGGAGAGGCTGGTACAGATTAACACAGTGTACATTATAGACCACTGATGCCTCCCTGACATGTGACCAAAATTAATCAGATTTAGATTCAAGTGATCAAACTGTAATTAATCATGTGAAGAGGGAAATGATCCTTGACGCGGCTCCAGCTGCGAGATGCCTCTGTTTGGTCCCGCGTGCCCCTCTTACAGGGGGTCCACCGGGGCTACATTAAGAGGCTTTGTGCCAATGTCACCTAAATTACAGTCACTTAACACAACAGATGTACTGAATGTCGAGCAAATGATGTGCTCGGGTTGGGGTGGCGCATTCACATGCATGGAATAAATTTTACCCAATGTATCAAACGTGTTTTTGTTGCATCCTCTCCCCCTCTCGCTGCATTTGCATTTCGCTATAGCATGCTCCACTAACCCACACTGTCTTGTATCTCAATCTCCAAACAACTCCATCCATGGCTCCTTTATTTGCCGGCCTTTACGGTCTCCAATGCGGCTTGTGCATAGGTAAATTAAGCGTATTTATTTCAGTGCATCAGTTTGAGGAGATTTTCTCTGCTCTTATAGACTCAGCAGTGGATATGCCAGACAAGCTTAGTTCAGAAGATTATTTTTCTCTTTGTGTGTAAGACTCCTCGGCAGAGGCACAGGCAGATACAGGTATTCAGATGGGAGCCAACGCGGACCGGGCCATTGTGCTTCCCCGCACGCAGGAACAGAGCGTTCTGGCATTGCAGGTATAGAGGGGGACAATAACCCAGGGTTGCAGGCACAAATTACATTCATCAAGTTTATCAATAGCAAGTTGGGATTTAAGCCAACGAGCTCACCCTACCAACACCACCTCCCCCACCCTCCATAAGTCTGGCTTTCAATGCTCAAGTTAATTCTGCATACACTGAGAGAAATGATCTGCTCACAATTATGCCTCCGTGGATGGATATTTTATCAAACTGCTGCTGCCACTACTCTGGCAGCAATCCCTAAACATCAGTAAAGATCTCATTCCTGTGTATAAATACTAAAGGCAATGCACTGATACTATAGCCTCTCTTTTTGTGTGAGGAAGAGGGAGAGAGGAGAGAGATTATAGGCAGTTTAAAAGATGAAACCCTTCAACGGTCTGTAATTGTACTTTACTGGGGAGAAAGAATAAAGTAAGAGGAGATATATTCTGAAAAATCATAAGCCATTATGCTCCAGAAAGGGTTTGTGGGGCGGGGCGTGTATCCACATAAAGCACTGCTGAGAACCTCCAGCAAATTACCCCGCAGGCCTGCGAGGAGGGGGAAATATCACTAATTGCCCTCCATTCTGTCAGGTCAATTGACTCTAATTGGAAAAATAATAAAAAGCATACTACCCCGGGAGCAGCAAGCTCTGAAAACGACAGGGTCCTTTTTGGAAAGAGAGCGAAGGGGGGGAGAGAGAAAAAAAAAAGCTCAAATTCCTCAGTGCAAATATGGCATCTGAAATCTATCTTTGCCACTGCCATTCCTCCTTAAAAAACAATTACAGCGTGCCTTCCTCCTGCCACTCGACGGCTATAATTACAGGAAAAAGGGCATGGGTTACATACCAAGTGAGTATAATAAAAATGACATGTGATTAGGCATTAATGTGCATAATCCGGCTCTTTTTACACCTTCATGTGCGATCTTTTGATAGTGTCTGCGGACGTGTGACGGTGGAGGTGGGGCGGGGGGTCTTCTGGTCAGCTGCTGTTGAATCGTCTCCCCAGAGAGCTTGGTAATTTGGAGTCAAATGAGCGTAGTGGGAAGGCCAGGCCACCTACAACAGTTAGAGTATACAGTAGGAGAACAAGGAGGTATTGAATATGAGCGATGCCCCAGGTGTTGGCAGACAAGAGGGAATAGAGCTAATCTACTATCTACATTACTAAATTATTGGAGATGAATGGCTCTGCTAATATAATCTCCCACCCCGGGGGGATGATCCTAAGATTAAGGGTCTGACTCAGTATTCATTGCAGTATTCAGCCCTTTGAGTCGCTCAAAAGTTGTAATTTTGTTTAAACCCAGTGCTTACCACAAACCAGACAAAAGTTCTTCTACTTGCCCATCCTCACTTGGCAAAAATATAAACTGAGTCGTTTTATAAATGTGTTTTTATCCACTCCTTAAACTGAGTAATGGATCAGTTTGATCACAGTGGTCATTACGGATCAGTTTCCATGATGCTTTTGCTTCTCTATATCTGTCCAAATTTATCACCGCAAATCAGGTTCTGGATAAATAATTATTTCTGAGGAGTCCCATGAATGTGGGGCCCTGCTCTTGTTCTGTTTTTGTTTCTATTTTTTCCCAAATTCTGTGTTTTCAGTGACATTTTTACTGAATTCTTTGTTTAACAATTAAAACAC
>JAPZEB010000010.1:7835067-7845881 GCA_029783705.1 Chaetodon striatus
AACACAAAAAGTGTGTGGTGTGTACGTTCTGGGCTACTGTAGAAACATGGCGGTGCAACATGGTGATCTCTGTAGACGAGGACCTGCTCCCTACGTAGATTTAAATGGCTCACTCTGAGGTGACAAAAACACAACAATTATTATTTTCAAATGATTATACACTTAAGAAAACACACTACTTATATTATAATCCATTTCTGCCAATATATCCCCCTTGTTCCTCCACACTGGACCTTTAAATGACACAATCAACAACAGGAAGGAAAAGTGGATATGGAAACACAACTGTTTATTTACTTAAAATATTGGTATGAACTAACAGGACAGCAATACTCCCCTACACATACATTCTAGCTTTATGCTTCTTTTTTGCATTAATTCCTTTATATATAAAAAGTATCCAAACTAACAAAGACATCCTCTTCCATCAGTTCACGTGAAACAGACGACCCCTTTTCCCCTTCCTCTCCCCTCCCCGTCCCGTCCCCTTAAAACTTAAAAATGCTTCCTGGTGGCTCACATGCAGCCACTTCACGCACACACACGCACACACGCACACACACTGTGACCTTTAACCTCTGACCAAACGCTGTGAGGCTCAGTCAGAGGACACAAACAGCACAAAACTCTGCCACACATTAGCACTGGCTCGTGGTAAATGTGTGTGTACATGAGCTCCAAAATGCAGTGCGGGGTGAAGTAAGAGGGCTGATCTGAACTGCTGAGTCAAAACGTTTCAATAAAGACAAACTGAAGTCAGAACCTAATCCTTGTTTATAAACCAGTGACTTTCTTTTAAGGCCCCTTTGAAATGATTACAGGTTGTACTAACGTGGTTACGGTAACCTGACCAGCAACACTAAATCAGCTCTTTTACTCCGACAGCTCTGATTAAAAACAGGAAGTGTGAGTGATGTGATGAAGAGGGGTGTGAGCAGAATAGTTTGATGTCGACTTGACTGCACTCCCACTTTGACTGTATTCCAATGGGAAACCAGAGGGCAAACATCCCTGCCCGTCCCCTTATTATCATGGGATACAGTGGCTGCTACGAAGCAGGCTAAGAGCAGGTGAGCCACCGATTATTCACGATTAGAAATGTGTACATCTGCGTAAAAAATGCGGCAGACATTTTGGATTCTCAAGTACTGCGTTTTTGTAAACATCGTGTTTGAGCTCACAAGGTTTGAGAAGCCTGGGTCTAAAATATTGTTTCCAAACTCAACTCATGATAATCTGTGCATATATGTAAATATGATTATTTGTTATTGAGATAGAAAACAATCCAAAACCTGTATGTGCCCACAAAGGAATGATCTTTGCCCACAAGACTATGTGTTTGCGGGCAAAGTTCATTGGCGTCCTATTTTTAAAGGTTAACTCCTGTATTTTTTAATCGGGACTTCATTTTCCCATGTTTTTGTGTCTAAGTGACTAATGGAAACATTTTTTGAAACTGGTCCAGTATTGAGTTAGAGGGCTGCAGGTGGCAGCGGTGAAACAGGCTGCAGTGTAACCACTCTGGGCATTTGTGCACCGTCAATTTACATCCACTAAACATGCCTGTTTTTGCCGCTGACAGGCTCAGGTTATTGTTTTTAGTGTATGACAACATTATGGAAAGGATCCCTACAGAGATAAAAACCTTTTTGTTGAAGAGTAAAGCCCATTTTACACAGAGACTACAAGATAGGGCCCCTACAAAGTCCCTACTTTACAGCTGGGCCCAGCCTTAGAGATAGGGTGAGGAGCTCGGACATACAGAGGGAGCTCGGAGCTCTTCACGTCAAAATGGATCAGTTAAAGTGGTTCAGGCATCTGATCAGGATCCTCCTGGGGCCTCCAGTTAGAGGTGTTACGGGTGCATCCCACTGGTAGGAGGCCCCGGGGCAGACCCAGAACATGTTGGAGGGGTAACATATCTAATCTGGCCTGGGAACACCTCAGGATCCCCAGGAGGAGCCGGAAAGTGTTGCTGGGGAGAGGAAAGTCTAGGGTGCTTTGCTCGGCCTGCTGCCCCAGATTTTACACATGGATGAAAACGGATGGATGGATGGAAACAATGGCAGCATCATGATGCCCCGGTGTGTGATTTTAGGGCAGCATGCCGCGTGTCTTTGTACAGATGTCGATTCTGCGTTGCTGCTACCTCTGCTGTTGGCTTAACAGCGAGACAACTCTGTCCCCTCATTCTGTGATTGTACCATTTATACAGAATGGCCAGGTTGAACAAAGGGTATAAAAGGGACTTAAGATCCTTTTTGTTTGGCCAGACACGACCCCAAAATCGCCATCGCCAAACCCACCAGACTCAATAGTAAAAACAGTAGTTTTATCAGTGTAAAACAAATTTCAATAAAAGTCGAAAGAAACAAAACAAAACTCACAAAAGCCATCTTGGTTTGTCTCTCCACTGTTCCAACCATCACCAACTCTGATTTGGTTGAAATAAACCTTGCATTCACCCAGGTAGATGTGAAAACATGAGGGCTTTATACTTGCTAAAATTACTGTTTTTTCAAATGGAGTCCGGTGGAATTGGTGATAGTGACTTTGGAGGTGCTTCTGGTTGAACAAAAAGGATCTTACTCTCATTTTCCATAATGTTTTCAGACATTTAAAATAACAACCTGAGCTGGTCAGCGGCACTAACAAGCACTTTAGTGGACGTACATTGACAGTACAAACATGGCCTGAGTGTTTACATTGCGGCCTGTTTTGCAGCCTTCTCCCTCAATGCTGGACCAACTTCAGAAACTGTTGTTCCCATTTGTCACTGAGACATAAAAACATAAAAAAAAATGGGATCCAGGTTTAAAAACACCAACGTTACCCTTTAACACAAACCCCCAAATTTTTCTTCTCATGCCAGCAGTCATATGTGGAGGAAGGTGTCAGTGTTTTAGGCTGTCTCAATCTGTAATAAAACTCTTCATATACACAATATAAACAAATCTTTTGTGACTGAGTGAAAAAAAAAACTGTTGTTAATTGTATCCTCAAATAAGTGTGACAGAGTATAAAACACTGATCTAACTCCACAGATCTAGTCACTGAAACATTGTCCTGTATGGCGGGGGGACACAGACAGAAAACAGTTGACACGTTACATGTGACGGAGCTCGACGCACTCGACTGTGGAGACAGAAAATAAAACACATTCAAAAGCCATGTCCTAAAAACTTCAGTGCCCAAAGACAGAATTTGGCATTGACAAATCCAAAACAAAACATGATAAACAGATGAGATATATGTTCGTTAATATGTGACGACAAAGACCTACGAGACGAACCAGGTGTGTACAGATGCTACCGTCCAGTTCTCCCCGGTCGGACCCGCAACACAAGTGGCTGATTTTGGCATCAGTTGCGCCCAACGCCGGGGTAAAAACACACGTATCAAAACTGGAGGCTTCATCTTTATAAACTCAGTCCAATAGTTGTGTGTACAGAGAGAGAGTGACGTGTTTGTCTTTAGTCAGTCTTTTCTCTCTTTCACTATAAGAGCCTGTCAGGTCCAGTCCAGTCTCCGAAGTCCAGTTCTCTGAACCAAAGAAACTACACATAGTTTCCTTGAGCAGAACCAGGAAGTCCAAAGTAAAAAAAGAAATAAAGAAAAGGCCCCAAAAGCAGAAAAGGAGGATTCAATATGCCAGAGTAGCGAAGGCACACAATCAGAAAGATGAATATAAGACTTGTCTGTCTCTCTCTGCTTTCCGTCCGATCAGGTTTGATCTGGCTCGATCCTGTTTTGCTCCATGAGAAAGTGCTAGAACATGCGAGACAGAAATCGTGTGTGTGTGTGTGGTCACCATAGAAACATATCAACACTTAAAAAGTTCCTTTTTATATGTTAATTTTTAAAATACACAGGGTTACTCCCTACGACTGCATTGATAACCGGTCTGTGGTAAGTGCATCTCAAAGCTAGTCACCCAAAGCTCCACTGGCTGCTGTACCTTAGGTATAAACTGACGATAGGTTGGTTATAGGATAATATATTGACATGAATAATGGTTTTACAACAACAGTAAAGTCTTTTTCTTTTTTCAAACTGCCATAAATACATTTCTTTGAGAGGTTTTCACAACGATCGAACTGTATGCCACTGGTGTACGCTGAAAGTGAACGACGCACTCAACTCTGTGTTATAAAAACACACACGCTCCTTCAGTTCACGCAAACTCGCACAGTCACACACAGGCACATGTACTTTGCAGGGCAGAGGCCTTATACACACATGCACGCACACACACACACACACACACACCGAAGACATAAAGGCACAAGGTATTGCTAATGTTGAGGACGCATTGAAACATCTATCGAGACATAATAAATGACCCCTTTCACCCATGCATCCGTTCTCTCCTCCTCACAGTAAAAACAGCTTCTAGAAAAACAAAGAGATGCTTTTTGTTTCTAATAAACATGCAAAAAAAAGAGCTCACACCCACACACGTCAACGGTAAACAAAACCTACAGATCTACAGTACCAACAAAGGTACGCCATTTGGTATTTTAGCGCAGACGGACACGCTCAGGTCAGCCGATGTAAGACTTCCAAAACATCACGTACAAATCTTAGAAAAAGCAGAGAAGGAGGGGGGGTGTATAAAAAAAGAGCAGGAGCAATGAAGGAGGGGGCGTTGTCAGGCCAGCGGTGTGTAATCCGTCACGGACCTGACAATTTCAGCTCAGTGGGCGTCTTTGACCTACCCGCCAGAGACACTCGAAAAGTCCTCAAAAATATCAAGAGTGAGAAACGACACATCCAGCTCTCCTCCTGATTTTTTTTTTTTCAAGTACTAAAACTGTTCGACTACTGTTTCGCCCGCTCTGACACCGCCAGTGTTTGAGGGCAGACGGAGGTGAAGAGTGGTTCGCTGGACAGGAGCGAGTCGCCACCAGCCGTGGAGTCAGTGAGCTCCTCTAGGATCCAACATGGACCAATAATGTCGGAGGAGTCGGAACGTATGAACATGCGTTATCTGGCGTAGTGATGTGCTTACTGGGCCGAGAGGAAGGAGGAGTGGACAGATAACTGCGCTGTTGTGTTTCTCCATCGCCACAGCTTTGAATAGCAGCAGCCGGACGAGCAGCTCCCCGGACGTACACGCTCAGACGTGTACAACACCAAGCATGTCTTCCTCAACTTCCTCCATGTGAAGAAATCTCAGGCCGATTTCCTCCTCTGTCAGCCGCCTCCTCACATCCTGTGTGTCTGACCTCCGTTACCAGCCTATCAGGTTGGCTTTGGCCTTTTCTGTCAGCTTGCGGACGCGTCCCTTCGAGGAGGTGCCGAAGGTGATTGACGAGTCCTCAAACAGCAGCTGCCTCTGCTCCTCCTCCGAGTCCTCCTCCATGTACCAGGCGGACCGTCGCCCCTGGTTGCGTGTGCGCATCGACCCTCCTGCCTCCTCCCCTGCCTCCTCCTTAGGAGACTCCTTCCGACTGGATCGCTGAGGAGCAGCCTGGCTAGGAGGCGTGACCTCCTCGTTGGCTCTCCTGCTGCTCCTTCTCAGTGGCGAGGGCTCAGGTGACTCAGCAGGAGGAGGAGGAGTGGCTTCATCAGTTCTTACCGCTCTGGGCCGGCCACGCCGTCTCGGTGTCGATGCCACGCCAGAGTCCGACAGCACAGAGGTTTCCTGTGCTGAAGACGTCCCGCCTTCGTCCCCTGTCGATTGGTCGAGCTCATCGTCGGGGGTGGAGCTCCTGCGGGTGCTGTTCCGTCTCATCTCCTCCAGCTCCTGCTTGCTCTTCCTGCCTCTCTTCTTGCCAGGAGGGCGGCCTCGGGGTCTGGAAGGGCTCCCCGGAGTCGTGACCTCTGGAGGGCTGACTGGCGGCTCCACTTTGGATTTCCGTCCCCTCCTCCCTACTCCCAGGGTCACATGACTGCTGTGGCCATTCAGGTGGGCTGTGCTCTGAGATGACGGGCTGGCAGGAGAGCCTGAGGAGGGCAGACGGTGGTTTAAAGAAATCAGTCCCAGTCAGGTGACGTTAAACGTGACTTTAATCAGTAACCTGTGCCTCAGTCTGTCAGCTCTTTGTGACACTGTCTCTTACCAGGTGTGTGTCGTACAGGAGTCCTGAGTTTCCTCCGGGTGCTTCCTCCACTGCTACTTTCCGCGGCTGGCGAGGGCGTCACCTTTTCAGGAGCTGGTGGCGGTGGAGCTGACACAGAGTTATGAGCCCTCAGTGAGCGGGTAGACTCTGACGATGACAAAAAGATATTCAACACAGGAAGTTTAATCTTACACGTGGTCACTTTTTGATAATGAAGAGTCAGATGAGATAGTCTCATGTCTGCACAGTAGATATGAAGGCAGCAGCAGGTTATGTTAGCATTAGGTCTGTCACGTTAGTCAGTGTTACACAGTGTTGGGGCACACACAGATTACATTACCACCGCCCCCACTGTTGTTTTGCTTTTATCTCTCAGTACTTAGCCGGACAGCGAACACCACAATTCTACACTGAGAGTGTGCTCCGAGCAGCAGCACAGTCGCAGCACAGTAGAGCAGCAGTATTTTGTCTCGAAGCAAAAAGCAAAAGCAACTATTTGGTACCATTTCAGATTTAAACCCAGTGCTAACCATAAACCTGATCATGTTAATGAGGGAACAGGAGCTGGTTACATCGTTCAGACGTTGGAGGTGTGCAACTTCGTCTAACAGCTCACTGCTCCTGTTTGTCCATCACTTGCTGCAGTATTGCAATCTGACAGGCTTGTAGACTCATTTTTGATGAATGATAGCGGTAACGCTAATCTCGCTGACAAACACGTTGTATTTCCTGTCTACTTCATAATAAAAGTCAACTTGTGTTTCAGCAGTTAAATACATCAGTGTGAGGCTGCAGCAGCAGGAAGTGTTCAGGCTGTTAGGCAGGAAGTTCACACAGCGTCCAGCAGATACTGAGCGTCATCAGATGTTGTCTTCAGTGTCTGCTGAGCCGAAGACTCATTTCTATCACTGGTAGACAAGACAGATATTTTCTACTTTACTCTAGTCTACTCTACTCTAGTCTAGTCTAGTCCATCTTATTCTAGTCTAGGCTATATTACTCTATTCTGGTCCAGTCTACGCTAGTCTAGTCAAGTGTAGTCTATTTTATTCCATTCTATTCTAGTCTATTCTAGTCCATTTTACACTAGTCTAGTCTATTTCAGCCAAGTCTGTTCTATTCTAGTCTAAAATAGTCCAGTCTCTTCCTGTCTATTCTAGTCTATTTTATTCTAGTCTAGACTAATCTATTTCACTCTATTCTGGTGTAGTCTAATCTTTGCTAGTCTAGTCCATTTATTCTAGTCTAGTCTGTTTTACTCTAGTCTATTCTATTTCAGCCAAGTCGAGTCTGTTCTATTCTATTCTGGTTTAATCTAGTCTAGTCTATTCTAGTATAAAATAGTCTAGTCTATTCTTATCTATTCTAATCAATTTTGTTCTAGTCTATTTCACTCTATTCTGGTCTAGTCTAGTATATGCTAGTCTAGTCCATTTATTCTAGTCTAGTCTAGTCTATTTTATTCCATACTATTCTAGTCTAGTCTATTCTATTTCAGCCAAGTCTAGTCTGTTCTATCTATTCTGTTCTATTCTAGTCTAGTCTACTCTGTTCTAGTCTATTATAGTCTATTTTATTCTAGTCTAGTCTAGACATTTTTTTATTTCAATCAAGTCTATTCTATTAGAAGAATGTCTTTATTGTCCTGCCATGTAGCATACAATGAAATTTGTCTCTCCTTAGAGAGAACTGTATTCTTTCTCTCTCTCTCTCTCTCACACACACACACACACACACACACACACATTAAAAAGTTTAAAAACATAAGTACATGAAACAGAGTAAAGTGCAGTGTGCTTGCTATTGAAATAATGTCATTGTTAAAGTGGCTGTAGCATCTTCCAGATGGCAACTCTATTCTAGCCTAGTCTATTCTAGTCTAGTCTGATCTAGTCTAGTCTGATCTAGTCTAGTCTATCTTTTCTTGTAAAATGTCCTGTGTAAACCTTAAATACCAGCGATGTAATGAGTTTATTAACCAGTGGGAGAATTTCCTCACCATGGCACCCCTCCTTAGCGTACAGACTGGAAGGAGTCCAGCAGCTTGGCTCCATCTGAAGGTAACAGGATCTGCCTACCAGCTCCTCTAAAGCTCACTAATTAACACATCTTATTCAATTCATACATAAAAATGACACAGTGTGGTCTTACAGGGGAATAATTACTTCCTGGCTGGGTCCAGTAACTTCCTGGAGTCTTCCTGTCACCTTGAGGTTGCCAGGCAACTAAGCTAACCAGCTGCTAGCAGAAGCTTCATATTTGGTGAACAAACATAAGAGCGGTATCAATCGATTCCCCAAAATGTCAAACTACTCCTTTAAACTATAAATAGTTTAACTATTGCTCTAAGTGTGTGTGTGTGTGTGCTCTCACCTGCTGCGCTCTGTGTGTTGCTCACAGCGTTATGTGAGGAGGATGAGGAGGGTGGAGAGTGTGTAGAATGGCGCGCCCCACTTCGCGTCCGCCCTGCAGCCGGTGTCTCGGCCTTCCCGTTGACCAGCTGAGGGGGCTGTTTGAGGGGGGTGCTCTGTCTCAGAGAGGAGGGCCGCGCAGGAGGTGGCGATGGCTCCTTTTTTCCTGTCACCCTGGACGACACACGTCTCTTCCTCTCTGGACTGGAGGCAGGATGAGGAGAAAGAATATAAGGAAAGATCACACCTAATTCACAGTAAGAGACCCAGACCACCATATAAAACGTCCTCTACCTGGATGCAGTACTGCTTGTTGGAGACTCGCTCCTCCTCCTCCTCCTCTTCATGGCGTGCCGTGTCTGTCTGTCTGTAGTGTGTCGTGTCTGTCTGTCTGTGCTCTGTCGGGTCAGTTTATCCGTCAGGCCGTGGATGGCCTTATAGTCGGCCAGGATGGAGCTGACGTGCTCCTCAAACAGAGCAGAGAGCCTCAGACTCATACTGTAGATCTAAGGACACAACGAAGGAAACACTGATGTCACACTGAGACAAAAGGGAATAACCGACCGTGCCTGTTTAGGATTGTATCACTGCGAACCTTTTCTTAGACCTATGTAATAATTGATTATTTATTGAAGTTTGAGAGGAAGAGTGTTGCAGCACACGCACAATGTGGTGTGTTTAAACAAGGGAAATGCAAATCAGCACAGCATGGTTTGACTTGGTGCGGCCAAAAGTGCAGATGGAAAAGCTTTAATATTGTTTTATGTTCAGCTAACATGGTGTCCACATTTCCTTGTTCATACTGTGTGTTTAGTTTTCAAGGTGGATTTGGGAAGAAGCTTCAAATAAATCAGTAACAAGAAGGCCACTTGTGTCTGCCCGTGCTTCAAGGGAACAACTGTGTGTGTGTGTGTGTGTGTGTGTTAGTGTGTTTGTGCGTGTGTGTCTCACCCGAGACTTCTTACTGGGCGTGTAAGCTTTGGAATTGCTGAAAATGAGCCGGACATCTTTGCAGAGCTCGATGGGAGATTGGTACTTTCCTTCTTTGAGTGTGTTGAGAACGGTGCCAAAGTCCATGGGTGAGTCAACTATTTGCAGGTAGTCCTGAGAGAGGCAGAGCGATGTTTCAATTACAGGTTTCAAAAGATGAGAACAGAATAAGGAGTGGAGGAGAGGAAGACAGAGAAAGAGGGGCTGAAGGAGTGAAAGATTTTAGGGATTTGGGGTTTCACTTTGAGTGGACTGGGGAAGAAAAAAACGAAGCCAGCAGCAAAAGAATTCCAGCCTTCCTCTGTTAACAAGGAAACTGTATCCCAGTGAAACCTTGAGTCTGTTCACATTTTTCTTCCTTCACAACTCAGATTGGGTCTTCATTTCAAATGCTGAATAGAGAGGCCTGTCCTTCACACCAAACAACGCCTTCGCCTCGAATACCTCTCCTTGTGTGACTGAATTGTAGCCACTTCTGCCTCAGACTGACTGTTCAGCAAGATTCAAGGACCAACAAAGGTTACTGAAAATGCTAATTAATGTGAGCCTAAAGGAAATTCTCAATGAGCTCAACTCAGATAACATCTAGATGAGCTCAGTTTCTTGAGTTCACATGCACACACACACAATACTGAATGAACAAACACAGCATTAATGCACACGCACCGGGTACTCCTGCAGGTCCACAGGTTCTCTGAAAGGCTCCGAGTCTTCACACTGAAAGATGAGATCTAGTAGCTCCTTACAGCGTCCTCTCCACGCATGAGGGTCATAGGAAGGGGGGCGGGTTCGCAGTTGCCGCTGCGTGGGTCGACGACCCTGTGCAAAAAAACAGAAGTAACTGTAGTAGCTGACAAATAACAGCCTCCTGTTCTTTAGAAGCTGGTTCACAGGACAGCGGAGCAACGTCTAATGTAGACATGAGATTTTAGTTAGAGTTTAGTTACCTTATGGTTTCGTGTAGACGTTCCAGGAGTGTTAGTATCTTCATCCTCCTCCTCATCATCCTAAAAACACAAACAAAAAAGGGAGGTAAATAGAGCGGACTCTCTAAAAACTTGGTTTTTCGCCCAGATGGGCGTGGCTTTGCCGGACACAACACAGCACGCTTCAGTGAGATCTGTGGCTGTTTTAGCCTGTGGCACGTGCTCTGAGTGCTCATTCATGCGTACAACAGTTTATCTGAAGGATATCAAGTATGAAGGCATACAGGATATAGTATTCACATGTTCCTAGAATTTATATATTTTGTCTCACACCTGTAAACCTGGAAAGTGGTAGTTTTCCTTGTTAATCCCTGATTACTCAGAAAGTGTTCTAGCAGCTTGAGGCAGCTTTTTGTTATTGT
>JAPZEB010000010.1:7889171-7903214 GCA_029783705.1 Chaetodon striatus
CAAAAAAAAAAAAAAAAAAAAAAAAAAAACAAGAGAGAAAACCCGAAGCCTTTTTTAACTCCAGGATTTCAACTTCAACTTTTCACTTTTAACTTTCAAACATCAAAGGGGAAGTTATGAAAATCTAATAACTAATTTATGGTGGACGGCGGGTCGTGCATTTTCCGCCAGCCACTCAGGGAGGGTGAAGAAAAAATATTTATAGCTTTAGGGAGGGTCAAATTAAAATTAAAAAGAGACACATCCCAGCCACCCCCCTCCTCTGATTAAGAACATTCCCTTATTGGTGGAAAATTACATTAAATACAGTTACTGCATAAATGCAAAAAAATAAGCACGCTGACAATTTTTATTCTTTTCTCGGGATGCTTTCTATAAACTTAACTCAACTTCAGTACATTAATAAACAAATCATATAAATGTGGCTTACTACACTGAGAGTATAGGATTTGCAGTAAAGGCTCCTGGGCTGAACTCGAACCTGGGACACAGCCGTAAGGACTCACACAGCCTTAATGCTACATGCTCCACATGGTGACCTACCAGGGCACCTCTAGGTCCACGTTTATTTTTTTAAATTTAACCTTTTTTAACCCAGCAAGTCAGAACTAATTCGTATTTACAAAGCCTCTAAAAGGAAGAGGGGAGGGGCTAAAAGAAATGTCAAAAGTTAAAAAGACAGCAGCAGCACTGATCCAAACACTCCCAAAACACCAACTACTTACATACAACCATACAATGGTTCCTGTACCCATGTAAATGTTTCCTCAAACTGGCGGTTAGCATACTGGAAGTAAATCGATGTGCCATTTAAACACAAATAACGGGAAAAACAAACACACTGAGTCACTACCCAGACAGTTCACAACTGAGATTTTTCACATCACTTCGAGACAGACGGGCTGCTCTGTGAATAGAACAGCAACAAAGATGGCGTAAGCTGCTAAGAGGAGGCTGTCTTAGTGGAATATTTATTGTGAGTATTAAATAAAGTAAGAGCAATGCAAGCTAAGAAAGGGACACAAAAGCAATGCTTCAAAAGAAGCCATAATAATAATAATAATAACAGATAAGCCATAATCCATAAAGTCAAGCCTATAAGACATTTGTTTGCCCAGAGGCAGCTTCTTTCAGTCTGGACTGAAAATACACGATCAAGACCCTTAATGAAGACGTGAAAACAGCCTCCAGGGACTAGACTGAGAATTTCTGGCTGTGTTCCAGCTTGTAAGGGGTTAAAGGGTTTGTGATTCAACATGGTGCCAGACCCATCTGTGCCTTGATTACAATCTCAAAAATAATTTTTAAACCCAACAGGTAACCAGAGTCGAGATGCAAAAACACAGTGTGACATGATCTAATAGTTTGTGTGATTTAGACAGGCTGGAAATAAAGAAGTGTCTTTTGGAAAAAGGGGCAGAAACTCACACAATGAGGATAAAAATGTAACGTAGGGAATATAGGGAAATTTATACAACGTGGTCACACAATTTTCCTGACAGACTGAGGTGACAGACATGCCGAAGCATTCACCCTTTTATATCTGCAAAGTATTTTATAAGGCACACCGCACTATCAGCATCAGCATAGATTTTAGAGGAAATGTGAGATGAAAACACCAACCCCCGCCTCAGAATAAATCACAATCACTTGCTCCATCACCAGCAGAACAGAGTCTGACTGGAGCTGTTATTTTATGTGGACTGATCAAAACAGCGAGCGCTCCCTTAGTGATTTAGAAAAAGCTCAAGGACAAATTACGGCTCTGGGAAGATGGACGAAAAACTGATATGCCCAAAGAGGGTCAGGCCTGCACGGTGCAGGGATTGGAAAGCTGGAGACTTGACACAAACTTTCCATGTTGCTATAGATGTGAAGTTATTTTAGCTACAAACAATGCAAACCAGCTAGTCTAATTTGTCCTTCCAAATGGCCGTGATAATGAGCTTGCAGCCATTTCTAAAGCTATATTACACAAATCGATGTGGCTGTTTGCCAATCAATTGTTTAACTAAACCTACATGCACTCGCTCATTGATCACAAATGATCACGCTGAATGTTTGGGCTAAATAAGACAATCAATCAATCTGTCTTCCACTGCAGCAAAGTCGGAGTGAAAAGACTGAAGAGATCCGAAAATAAGAAAATATATAAATAAAAATGATCTTGTGATGAAAGGAGACAGCGAGAGAAAGAAAGGGAGGGAGGGGGGAAAAAAACGAGCAGAGAGAAAAAAGGGAGAAGGAGAAAGTGAGGGAGACCAAGAACGAATTTTAATTCTGGCACTTAGCCAGCGCCTCAGAGGAAACATTTTCTCCAGTTATGATGAGAAATGGCAAGAAGAGGGGGGAGACGAGAGGAGAGAGGGAGGGAGGGAAAGGAACAAAGGAGGGGCAGCGCAGGATGAGGGACGGGGGGAGAGAAAAAGAGAGCGCGAGAGCAAGTGCGGGTGGTGTAAGAACGGTGGAAAGAGAGATAAGAGGAAAAGAGAGACAGAGGGAGTCAATCTAACCCCCCCGCTCCCTCCCTCCCTCCCTCCCTCTCAGCAGCCAGCCATTTTTAGAGATTTAAGAAGTGAAAGCTGAAAATGGTGTATAGCAGCAGGCAGTGTTTGACTCAAGGATCCAAACAGAAGGACGGCAACATTAAACCAACATTATCTCATTGTTCGTTCAATATTTAACACTTTAGCCGAACTGTGTCTCGAACCAAACCACATGGAGAAGGAAGCTAACACAGCGACTGTATACGAGGGGCATCCAGGGGGCAAAGGTCAACTTCCTCCTTTTAAGACACCAGGGGAATTCCTTGTTCCCCTTATTAAAAACAGTATTATTATTATTATCATGAAGACGTGTGAATTTTCTCCCCTGCAGGCTGAATTCAGCTGTAGCTGTGAGTCATTCAGTAAAAGCGTCCCACCACAGTAAGGTAAACAGTAATTACCTCCTACCACCAAAGTGGTTACGACAGGGAATACGGACCCTTGGTCCTCTTGGTAAGCAAAAGACAGCTTGTAACAATCAAACATATACACAGCACACAAGAGGTGACTCTAAACAAACACTGGCACACAACAATGTCACTGAAATCACTTTGAATTGGCTCCTTAAACACCAGTACACACACACACACACACACACACACAGAGGCATCACAAGCAGCAAGATGAGGTCGACAACACACCATAATGAGGCCTGTCACGATAACCACTTTTGTTGGACAATATATTATCCCAGAAATATTTGCCATAAACAATATTACTGTCATGTTGAGAATTTTATGCAACAATATAACGATAATAGTAGCAATACCACAAGTACACTCTTTCAAAGAGCAATGAACTTTAAATTCTTCAGACACTGGAATATGAAAAATAATAGTTACCTTATCTAAAAAGTTATTAACACCTGTTAACATATACAAAAAGCTTTGTGTAAAATTATACTTCCTTTACAGGAGAAGCCCAAAATGACTCAGTTTAAGACTTTAAGACAGAAGTGTCAGACATATGGCCCGTGGGCCAGAGCCGACCCACCAAAGGGTCCAGTCTGGCCCAGTAGACGACTAGACTAAAGCTGTGCCTCATTTCAGGGGCTGCAGCTTTTGAAGAACGCAGCCTTCGCGGTCTACGTCGGCCACGTCCTTTGGAGACTGCATCAGCCAAACCCAAACGGTCTCTGAACTAAACTTGACGAAAGAAAGCGTAAGCTAGTAAGTTAGTTAGCCCTAAATCATGGACCCAGAGATTAATATATATATTTGTTTTATATTTAATACTTGAGGAGATGATTCACCACCAGAGACACCGCCGTTTGATATATGTCAGGCTGATGGACTGTTTACAGGTAAACGTATTAAATTAAGATTGTTTAAGCCGTGTGCTTTTACCTAATAGTAACGTTAACAACAGTCAACTGTTAGCTAGTTAACAACTGTTAGTTAACTTAATATATAATCATCACGGGGGCGCAAAGCATCTTGGGATAGACGGGGCCACGAAGGATTCATCTGTTGCATCCTCCAAATTCTGGGAAAGATTTGAAGGAGCCTTCGAAATGGGACAGCCTTGGTCGCGATGATGTGACGCAACTGGTCGTCAAATGCAGCCTACGAAGGCTGCAGCCCCTGAATTGAGACACAGCTTAAGAGGGGCCAGGTTTCGGGAGCAAGTTAAACAATGCGTTACCTACTCCATGTAAAATTCTGCTACAGAGGCTTTTCCACCCTGACCTGAATACAGGTCTCTTATACAACAATGAATACTTAACCGTGACCATGTTTACAGATATTGAACATTGTGGAAAATATTGTCAACCAGCAGCTTCACTTCAAAAGAATCTGTATCAGGAAATGTGTGGATAAATGCACATGTAATGACAGTGATAAGTCGACTGACTGAATGTGGAAAAACTGAGACATACTGTTGAAACTGCACTTATTTTTCTTACGACATCATAGGCTGCTTTTCTGTTTTGTTAAAGGATGAAGGTCTACTGAATTTACTTGTAATTCTTTACACAAAAAAAAGGCAAAATATTGGAGGTGATGGAAGTTACTGTGTGATGGTTTTATTGGTCCGGCCCTCCTGAGATCAAATTGGGCTGTATGTCGCCCATGAACTAAAATGAGTTTGATTTAAGATTTACTATAAAGGATTTTATTTTAAAACATGATTAGACTCACACAGAAGTAATCCCTCTCAATCATCATTTATGACCCACTAGAAGTGTGTGGCAGTGTATTTTTCTGCAGAAACTCTGTCTTCTGCCTGGATCAGTATGGATATGTACTAGGGGTGGCCATATAAGTTCTAAAATACCAGTACTCTATACTACATTCTCATTTTGAAGATTGATCCTAGCATCAATAGGCTCAATACCAACAAAGGGATCAGTTTCTCTCTTCTACGTCGTATATATTTGTATTTCGAGAGTAATACTGTCTATGCATTAAACACATCTAGTGCATGTTCTCTTTGCTTCTCTGCTGTTTTTGTGTCATCTGCACTATAACAACTTAGTCCACTTTCACCCGACGTTGGCAGTAGGAGGACAGTAAGCTCATCTCCCAGGCATCCCGTTTACTGCTGGGGGCTATGAGGAGAATCACATATGCATCCACGGATGTTAAATGGGGCAATTATGTCCGAGTCTGACTAGTTTAATCAGACACATATTCGCAGTGATGGATCAGTGAACGAGAAACAAAACTTGGAGCTGCGACCAAAACAAGTGAGGAGGAGAGAAACACGTCAGGATTCCGACCTTTGACACAGACAGAGTTCAAAGTTCACTGGCAGAGTCAGTTCAGAGAGACTCAGACACACAGCAGCCTTGTGAAAGTAATATTTGAGTCAAAATGGATATTCAGTATTGGTTAATGTTTCACTTTCAGACTGTAATTGGTCATCATTAGCTGTTACTTAAGTAAAATTGATTATTCACCTTATAAATCACGGCGCACTGCTTTCCCCTGCGTAAAAAATTGCCTCTTTCAATGATAAAAAGTATCGCATCAGTATCAATATCAGCGATTCTGGCCCTGTGTTACTTGGTATCGGATCAAAACCAAATTTGGTGGTATACCTAACATGAACCCCTACAGCACTGAGGTGAGGAAGGGACCATCTTAAGCAGCAGGTATCCAAGAGACACAGTGCCAAAAAAAAAAAAAAAAAAATACGCACTAATATGGCAAGCCAAAACACCAAACGAGCATGGATTTGGGGTTGGCTATTGCTTTCACTTTTGCTGACGAGTGTGTTTACAAACTGACAATCCTGCTTAGTATACCTTTAACACAAAAATTAGCCAACAAAAACAAAACCAAGTGACGCCTCTTGCAAGTAACAGACACACATAGCAAAGCTCCAGGAACACCGCAGTTACCTCGATATTTCCACCAGTGTACTGCGGTCAGCTCCTTGGCACAGACAGCCTGGAAGCCAGGTGTTTTGTTGGTGGATTTAAGGAATGGAGGATGAAGTTGTTAGAGGGTCAAACTATGATTGACCCACTTTTCGGTTTGTTGCCAGGAGTTAGCAAGCTAACAACAATCAGGACTGTGCCCACTTCCACGTCAAAAGTGCGGCTGCAGGCTGTCGCTAAGCTACGCCGCGTCGTCTTTAAAGTGTTGTTTTATTTTGTTTCGAACTTGCTCAAGTAATAAAAAGGGAGAATCACTGCATAATGGTCAGAAAAACCCTGCTGTTGGCGGATATGTTGGTGACATTATTATGTAAACACAACAGGCCGTATCGAGGTCAGCAAGATGACCAAGGTTGTGTCTATATATTGTACGACAAGCCGTCAACATAATTATCGTGACAGGCCTACATGATGCCACACACACACGTATGCAAAGAAAAAAAGCCTTACCGTGAAGATGCGCCGTCCCGTCCTGTCGAAGGTGAGGCAGTACACGGACGACAGGTGTCCCAGGATCCTCTTGTGCATCTTCATGTGCAGGTACACGGCCGTGGGCACCAGCTGCCGGAGACGATAAGAGCCGTTCAGTCGACGGCTGAAGCATGTCTCCACTGGATGGAAAGAAAAGACACACACTGGTGAGGAGGACATCTTCATATGTAAAGAAATCAAATCAATAAAAACCCACTCAATTAATAAAAGATTTCAAAGGCCATGAAAATGGGCCACGACAGTGGATAACCCTGTGCACAACTACACTGGGAAGAAAATCAATAATAACACTACTGTCAAATGCTACTGGCAGCAAAGACCTTGGCAAGCAGAGATACAGTACAGTATGTAAGATCTGACTTATGTACTGATAGCAAAGGCAAAAACAAAGAGTACAAGCAGTTGAATGTTATCTTTTGTGTTTGTGTTTTCTTTACCAATGTTAGGTGGGCTCCCATAGATAATAGGCGGCTCCGGTGGTCGTCCACAGTGCAGCGCAGCCAGCGCTGAGCCCTTCCACACAACATGCTTGCAGTCTGGAGACAGATGAACACAGAAGAGATGCTAGAGACACACAGGCACAGAGCACTTTGGTAGCCGAGTGGTTACAGCGTTTGCTGTATAACCCACAATCAATAAATATTACATACATTGAAATGTATTTCATATCTCCATCTGCTGGTGGGTCATCACCATAAGAGTATGCATGCATAATATGATGTTAATTCCACTGCAGAGGAGACTTGATGATCACTCAAATTAGGTGGGGAAAAAAGTGGATATATCAATATCAGTATTGGATATTAGTCAAATGAGTTGTTACATATCAGCATATCCAATACCATGCAACCCTAATTCTCATCATGCTATTGTATAAATTAAAAGCCAAGTCCTGTATGCACTGCTTTGTACTTAGACACGCTGGAAAATCTTGGTAAAAAAATAGCCAATTTTCAGTGAATTTGCACTCCATTCCACTCAGAGTACCATGACAGCAAGCTAGCAGGCAATGGACAGTGGTTTCTCAGCCAGAAAAAAAATATGAGTGTTGTTGGTTCTTTTATCCCAATCTGTGTGACATTAATGAGACAGGCATTCAGTCAGTTATCAAAAAAAACAGATTTTACAATGCAATGTCCATCCATCCATTTTCAACCGGTCACAGGGGCAGACCCGGCTTCAGACAATGCAATCCTACTTCCCATGCATTTTTAAGGCTTTTGAAAGATCGGTGACTGAGATTAAGACATTTTAACACCAGTTAAGGCCTTATGTCGGGGTTAATGAATTTTATGCCTTTTAAGGATCTGCGGGAACCCTTTAACCCAACATCCACTGTTGGATTCCAGCCTTGGGAACTTTGTTGCATGCCATAACACCCCCCCAAATTCCACACTGTCCCTCTGTCAAATAAAGGCCAGAAGGAAAAAAAGCAAAGAAAATCACATGCACATACATTATACAATCTCTATCATGACTTGTCTGTGTGAGCTTGTTCTGTATGCATTCACTTATATTTGCATGAGCACACAAAAGAATGTATTTACATGAGGTCTGTTAGTCTGCAAGAACATGCAGAGAAGATGTAGCAGCCTGAGTGGGTGTGTTTGCATACGGTATGTGCACATTAAAGCAGCCCATCATGAACACATGCACTATGCATCCACTCACTCTTGCTGGTGCGGAGGAGATTCTGCCTTCCAGCCCCCAGCAGGCTGGTGAGTCCAGGCACGCTGGCAGGGACCTCCCTCTCCAGCAGCGGACAAACTCTGGAGCAGACCTGCAGCAGGTGGTCTGGACTGATGTGCCGGTATTGCTTCACCTAAACACACACACGTAGCTCAGTTTATATTCAGAATTGTAAATGAGAAAACACATGTTAGAGGAGAGCAAAAAGGTAAATATGTTCAAGCCACCTTTTAAAAAATGCTGATGTGTCAAGATATCAAACCTGACAAGCTCTACAAGAAAACCTTCCTAGAAAGATTAACACTGTACAAATATTATTACACAAAAAACTGACTAATAATATTAGGAAAACATTTCCAGTAGATCCTACACTATTCGAAAAAAAAAAAAACATAAAAAAAAACACTGGCCGGAAAAAAGGGAATAATTAACGAGCAACTGAAGACAAAAAAGGGTTGTTTTTGGCTTGAGTCCATTTAGTTTCAAACTATTCACATACACACAAAAAATGTATTTTCAGCACAATGCGAAAAGCAAAAAACAAGGTCACTAACCCAAATGCCTGTTGGTTTGCTGAGATTTTCAAAAGCAAAGGTGCCCTTTTAAAAAAAATCACATTACTATTCTCTGAGGCTTTCAACAGGAACAAACCGAGCACGACTAATAAGGACAAAACAAATAAAACAATCATATTCACTCTGAAACCGAAAAAATCCTCATTTCAAATTCATTACAAGCACTCAGACAAAAAATTATTAATTATGAAATATCTAAATCACAAAATTAGGAGAGATGAAAATGAAATCTGGAGCAAAACGAAAGCTGAAATTCAGTTAAAATGTTTGTTTTTCAAATGGATATAGACACAGATCACATGCAGCACGGTGAAGCAGCAGAGAGAGGGGGTGTGGCATGCAACACAAGCATGAAGCAGAGTGAAAGCCACACCGTTATAAACACAGCGAGTCTCTGATTCCACTGACACATGGGGGACACTCCTGCATGGCCTACCTCTGAAGAAACACACACACGCCTGAGTGACTGGAATAGCAGCGATCCGCCACGGGACAAGGGATAAGCATGCAGCATGCAGCACTGTGTTTGATGCAGGATTATTTGAAATGTTTTAATTTAAATCACACGTGCTGGTAATCAGCTTTGTTTCAGACACATCTCATTTAAATATCTGAACGGGGTCAAATGAGCCTGAAATTAAACAATTACTCCACTCACACACACACATTTTTTTTTCTCCTTCCATTCCTTTATCTGAGCACTGACAGTAACACTTATTCTCTGTCTCTGTGACACACACACACATACACACACGCAATTAATGACCCCTTAATTGCTTTCAACATTGTTGCTGGTTCAGAGACGTGATCAGTGTTTCTAAGCACATATCAGCCCCTCTCAGGTGCACGCAGAGCCACGACGAACACACACACACACACACACACACACACACACACAGAGAGCAATGTGTAATAACAATTTGCTCCATTTTACTTGCTTCTTAAGGGTAATGGATAACACTCCCCCACTCACAGCAGCACCACCGGAAAGCACATGGCCTTGTACACATGACTCCAAGTAACCTTCTACAATCATCACATTTCAATATACTGTTCAAAAATCCATAAATAGCTCTTAATAAAGATATTATTGCCTTCAAAATTTAGCTCTAATAATTAAAAAACACAGCCACTGTTGAAATCCACTCATTTATAATGCAAAAATTAAAATTACTAAATTACTGTAAATGTGTTTATAATGATAACAAGCTATTTTTATTCAAAAACAGCTTCAATATTTGTTGGTATTGTGATCCTGCTCAATTTTATATGCAAAATTAAAATAATGATACATCTAATTAATCCGCCTTAATTAATTAGCCACAATTAATATCGTTAATGATTACAATATCACTGAAGCCAACGCTGATTCCTCATTGTTGCCCAACCCCCTTCTGTGCCAGCCCCAGACATCAGCCCCACAACCCGCCGACAAAACACATCCAACCTGATCCCTGCAGCCCCTGCCCTCTAAAACATCCTGTTTCTATTTGGTCTAATAATTAAAAAGCACCCGCAGTATTTTTTTTTAAATGGAGGAAATTATGCACAATAGACAGGAGGCAGGCTGAGCGGCTGGGAATGGGGAGGAGGAGGAGGAACGGAGAGGCGAATGAGCCAAGCAGGAAGAGGGAGAGAAAAAACACAGGCAGGCAGAAAGACTCTGTCAATAATGTCTTAAACGTATAAATTTACATCCCGGTGAAGCTACACTTGATCCGATCTGGACTCGGATGTTGACGCGAGTGTGTGTGAGACGGGACAAATCCTTCAAAATGTAGGTGTCTGCGGATTAAATAGGCCATAGGTCATTATTTTGATATTAATGTTAAAATAAAACTTCAATCAAATAAAATAGCAGGAAAAGTAAGGCTTGACACTTTGTGCAGACTGGCTAAGAAATAAATATGTACGCGATGATTAATTCTCTCCACGCCCCCATGCGTAAACGGCGCTTTCAGGCGAGCCCTGTTTGTTTACATGACAATTAGCACGTCAATTAATAGAGCGATTATAAGATATCAGCTCCACGTTACCTCGCATCTTCACATAAACTGATCTCCCCTCTTGTCTTCCATCCGAGCTTGCACCACAATCCCCCACAAAAAGCTGCTCTCCAAAATGCCTCCACCACAACAAGCCTGCCCCTCACACGCGCGCAGCAACTTCCAGCTTTACTGAATATACTGTTTATATTCTCCTCCAAAAACTCCTGTTTTCTAACTCTTGCCCCCTGTGTGTTTTCAACCCATGCACACAAATTATGGTTCTTGCAGGACAAGAGCGCCTCCATCTCTCTCTGGCTTGTGGCGCAGGGAGTCCCTCCTCCGGATCCTGGCGCTCCTACACCACAACACTCATGACGTATCAACATTTCACACACATTTTTCCAACAAGTATTAAAACCTTTTGGACATGCATGGCACCAAACTCGCACACCACGGTGCACAGGAGGCTGGGACCCGACCCCTTGGTGCCCCGGAGCGGCCCCAACTTGCAGGCAGCTCGCCCTGCAAAGTGCTTTACAGTTTTTTCTTTACCACCTGATTTAAAAATTGCGGGAAATTCAATTTTTATTTTGCTCTCTAAAAACTTTTTCCTCAGTTATAGAGCTCCCTTACCAAATTTTCGTACGTCCCGGGGTGTTCCTGCCCTGTCCAGTCCAGCCTTATGGGTAGCAGCTGAGGTGGAAAAATAGTGTCGACTGTGATCATCCACGTTATAAATGTATCGAGTGATGTTTTAAAACAGTAAATGACAAATCAGAGTAAAAGCAACATCACAAAGTACAGTGCAGAGAGAAGCATCTCTCTCGTATTGCTGACTGCTTACCTCCTTCTCCTCCACCTCCCTTATCAGGGTCTGAAAATAGGATAAAAATACAAAATTACACCCCATGACAATTTCGGACATATTATAAATTATCCCAAAATGCAAAAACACCAACCTCGGCTGCTTTTTGACACGGTCCAGCTTCTAGAAATCGGGCTATTAGGAAGTACAGTTCTGGTATGGTTGGAGGGGTAGAAGAGGACGGGAGCTGCGTTAGAAGAGGGCACCGAGGAAATTGGGGGGATATTACAACAACCATGACATATTTTCCGATCTCCTTTACTCACCAGAAGTCAACTGCGCGATGTGTGTACTGTCTGAAGCCATTTTGGTGTTGTTTGCCAGGGCAGCGCCAGAGCCTGTGTGGTGGGTCTAGGTGGCTGCCCTGTAGCTGTCACTGTTTATCCACCAGGAAGAGGCTGCCTCCATTCAGCTCCGCTCACACAAAGTCCCGGCTGCGTCGAGTATCTCTCCGCCGAGCGACAATTAGTGCGCGCTGGGCTGTTTCCCCCCGCCAAACGCCGTCTTCCTCCGGGAAATTACCGACCGCCGAGGCTCCCCTGAGCTCCCTGCCCCTCGGGGCGAATTTTAGTGGCGGTTGTTTCGCTGTGGAGACATGTTTGCGCGAATCCCCCTCCCCCTCAAAAGAAAAAGCGCAAGCCCTCTGCGGAAGAATACAAGTGGTGTGTGTTCACGCACGCCACTGTGGAGGGGAGGTAGAAATGGCAGCCTGCTGTAGGAGCGGACACACTGCTGCAGAATGGCCGTTACTTCGTAGCTAAACGACATTTATCACGTTTTAACAACTACACGACAATACATTTATAGTTTAAAGTTCGTTGCGGGGCAAAGCAACGCAACTCCTGCTCTATTTTTTTAAGTATTCGCACCCGCGGATGTAGAACATGGCTACCGTGTTTGTGAGGGGATTTACAGCCGATCTAACCGTCTCAGCCAGGTTTTATTAAAAGATAACGATGTCCGCGGTAATTCTGCGTCTCCTCGTCGGCCTCGCTTGTTATTTCTCTGTCGTTATTGTGTAACAACATGTCTAGCTAACACACCCACTCTCTCTGGGAGCTGTTTGGTGGGGAAGTCGTCCATTTCTCTTCCAAATAGTGCCTGGCAGTAAAATGGGGGAAGGGTTGGAGAAGAAGGGGAATGCAGCTTAATGAATGAAACCTCGTGAGTTACAGGAATTTAATGGCAGGGAGACATTAAACGCAACATTTATGATTAAAGAAGGTTATCAAGGAAATGCATCACACAGCACACTTCCTCTGTGTCTCACCAGAAAGTTGTCAAAAAAGGGAACAACCCTGAAGGTGTTAGTTCCTGTGATTAAATCAATTTATTATTGATAAACATTATCTGTGTAAAGGATGTATTTTATATCTCATATTTTAATTAAACGCACGTGTTTCAGCAGAACACAAGCTCCCACTCTTGCACTGACCTCATGAACTGTCTACTTTTTCATCTATTTGAAGTAAACATCAGTGAAAGCGTACATAAATCATCACCACTAATTACCAATATTATCAAAGTCTCTTTACATGCAGGTGAAAATTACTTGAGAATAGTTAATTAATTGCAAAACAAACCACCACCTAAGTAAGGTCAATGTTGTGTTTTGTCACCCACGACCTAATTCAGTATTAGAGACACTTACACATCAAACCAAAGAGTGTTTTTTTTATATCCCTTTATTTTTTTTCACATATTTTCCTCCTTATTTTTATTTTCACGTCATTATAAACCCTTGTACATGTGTGCTGCTGCTCATACGGTGTAATCTACCTAAATGAGGAATTACTCCCAGCTCTTTCTCGCTGCAGGCTGGTGTATATAATGGATATTGTTTGATCCAGTGGCGTTATTTCAAAAATCATAGACGCTGGTATAGAAACCATTATCCTATTTATATAGCACTTGTCTCGCTTAAATCCTTGGCAGGGACATCAGGGAACAGACGAGTTTGTGGCTGGGTAGAGTGTGTCGATATAAAAACTCGAACAGATGACTGACTAATTCTCGGCCTGTGTTATTTACTGATTTTGTTTTTCTGTGGATGAAAATAAAAAATAAATTATTTGGCTTTTATGCTGCTATGGTGAAGTTTTCTTTAATGTAATTTTTCTGTGAAATGCAGGCACGCTTAAGACATTACTTAACATGAATTTACAGTTCTGCTTATTTAAATAAAGCAATTTAATTCAGTTTTTTTGGAATAGCTCAGAAGGTATGAATAATTGAATGAACATGCAATATAATACACCTTATACACACAGCCATATCATGTCTGAAGTGGTATTTGTTTTGTAAAGAGAACCCACAGTTTGGAGTCCATACATTTTCCCCAAATCCCATTCAGTGAACGTAATTTTTGTTGTATGCTTTGCTTAGCACTTACAGCAATTCTGGTGCTGTCAGCTACAAGTAACACAGACACACTACCACAGGGACACTTAACCTGCTTTGTGTAGGGGCCATGTTTTCAAACTCACAGGGGACCAGGGGCCAG
>JAPZEB010000010.1:7975699-8004396 GCA_029783705.1 Chaetodon striatus
ATGATTGCCTAGCCTTAAATCAAATGTTTTGTATCCAGGGAACCAGGCTATGAAGAATTCACAAATAAAAAATAATATAAAAAAAAGTTTTAAAATTGTACTGAACAATGACACCTTTTTAGTCCAGATAATAAATAATTATAGGCTTTAGTATTTGAACTAAAGCCTATAATTATTTATTATCTGGATTAAAAAGGTGTCAGTGTTCAGTGCGGTGAAATAATGTAGTGGTATAATATAATTTTGTGTTTGTAACTTGGTTTAACGCCACAAGACTCGAATCAATGTCGACCCCTGACTGTGTAATCCTACGGGATCTTTTAACAGGGGGGTCAGAGGTCAGGATCAGCCACAGCACAATAAGATACGCTGCTCTACGACACTTCACAAAGGTGGACACTTGCTGTAATGGTGCAATCAGGTGCTCACCTGTTATCTGTGTCTGCCCCTGCGGGTTGAAGGAATTGGCCCCTGTGTTGAGAGTTGGCCGGGGGCCTTGAGTTGGAACGGCCACCCTCACCCTCATCCTCTCAAGCTCACTAAGGCGGTCTGAGAAGAGACCAGTCTTGGGAGGGTCCTCCAGTTTCTGACGATGTCCTGTGGACACACCAGAGCAGTGTTTTATTGGTAAGGAGGTTTCAGGCTGCAGTAAAAGAAATAATTTTATTTGCTAACAGTTTTTTTATAACTGCTGTGATGCTGCATGCAAACTATATTATCATCAGCTTAAGATGACAAAGACAGCTGATTTATGATCTCAATTTATTTGTTTGTTCTCTTGGCATGCAGTTTGTCAGTTATTCTCCATAATGCACACTTCACTGACTCAGTTCCTGCGTGCCATGCCTAACTTGGTAAATATAGTTTGTGCTCCTAAACAAAGAGGAGGTAAAGAGAGGCCATTTGAGAATGGGATGCTACATCCTGCTTATTAAAAAAGACTTGGGCAATTATCTTCTTTCGCCGCGCCTGAGAGAAAACGAGAGTTAAGATGGGGAGAGTGAGAAGTTGCATGTATGTTTAGTTTTAACCTGAGGCTTCTTCCTCAGGTAAACACGAGCTCTCACGCCATCTCCCCATTATCCCCACAGGAGTCGTAACTTATGCCAAATACAGTATATTATATCTTTCCCTGCATTCCTCTGCCAATACTTTTACACCCTTTATATCCCTGATTTTATTCTCATCACTCTCTCAGGCTGGTAACTCTAGACCCCTTCGATATACAAACACAGTACACGCACACTGCAAACACATAAATCGTGCACACAAACACAAGACAATGTGTCACTTTCTCTGTCTGAGCCGGCCCATCTCGATCCCAGCAGCTTTATCTGCCCTGTAGTGGGAACCACGGCAAAACCTGCCCAGAGGCCCAGGTGTAGACTAGTTTAGAAAAGGTGGGGTAGAAAGAGAGGCCTGTGCACACACAGTCCTTTTTATCACTGACACAGGTCTGTGTCAGTGTGTCTGTCTGGTCTCGCACTAGCTCTCCTGTAAAGGCGGTAAAGTAAATATCAAACAGAGGAGAGTAGAAACTCCTGCTGTGCTTGGCAGAGCTCCAGTTGGCTCAGGCAGAAACAACGAGCTACTTCAGAATCCTGCCCAACCTGCCTGCTGCCTGGGCTGGGAACAAAGGCCTGGCACAGCACCTATAGGACCGCGTGGGTGTTATGGATGGAGATGTTCAGAAAAATCACCATTACACAGATCAAAGACCACAGAAAATTGCCTCACCGGGGGTCCTTGTGGACTAATAGTCTAACATGTGTAGTAATGACCCCCTGGCTCAGGCGCTCTGTTGCATTTCACCCCCTCCTCTCTCTCTCCTCTCTGCAGATTCTATGTCACTTGTGCCATCACATAAATACCAAATGACAACAAAATAATATTTTAAAAACTGCCTAATCCTCTGCGGAGCATTTTTCCACTATTGCAAGTCTGAAAAAAAAAATATTTCAGCCACAGAAATGCTTTTATAAACTATCTGACTCTTCACAACAAATTAATTTATTCTGGAACAACTGTTTGGAATTCTGCGCTGCAACGTCTTGAGAATGGCGGGAGTGAAAACGCAGCCAGTGACAGTCAGACAGACCATGATCTTTATTACAATGACGTTACCGGACTGGCATCATCCAGTTCAAAATAAACAGACATCATCCGCTTCTTTACATAGTTGCTTTGGAACGCTACTAATATCGGCTACTTGAAAACCTCAGCTTATTGAAGTCTTTTTTTTGCTTTATAACATAATTCATGGCCATATTTCATTAATAATATTTCTCCGTCGCTCCTGCGGATAATTTGTGCCTCTCGCTGGCATTCCTCATCTCTCTGTGCAAGCTGTGCCCAGTCAATCATAGCGTTTCCATTTTCAACAGACCGAATTTCTATTCTAAAAAAGCCTCGGGACACAGTGCGGGCTTTGTGCACAGCCCGTCTCCTAGTGATGGGAATAAATAGCAATGGGAGACCGAGGGAGATGAGGGGAGACAGAGGGGGACAGACATGAGGGGGGAGGAGGCACATGGAGAGGAAGAGACCCTGATGACCAGTAAATTAAGAGCACTGGATGGGTCTGAACCAGTCAGGAGACACAGGCTCTGTGAAGAGTGCTGAGTACACAGCACGGCGAATGGTGAAATAGTTAGAGAGGGTTTAGGATTTCGACATCTTGGAGGAAGATCCCAAAATACAGACGGATATTTACATGTATATTTAAGGAGATATAGAGGATTCTGATCTGCATGACAAGCCGGGTCTCTGTCCCCGGTAACTTGAACTTCTCAGCTTCCACCCTGGACCACTATATTGTTGAGAAACCTAAGGATGCAGCCCAGTTTAAAGGAAACCAATGTATATTTTCTCCTATAGGAATGCAGCATGTCAACCACCACATTAAGGTCCAATTTACACTCCAAACAGCCAGACCTCAAGTCCATTAGTTTAGCCTGCCTTGACAGTAAATACAGTTCTTCATGAGTTAATTACACCTTTTAGACGACAACTGTTGCCAAACACAAGACGTCTCAGCTGTTTTATCGGAACCCTAGCAGGGCGGAGGAATGAGCCGGGGGTATTTAAAGGAGCGGGAAAGGCGGATGATTTCACTGCCGTAGGGAAAGTCCCTGAGATTCCCATCATCCCTGTGAAAACAGCGGAGATTTTCGATAGCGCCTGCCACTTCCCTGCCCAGCCAGCGGCCGGAAACATGGACAGATTCAGACCAGATGTGAGCAACTTACATACACACATACACACACACACACACAAAAACACACACATGCAAGAAGCGGACGTATGCAGGCACACGTCTGCGCATGCAATCATGCACATTTGGACACATGCATCATGCATACACCCTCACACATGCAGATACAGTGCAGGCTCATGCATGCACACACACACTCTAAAAAAGATTAGTAATGATTAGATAACACCTCTATAGATAGTATCTCTAATCACACAGTTGCACACTGATCCTAGAATAGTATTATTTCAGCCGTCCAAGAGACATAAGTCTGGATTCAACTCGCTCCTGCTGATCTGATAACAGTTAGTAAGAGCAAGTAGGCAAACAGAATATAAGTCCTCTGTAATGGCAGCATTAGATTGGATCTGAGTCTGAGCACAGAGATCTCTGACGAACAGTTAAATGTTCCCTCATATGTCCTGGCTGAAAATATTCCTCTAACACCAACATTTTTTTTTTAGCTAGTAAATGGTTTGCACTTGGATTTTTCATGACAGGGGTACAAATGTTGTCAGGGATTGTCCTAGTTTCAAGCTGGGTGTCCCAAGTCCTGAAAAATATCTTAAAAACACTAAAATGTCCTGGCTTTCAATACGATTAAAATAATAATAATGATAACATGTAGGGGCTTTGTGATATACTGGTATTGGCAATAACTGTGATAGTTAAAAATGAAATACTACAACATAATATTGTATAGATAATCCAACACCTCTGAAATCATTTCAGTCCCTCCCCCAGTGCCATCTGGTTGCCTTTTCATCATCCATTAAGTATAACTGTTTTTGTACAGTTATTGTTAACGACTCTCGCTCCACCTCCCTAAGGTCAGATCTTGAGTGTAATTAATTTGCTAAAAAAGAGACGAAACACCAGTAAACAAAGTTAGAGATGAATCTGACAAACAACATTTTTTCCCAAAATGTTATATATATATATATATATCGCAACAATATCGTCATCATGAACTCTTTTGGTCATAATAATCATAAAGTGAAAATCTGAAATCGTGCCAACCGAAATATTCTACATAGTTTTAGCGCTTACATGGGTGTTTATCATCTACAGTCCCGCTCATCATTACCTATATGCTACACGTCTGAATTCAAGACTGATTTGTATGTGTCAATCAATCAATGTGTCGTTGTCAAGGCTGTTGCTAGGATGCGTGCGGCGCTTTCTAACAGAGTCTGTCAGTATGCTAACAGTTAGCTGTCATACCAATGAGATAGTGAGTGTTTCTGATAGAGCTCCAAGAGGTTTACTCTGAAAATGGCGTGTTCTGCAGAAACTGCAAGAGTACATTTTCAGTGACACACGGTGAAAATGCCCATACAAAAGATCATATGAAGATGGCCAAGCAGAAACAGTGGCTCCAAGTGGGAAGTAGCACTGAGGCAACCTGCATCAGAATCTTAATTCCGAGGCTGCTCTGTGAATAGATTTCTAAGAAATACTGAATCTAGCAACTTCTGATCAACCTATATAACTTTAGGTCAAGTTAGGTCCCACCCATTTCCGGTTTAAACTCCGCCCATTCTAAGTACAGATACGGTTACAGATAATTTAGTTGGTTGAGTAGATACAGATAAAGGTGAACTGACTCATCCCTAATGAACACTTATGAATACACTGAGGTCCTGGTTAAGGTGTTTGAAAATATGGTCACTTTCAACAATGCCTTTGTGGAAACTTAGTTAGGGCTATAAAAATAAAAGATGGTTTTTGGGAATTATGCTTATTGGCTTTCTTGCTGAGAGTTAGATGAGAAGATTGATACCATTTTAACATCAGTACGGCAAATATGAAGCCACAGCCAGCAGCAAGCTTAGCCTATTTTCAAGATTGGAAACTGGGAGAAACAGTTAGCCTGGCTCAGTTTAAAGGTAAAAAAAATTAGTTACAAACAAGATATTAAGTGTCAGTAAAGCCCCTTTTCCACTGGACAAAAACCCCACTAACATCTGGATTTTGTATTTAATGTTAAAGGTTACAATCAGCATTCACTCCCTGATCAAATGTCTCTGCTTTAGTCACAGGTATTTGTTGGCTCAAGGTTGGATCGGCTCCGATTGTCAGTGATGAAAATATGACACTTGGGTGGACACGCTAATTTTCTGGCACAATGCGATGACGCACCGCCACAATATACAAGCCCTCTTTATTCAAGCAGAGCTTAAACATCATTTCAAATTAGTCAGCGCTGAGTGTGAAAAAGAAACTGTATAAGTGACAGATATTAAAAAAAAGCAACTAACATTTTCCACTGTCCTCCATGCTGCTTTCTACAGTTTACTAACCCTGTTTTGGCAGAAAATGGTATATATGAGCTTTAGATTTGCTGGTAGATGGATTTTGTTACATTTGGCCAGAGCCAAGCTGGCTGTTTCCCCACTTTATTGTCTTTTTGCTAACCTAAGCTAACGTCTCCTGGTGATAGCTTCATATTTTCTGTGCAGACTAAGGAGTGAAATCGATTCTTGGTTCTCGGCAAGAAAGTTTTTCCAAAAGGTCAATTAATTCCTTTAAAGAGCCCCCGTTCCCCTCCCGCCCCGCCAACACATCAAGTTTCGGCTATCACTACAGACACATCACTAGGAAATTCTCCAGCCTGCAGCCTGACTAAGTAACATGTGAGGAAAAAGCGGCGCGCCAGAAAATCCTGAATAAATGGGATAATTTATAAATTTGGTGTCACGTCATGCCCTCTAAGCCCTTCAGGCTGGTTTATGATCACTGGGTGAGCTTGGATGAATGTATCTTTGGGGCTGATTCAGAAAACCCCCATGCTCATGGAGCCTGGGTTGAATCAGCCCGTCTGTGTTTGTGTGTGTATGTGTGTGTCAGTCATCTCGCAGTGGAACAGCCAGTAAAGTCGATGAATGAATACACTGGGTCCATATTTCACTTTTTTATTTGGAGCCCTCACAGTGGCCATGTTGTTTTTGTGAGCGGTCAGAAACAATGAATTATTTCAGGTGGCAATCTAAAACTGGCAGAGCGTGGCTCGAAAGGAAAAGCGCTGAGTGGGTGACAGCCAGACGCCCGTCTACCATGGGGGTCTGGTATAAAGGGAGCGGAGGGAGGGGAGGAGGAGAGAAAGAGAAGATAATAAAAACAGAATTGGGGGAAAAAGAGAAAAAGAGGAAGAAGTGAAAAAGAGAGGAGGTGCGGGAGATGAGGGAGCGAGTGAAGGAGAGGAGACGGAGAGAAAGGGGGAGCCAGGCTGTCGTGGAGCGCTGCCAGCCGTCTGTGTGGTCCATGCGTTCCAGCCTGGAGGAAGCAAGCCAGGCAAGGGAAGGGCACACACACACACACACACACACACACACACACACACACACACACACTTACGTACACACACAGACGTACACAACAATCCCCAAAGGCGAAACATTTATTGAACACAAAAACACATTATATACACACTTGTACGATAAGTTTAAAGAGCAACACAGACACACAGAGTTTGGCTTGTGTGTGCTGCACCTCTCTGCTCACATTAAAGTATTTTGATTCAGAACAGGGGGGGAACAAATCCCTCTTGAGATGGTTTTCACTGCAGCTCAGGGCCAACCAACTCTGGACACTCTTTCATAATCTTTATCTCTTTTTATGATTCACTTTCTGCCTCCCCTTCTCACTCTCGGCTCTGCTGTCTTCCTCTGTGTCTCCCCCTCCCACTGAATGATTTTGTGTTTTGCGTTGTAAAGGCCTTGGCACCTCTTCAAGGGACTTCATAAGACATTCAACTGACTGACTGCCTCTGGAAAAGCCTGCAGTCTGTTTTTTTCTCCCCTCTCTCTTTTTCCCCTCCTCCCTCTTTTCATTCCTTTTCCTGCTGATGTTTGGGTGAGTTTTATTTGTCCGGCTCCCATTGTTAAAAGCTGTTTCGAGTAAGGCAGCAGCAGATAGGTGTGGGTGTGCATCTGTCTGCAAGGGAAAAAGGAGTATTGAGACGTCTTAAATCCTCTCTAAGTACTTGGAGGCGGTAAAAAAGTACATTCTATTTTTTTGGTACATGTTGCTTGAGGCAGTCACTGACAAGGCACGATAATCCAGAAACATAAAGGGCCTCATATTTGTGTACATAATTCAAATGAAAGCTGGCTGACATAATCTAAATAGTGTGGTACGATAATTAACATCTGTGAGGATCTTACAATTAGCACTGAGCATAAATGGCTGTTGTCAGAAACAAAGCCCAGGCCTTATGCAGCAGGTAATAGTACCCTGCCAGTGCATGTAATGGCATGTGTGTGTGATGACACTGTTCAGAGGGCTTTTGGTGTCATCATGACAGACATGTTAATGAAGGCGTCTCACTTACTCATACTTTTTCCAGTGTAGCAGCACTGAAGGTGGCAGTATATTTTAAGAGTGCGAAAGGGGCGTAGCCTAGCAACCACTACTATAAGGTTGTTTAAGTGTGTGGGTGTTTGTTTGAGTTCATTTGAGTTAATATGGGTGTAGGTGCTGCATTTAATAAGGTGCATCGTGCATCATCCTCTACTGCTGATCTCGCTTGTGGTGTGCCACAAGGCTCAGTTTAAGGTTCACTATTGTTTTCTGTTTGCATGCTTCATTTAGGGGACATTATTTTCAAATTGAAATAATTAACAATTAAATAAAATTATAATATTAAAGGAACACTTTACCCTCCAAATGATAATTTGTCTATCAGTTACTCAGCCCATGTTATGTAAGTCAGGGAGAAAACTTCATTTTCCTTGCATGCCCCCACAGTGAAAAAAGAATAAAAAAACTAAGGAAATTCTGATAAAGTCATAGGGGTCCACGTTTAACAACAGAAAAACTATATCAAAACATCCATTCGAAACCTCTCACACAATTTGTGCAGTATAATCCAAGTGTCATTTATTCAGTTGTATACTTCCTATGCATTTTCTCAAAAATGTTACCACTTAAAACACTTCAGTATAAACAGCACAGGCACGCTATTCCTCCTTCTGTGAGACTGTTTACATGGAAGTGTTCCAAGTAGTAATGTTTTGGCAAAAAGTAAAATGCATAAATGAGATTTGGATTGTCCTGCATGAGTTGTGTCAGAGTTTGTAAACGGGTGTGTTGGTATAGCTTTGCTGCTTTTAAACGTGGACCCCTAGGACTTCAATTCATCAAGAATTTGTGAGAAAAAGAAAATGTTTTCTTCCTGAATTCAACATAATATGTAGTGAGTAATTGATATACAAATGGTCATTTGAGGGGTTGAAGTATTTCTCTGCATTTTGTTTTTATGCAGATGACATTCAGCCTTATGTATCAATAACACCTGACCATAACAGCAATCTTGTCGTTCCCATTAACTCCCCTGATGAGCTGGATGTCCAACACTTTCTTGCGGCTAAATGACAATACATTTAAGATTATTTTATTCAGTGTTCACAACTTCATTCAGTCTGTCAATAAATATTAAACCTGTGGCTAGAAGTCTGAGAGTTTTTTGTGTTGATGCTAAAGTGAAGAGGGTTGTGCAGTACTGCTTTCTTCATTTAAAAATCACATCCAGAACATAATCTTTTGTATCTTCTGCTGATCTTAAGAAAGTTATTTATCACTTAAATATGTTCCATTTGGACTACTTTAATTCACTTTATTCATGTTTAAAAGTTTTTCTCTCAACTGAAGTTGGTTCAAAGCATGGCAGCAAGGATCCTATAAGATTCAAAGAAGTGTGATCACGTCACAAGGTCTAGCTCCAAAATACATCTGTCAACTCCTGACCCCATGTGAGCTGGACCACAGCCTGAGGTCCTCTGGCAAGAGTCTCCTGGCTGTCCCTAGGTTCTCAGGTTAGTAGCTGGAGGTGACAGAGTCTTTGCTGAGGGGGCACCACTGGCTTTGAAAACCTTTGCCAGAGAAACTCAGGCTCGCTACTTCTTTTGCTGTCTTCAAATGGGGTTGTGTTTAGCGTGTTCACGAGAAGAGTCCATATAAACGCCCCCCTTGGAGCATTTGTGAAAACACAGAGTTCATGAGATGTGACTTCTTTGCTGACGTTTTCAGAAATGGCCATGGAAGTTAATTTTTTGGAGCATGGTAAGTAAATACGTTGTCATTTAAGTCATATAGCGTTTTTCTTCCTAATCTTATAATAAGTCTGAGGAAAACATATTTCCAATGGTCTCGACTTTTTCCTCTGTCATTATGCCTTTGCATTTCCTGCATTACGTTAGCTTGCTAAATTATTAGCCTTGATGGCTTATAGACGCCAACAGTAGCATCCATGTTGCTGTTGCCTAACAATAGTGCTCTCATGACTAAACCACTTGAACACCAGGCATAACCACAAGCTCACAAGTTGCACTTTAAGACGGCATTAATCAACTTTGTCTAACTCCCTTAACATGCATTTTAATGCTAAGAATTTCCAGCCTGCTGTTAGCCATGTTATCATCCAGTGTGTTTTACTTTCTATATTATTATTTTATCTTTGTTATATGTATACAGACAGTCTTATTTGTAGCTTGTTTTGAAAAGTGCCACTCAAAGGTACCCTTATTATTAAAGCTGTTATTGTGAATGTATACAGAGGCATATCTGCGAGTATTGTGCATATGTGTGTGAGAGTGAGCATGTGTGTGTCGCAGGAAGAGTTTGGCTTGGCAGACAGGTCTCCTGAACCACTAATATTGTCTGCAGGCCTGTAAGTAACCAGGGCCTCTCCACCAGACTTGTTAACACCCTGACCAAAATCGAACCAAAACACGACCCTGTCCCCAAGCCCAGAACCCCCCAGACCCAGCGGCTTCAAACAGCAGAGAGCAGAGACGGGCCTGACCGCTAACCTCCACCGCTGACACACAACACACACAGACACACAGACACACGCTTATACTCAGTTATGCACTGAAACCACTGCAATATGCCACAGCAATACACAGTACGTGTGACGCCACAATGGTTTTTGTCACCTCCTATGTTTGTCTGTCATCAATTAACTATAATGAGAACAGTGGGTTTGGACAGAAAACCTAGTATATTGTGTTATTACGGCTCGGCTATTATCACTCAGGAAGTTTGTCTCAGCTGGCCGCAGCCACCGTCAGGAGCAGCTGAAAGGAGACAGAACCACCTATAAAAGCATACTGGTTTAAACAACCACTCCCTGTCTATTAGCTCAAAATGACATTTAATGAGGCCTATTAGCTCTGCTCCAAATCAGCACTGTGGCTACACTAGACTAATGACACCAATAACACACACTCTCTCTGCAAAATCTGTCATGTGGGTACACACATGTAGACACAGGCGCTCGAGGACACATATACATGTATTTGCAGTTATATCTACATGAACAAACAGACTTCACGCTCAAACACACAGACACATACATGTGCACACGCTCGCTGAGCTGTTGGTGCAGTGGCAAACCACAGGGTAACCAAGAGCTGTCAAGCGATTAAGCACAATGCGAGCCACAGAAACCGAGTTAGCCTCCCGCTAATAACACAGTGGCCAGAGGGACCTGACTAACCACTTACCATACCCACACATACACACATACTCACTGTAACCTCTGAGGAAAATCATACCACAGATCTTTAAAGTAGGCCTCACTGATATTCGTCACTCCGACCACGCAATTAATTAGCTCAAGCTTAGCGCCACGGCTCAGAGATATGAGGCCCGTTCGTTCGCGGGTGGTCCGCTTTATCCCCCCGCTGATATTAGATGAGGAACCGCTGGGGAAATGACATCCCTCAGGAAGACTCATATGGCTACCATAAGGCTCATCAAACACGCCGACACAAAATGTCCTTCCTGTATGAGACACCCACAACCAGGCAAGTCATTAACAGGGAGCAAAAACTGCCAGCAACATCAGGAAAAGTGTAAAACATAAATAAAAGCATAGAGAATGGTTACTTATTTTAGCTTTTCATCCCACGTTGAAATCCAGTGTTATTGTCAGCTTATTTTCCAGAAACAACACTGTGTTTTTTTTCACAGAGAGGGACCACAGAGTGCCAGTGTATGTCAGCTGTAAGACAGCCTACTGTTCTTTCTCCACATCTCCTTTGCGGACCCCTCCCTGTAGGGGCCCGGTGTACCACAGGCCTCCTAATTACCCACTCGTTTAACACAAAATAGAGCTGTAATGGCCGACAAAGCCACCCCCCCAATGTGTCAATGAAGCGTTCACAGATAGAATCACAGTTCTGGAGACAGCCGGTGCTCTCAGCTCCGAGCCTCTCCGTGCTGAAAACCTGGAGGAGGGGAGGTGCGGTTGAGAGGGCACATGTGTGTTTTGCCACCCTCCGACCTCGGCTTAATGACCCCTGAGAGGGAGACGTGTTCTGGCTGTAGTTTTTGGGTAAATTACACCGCCGCTGCAATTCTGACCACTTAACAGCAAAGTAAAGAAGTTCAGGGGTTACGTATGATGACATACTCTTTATTGCTTAAATTACTGTCCTGAGACTGAAGTTAGAACATGCAGACTTTAACTTTAAAGCTTTCTTTCAGACCACAAATTGAGCAAATAGAAGGGAAAAGTGGATGTAAGTGTAAAGCCTCTTCACAATGCCAGATCCCTTCACCTGATATCAGGTAGTACTGACGCTGTCTAGATGAGTGACTCAGTCTCACTTCACGGTATGTCTAAACTTCCAGGAAAGCTTTCTGGACTCAAATCTAAGACTCTGTTGAGACCAAACTGGGGCTTTTCTAAACAAATTCTGCTCCGACTCCCATCTGCTCGCCACCAAATAACAGGACTTGTTTGAAAGTCATCTGACGGGGGACAGCAGATGCACAGGAAATGCTTTTGATCAAACAAGATGGCTGGAGAGCGAGGAAGGATGGAGGGGGAAAAAGTGGGTGTGACTGGGAGTACATGTGCGTTTGACGACAAGCATGTGCCTTTGTTTCAGGGTGCGTGTTGATGAACGCTGAATGTCGAGCGTCTGAGGCATTTTTTGGCACCATGGGCAGGTTTCCTACAACAGAGACTGATGGTGGTACTAATCCTACTGTCTCCTGGCTCCTCTGTGTCTCTCTGCGCCCTGGTGCCATATGTGACGGGGCAGTCGGGTGGGCGGGTTGTTTGTGATGTGATATTGTTCAATGAGACGCCATGAGATGAGAATATGTTTTTTTTTTTTTTTTTTTATGAATAGGGAGGAGGGTTGGGGAAACAGCTGCATGCCAGACCAGTTGGCACTGACGGCTATAGTAAAGTTTTTTTTTCCTCCTCAGTTGTTTTTATATGGCCCATTAAAATGAGCTGATGCTAGCATTCTGCTACCCAGTGTACCCTCTCAGGAATATTCTGCCTCACTTTTTATTTCTCGTCTTTACTCTCAAACCGTCACATGGGAGGCTGAGCTGCTTTCTCCGAGGTCAACTTAATTAAAAGTCAGTTGATTGCTAATTAACACAATCACAACCTTTTCCAGTAAAACTTTTTTTTTTTGTTAATTAACTTGTTTTATAAGCCTGTCACCATTTTAGCTGGGCATTTGCTGCCATTGGCTGAGTGTACAGTCATCCACACCCACAGCTTCATTAAAGGGGCACTGCACTGATTCTGAGGTTTGGCCACATCCACACTAATGTCTGTATTTTTAATTTTAAAAGGTCCAGAATTGACTTTAGGGGGATATATTGGCAAAAATGAAATATAATTAGCATGTTTGCTTTGGTATATAATGTCCTGAAGACGAATAAGATAAGATTAGAATAAGATAAGAATCATTGTGTTTTTGTTGGCTTAGAATGAGCTGTTTATATCCACACAGGGGGCAGGTCCTCATTTACAGTGTCCGCCATGTTGCACTGTCATGTTTCTATAGTAGCCCAGAAGAGACAAACCAAACCCGTTGGCCACTGTAGTTAGCAGCCCCTCCGGGATGAGGTAAATCACACATTTTTTTAATGTGAAACTGCTTTATTCAGTGTCTTTACCAGTTTAAATCACCAGAGGAGACCTCTGTTGACAATTCCGACAAAAACCTCCTGAACAGTTAACATCGAAAAGAATTCTAACCAGGAGAAGTTTTGCTAACTGCAATCTGTAATCTTTACCACTAGATGCCATAAAATCCCCTAAATCTTACACACTGTTCCTCTAAAACAGTGTTTTAAAACGAAAACAAAAGCAGTAGACACAAGCGTTTCAGCACAGTTTCAGAAATAATCTCTGTCCAAACAAACCCATCCGAAAACACATATCACATGATCATTCATGTACCCTGGGCATGAGCGTGCCGATGTAAACAGGAAGCAGGTTGTCTATTCTGCAGTTGGTTGCTTAGTTTCAGAAAATACTCCAGCGAAAAATAAGATCAGAATTTTTTTTGGCTTGGACCAACGACAAGGTGGAACTTAAAGTAACATGAGTAAGGGGCGTCGGTGGCTTCGTGGATAGAGCAGGCGGGCCCGGGTTCGACTCCAGCCCATGGCCCTTTGCTGCTAGTCATTCCCTCTCTCTCTCTCTCCCGCTTTCACGCATGGCTGTCCCGTCAATTAACGGCAAAACGCCCAAAAAAAAAAAAAAGTAACATGAGTAAGTTATAATGTGGTCAAGGCAGCGGAAAACTGGGAGATTGAGGAAAATGTGGTGGTGTATCAGAGCGTCAACTGAGAGCATTATCCATCGCCGGAGGAAGCCATGGCAATGGGAAAAAGGGGACCAACACAAGGAGGATGAAATCACGAATGTATATAGACCTAACTATAATGTTTTGGCTTGACAGGTTGTGACTAATACAACCCAATCGGGGAAGCGAATGTGGGTGTCTCCTCCATTGTTTCTAAAAGTCTCAGTTTCTGCCGTCTAGACTAAACCAAAACCCCAGAATTTTAAACTACAACAGGGTCAAAATCTTTTCAAAGGTCTCTGTTTTAGGGGCTCTGAAATGCTGAAGTAGTGTGGACGTTAGGCGTGAACGTAGAAATAGTTATGCGTTTTAAAATGAAAGTGTGTAAGAGTGGATGTAGCCTCAGTTTGCACATCATGAGGTTTATTACTCAGCTTGTGAAAACAGCTCAGAGCACGATGTTTCCTGAGGCTTTGAAGGGAGCTTAGTAGAGTTGTATTTGTGTCTAATTGATAGATGCTATCGAACTGCATTAGGGGAAATGTAAGAGCCAGTGCTTGAGGGAGCTTAGCGACTAAAGGTCAGGATATTTTGGCCCTGCTTCTTCAATTTTAAATGTTCTTTCTCTCGTGTACCCCCATATTTTTCAAGCACAACACTAGATCACTGGTGTTTAAGGTCAAATTAAAAGATGTTATATGCTGTTTGTGGAAGTGTCGTCCCATACTGTACTGAGTGTGCGTGCCTTTGTACTCACTCCTGGGCTCACGCGGTCCGTCCACGGTGACCTTTATGGCTCGGTGGTAAGTGGCCACTTGTGGTGGGTTGGTGAATACTGTGATTGTCAGCGTGAAGCTCTTGCCTGTGGTGACATCAAACAACATCAAATGACATACCATCTGCAGAGACAATGACCTGCATTCATCTCTAAACCATCCCCAAGTCACAAGTGTGGTTGTGATCACATAATAGCCAATACAAACTGGGGAAAAAAATTCGACTTTAAGAGGATTAACGACAGGCAACATTGGCTGTTTGAGAGGGTCTATTTAGGTTTTTTGGCAGAGCCTAAATGGAAGACTGACTAGAGGAGCCAGTATCTTGTTATCCAGACTTTCTCCCTGTCTAACGCAGTGTGAGTGGGCGAGAGGCATTTTAATAGTCACTTCCTTTCTCGATAATCCCCAGCAGTTGCTGCCTTGGGGTTAAGTGCGTGTGTGTACGCTCCTATGTGCACGCAACAGGAACGCTATGAATCAGAGTGCAACGGCCAAGTCAGCAGCAGCACTAACGTCTGAGGTATGCAAACACGTCACGTAGCCGTGGCTACGCACGGGAAACAGGAAGCGGGGGGCAGGTTGCTGCAGCGACTCATCGGAGCAGCTGTCCATTCAGTCGCAGACACCTACCCGAGCATGTACTCCCCTCTCCTGCTCTGCACTCCACTTCTGTAAACATGCCTTTTATAGCAGATGATCTGGGGAGATAGCAGAGCACAGATGCAACAGGTGTCCCACATACCTGATCTGAGGTGCATGTGGGTGATCTTTGATAAAGTGAGACACCTAGTGCGTCACCTCCCCGCCATCATCGCTGCTGTCATCTGTTACCTGCGATCTAATTCAGGCTTACTGTCAAGGCAACACTGCTATACTATTAACTCTAATGATGTTATCACAAGTATCTGATTACTCTCTGAATTACCTGTCCTGTCCATCCTTGCTGTCATCATACTGCGGCACCGTTTCAGCCCTGTGACTATCAATCCTTGTCCATCTCTGTTGGCTCTGCCCGCCTGTGTGTGCACGACTTTTAGCTATCTAACATCCTATCAGTTCGCTCTGCTTGTACTTATCTCGGGTATTCATTTCAGACACCTCGTAGTTTGATCTCCCCTGGCTCCTATGTCACTTCCTGTGACTAGATTCTGTGTCACATCTGAGGGGACACACGCAAGGTCTCTGTGGCAACAGGTTCAGCCATCATGCCTCTTCTGCTCTCTACACTTTGTCCCCCCTCATCCCTCCTGACTGCCTCGGCCTCCTCCCCCTTTTTTTGACAGCTACAACAGAGAAGAAAAGTCACTGGTGGAGCTGCTGACAGCGCTTATCACCATCAACTTATCGCAGGCGACCACTCTCTGTGAGACGTGTAGAAAAGAAAAGCCTCTAAGAAAATACTTCCAGTAAGTTTGGAGAGGGTGAGCGGCACATCCTTGGCGCCAAATCTCAAATCGTAAATAAGACGGTTTAGTAACAAGGCTGTAAATGATGCAAAGAGTCGCTTTAGTGGTGCCAAATATTCAGGGAATGCCATTGGACCCAATAGGAGCGCGCCTCTGCCTCGCTCCATGACTGCCTGAGGATATGTGCAGAGCGATCAGCTGCAGGGCTGCAGCACCACCCAACATGTTTATTAGCCTGAGCTGAGCTGGGTCATGTCAGGTGAACATTAAGGAAGGGATTTAAAAAAAGACTTGTTATCAGATCAACACTGTCGCACACAGCTGATGCTTGGCTGAGACACATCTTATCTTTGTTTCTCTTAAAGTATAACACAAACATCTCAAACAGGAAGCAGTGGTTTTTACAAAGCTCTTCTGTCCCACCTGGGTTAAAAGATCAAAACTAAATCAAGGACCCTTATTTCAAAGCAGCACGATTCACCACTCAGACTTTAGGAGACGGGCGGTGGGATTTGAGCCCAGAGTTAGAGATCATTATGTGGTCGCCACGAAGGGAATGTGACCACTAATCCACACCACTGAACCTAATAGCTCCTTCTGAGTTGTAGCAGTGTACAGTGAACGGAGCAGAGTGTTTCAGGCCTCACCTCGGCCACTGCGGCCCACGAAGCGAAGGTCGTTGAAGCGTGCTACTTGGTTCTTCATCACACCTGAGGCGTTCCGCAGCTCAGCGGAGTAGTTCTCATCATTGCCTGCCATTACTGTGACCACGGTCCCATCAGGTATGTCTCCCAGGGCAACCACCTGTCGGGGGAACAAAGGTCAAAGGGCAGAAATTCAGGAATTAATCTGAAAAGAGTTTCAAGGGTGTAAACAAATTTTACTCCCTCTTGCTGTGACCCAGAATCAGTTAAATATGAACTCCATCTACAGCGCACTGCATCTCGCCCTCTGTTTGTGGTTACAGAGAATTAGAAAAATGATTATTGGAAAAAAAAATTAATAAAGGAACTGCTTCAGTTTAAAAGCCAAAAACAAGAGTGAACTCAAACCTCAGTTTCACTGGCAAAAGAATTCATCTAATGTGACAGACTTGTTTTACATCATACCATCTTCCTTCGAATCGTGTTGATGAATGGATTTAATTTCACTTCTCGAATGCAGCCTTTAAAACAAAAGCGGCGAGGCCCTTGTGTTATCATTTAGATTGCTGGATGCAGATAAAAGAGCATGAGTAGGCCTACAGAGCAGCAATAATTACAGAGCCGTAGTAATAAGAACGGTTAAATAACACATATATTTTAAAATGTGTCACATCTGATTTGGAGCCAGGGAAACAGCTACAAATTTCCACTTTGGTGCGTCTTTGATCCATCCTTTAAATAATGTCTGTCGAGTAATTAATAGGGCCTTTCCTGTGAAATATCATGGGGGCAAAAAAATTGTCAAGGCTTCAAAAACGCCTCAAGAGGCCTTAAATGTATAAACAATTAATCTTTGCTGCATGTTGAAATATATGTTGTTCTGTCTTTGCCTCCCTGCTCATTAAAACGCAACATAATTACAATAGTTTAGTATAATTATTAATACAGTGGATATAATAAGCCACAGTGTGGTTGTGGCATATATGTAACACGTTATTATATTTTTAAAAATATTTTTAACATGTGAAAATAATTGCCTAATACAGAAAACTGTAATTAATCACCATGGAAACAAAGCGTTGATAATTAACTGAGAAATTATTAATATAGTTTAGTACATTAACTGCTTATTGCAATAAATAAAATCTAGTTTATTTATAACATGTGAAAAGAAAACAACACGAACATGTGTTTCCTTTCCTCCTGTTAAATCTAGATACATTTGAGCAGACCTTTAACATTTTTCTGGCCCTTTAAACACCACGTTTTCCATTTTGTATTTAATTTTCTGAATATAGTAATAGCCTACATTTTTTGTCCTTTGTAAAAACAACACACAGCAGTATATATTTTCAGAAATTGTGATAAATCCAGGTGATAAAAAGTAAAATGAGACACGAGGGAAGAGGATAAACACAACACAACACTCGGCATCCAACACTGTTAAACTCAGCTAAGCTGTATGTGGGAGTTTAAAAGGAAAAATCATGCATTCTCTGTTTACTAAAATATTTTTTGGCTTGATTTAGCGGATGTTTGTGTTACAGTGAACACCGAAATCACATTGTGGTTTACCCTCCTTTTAATCCAGCAGCACATCACTGAGCCGGGACTCACCTTGAAGGCGACAGGCAGCGTCTTGTTGCACCGCCAGTGGGAGGGCAGGACCGAGCACAGAAAGTTGGGGCTGTCGGTCCGGACCAGCTCGGCCGGGTGGTCCGCGATGATCTCGGCCATGCTGCGGTTTTCGTGGGGACGCAGTCTTGGCACCGCCGCCGCTGCGTCCGGCTGCCCGGCTGGGGAGCTCACATCGTTCATCTTCCCTGGGACCGGCTGGAGGCTATTGGACGGCGGACTGAACCTCCGACTGGCGCTGGGATCTACGGGAATTCGCATCACAACAGCGTTGATTATCAAAAAAGGCAGCAAACGCTCTCCAGCTCCTCTCTGTCTTTCCTTTTCTTTCTCTCTCTCACACACTCAGGGAGAAACTCGGGAGTGTGCGCCGCTGCTCGCTGAACCTCAGCGCGCCTGCCAATGGAAAATGGGACTTCGTGAAGCGCACACCGCGTTTCAAAACTCTCTCCACTACAAACTTTAGTGGGCGCCTTCAAACGACATAAAATATACTTCTCCGGCAAAGAAAAACAACCCTTGAAAACTTGATGATGTTTTAAATGACAAGCTCTTTTTTCAAACTTCTCGAGGGAAGCGTCCATGCGCCATAACGCAGGCGTAGTTGCTCGTGTGTGGATATAAATAACATCAAATAAATGTCCGAGCGCGTAATGGGCTATACAATTACAAAAAAGCAGATTTAAAACGGAACGACCCAGATGCTCAACAAAGTTTTTTGTCTGTCTTCCTTTAGTGAGAAGTCAAAGCGCTGCTCCAGGTGCGTCATTGAAGTCTTTGTGCCAAACTGAAAGGCTCTCTGAAAGCCCGCAGGCGATGTACACACAAAAAAGTTTTCAAAGTCAAAGGAAGAAGCTTTAACAATACTTAACAGAGCTATTTATAACCCCGCGACGCCTGCAAACTGTGAGTATTTTCCGTAAAGTCTCTCTCAGGTTTTGTTTATAGGGTTAAAAAGGTTGATGAAGTCGAAAAAAAAATCATCGCCGGTGAGATGAAGGAGGCGGAAAATAGAATCCCGTTTTTGTAGCCGTAAATGTGGTTAGTGTTTGGAGGCCGGGGTTTCCCGTGCGCAGGCTTTTTGTGGTTTATATAGCTCGAGCGCCCAGCAATTATTGCGCTGATGCGACTCCAACACGTGGTGTCTGGAGTCAGATCCATTCCCTCTGCCATAATCTATCACGCCTATATAGACGACCGGACAGTCTATACCTTTAGGAAACACACACGGGGCGACGTTTAACGCCTTTTCTCTCTGTCCTCACCCGCAGATAAAGAGTTTCACACAGCCCCGCTGTACGTACCGACATGTTACCGCTCCCCTGGACCATCCGCGCGCTCCTGACTCCGGGGACGGTCATTTCCAGTCAGTTAACACGCATCGGTCCCGTCAATCAGTCCGTGTTGTGTTACCACTGTGTCCGGACAATGTGCGGTTCAGAGTTGCGTTCATAGAGCCGAGCCGAGGGTGAGAAGTGAGTAACACTCCATAAGGTAGGAGTGAGTGAGTCACCGGAGAGCGGTGAGTCAGGTAGAGGCGCAGGAGTAGAGTTTCACTCGGTCGCAGGGGAGAGCTGTTGTGCAGGTGTACAGGTATTCTGCTCTGCGCGGGCTTTAATTTATGTTCATCCACTCATGTGGCCGTTTCTCGTGAAGTAAAGGCTCTACTGAGACAATTACTTATATTTCACAATCTGTTGTGACTCATACAACTTGTTAAAAAAAAGTATATGGCTACAATTTACAATTACATGTTAACTAAACATTAACGCGCCAAAAGATGGGACTCTGGAGGATTTCAGCCATGCGTAATTACGCACAACTCAGTGCCTATTCGTACGCATATTCTCAAAATGACTGTGATGTAATTAAGTGCTGCACATTTGAGGCACTTAACTTGTGTATTTCTATTTTATGCAACTTTATATTTCTACTCCACTACATGTCAGAGGGAACTATGACAGTGTACATTTATTTGACACCTTTAGTTACATTACAGAAAAATGTTTTTCATACAAAAACATGATGAGTTTAAAAAATATGATGCATTGTTTTATATTAAACTACACAACAGAATATAAAGTAGTAAAAATGAGCTGTTACTAGACCATTCAAATGACACTTACACATAAATGCATCAGTAGCAATACTCCAATAACATAATATATAATACTATAACACTCAGAGGAGTATTTTTTCTATTTTACGAGCACTTGAGTATTTTTAATCATGTAATATTTTCAGGACTGGTACTTAATGGTGGTACTGGGACTTACACTTAAATAAGTACCAATACTTAAATAAAGGATTTTATTCCACAACCGCAAAATGAATTATGCTAAAATATTTAACTTGTAAACCATGCATTTTTAAAGCAAGTCAAAAACAAACAAACAAAAAATAACATACACTGATGAAATCTTATTCTAAAAAACACAAATGGCACCTTTCCATGCCTCCATAATTACAGCTTCCCACTGTGAGCAAAAAAGTCAGCGTAAACAAAACAAATCAAAATAATTTCATGCTTGTATTTTACTGCTGAAACGTGTCACATTTAAAAGTGTCTGCTGCTCTGAAGGCAGGAGGCCTGCTCTGCCTGCCCCTCCTGTGTCTACTGTAGAGGGCATCATCTACCCTCTGTGAGACTCCATATCTCAGCCGGCTCTCATCACCCACCCCACCCTCCGCCCTGATTACCCATCAGACTCCCAATGACTCTTTTTTTTTTTTTTTTTTTTTAAAGTGCCACATCACACAGCAGCATGTGTATGTGCCACTCTGTGTTCCTTTTCCGTTGCTCCCAAACAGGCTTTTATTGCAGAGAGTTTTTAAGACAAAGGCCTTTGATACTTCAGGGCCTGTTTCAAAATAAAAGGGACCTCTGGGAGGCACAGCTGTCAGGTTATTTGGGTCCTGTCAGAGCTTTTGCAGCTTGTTTTTATGCTGTAAAGCTGGATACAGTCTTATACATTTTATAATAATGGTTCTGTGTTGAGAGAAAAAAAGCCTAAAGCCTGTAAGTAACTTGAAATAACTTGACTTCTTGTGTTTCATAAGTATGTACGTACGTGGGTGTGCACATGCATGAATGTCTGTTAGCATGTGTGTGTGTGTGTGTGAGGATGTGGGAGGGATATATATAAAGTCTGAAAGCACTGACACGCATCTGGCACCTCGTCATGTGGACGGGGAGGAGGAGAAAAAAAAAAGAGTGATTGAGTTACACTTCCCCTCCGTGTGCCCCAAACACCAGAAATATGGTTCACATTGTCCAACATTCTCAAAGATCAACTAACAATTCACGGATGGATAAATGCGAATAGTAGTAATTAAATCTGTAATAGTGATAAACACGGCCTTGCAGAAACCATGGAGCCAGTTATTCCAACAGAGTTAAGTTTCAGCTCTGATAATATCATTTTTTCACCGCTGAATACATTTTGGGGTAATGTAGAAAACATCCTTAATGTTGTAGCGGAATTTAATTTAGGAAATGTTAGGGATGAAATAACCTCTGAGTCAATTTCATGCCATCAATTTAATCAACCTAATTATTTATAATGCATATGTGTTTTACGTTATTTTGGCTGAAATCTGAACTGGAGTTTTTTTTTTTCTGGTTTATTCCAAAAAGACACTTTAACGTGTACACTATATGAATTTCACGTCCCAGTTTTATCAAAACAATCAACTCACACTCATTTTTAGGCCAAGTGCTCAGTCTTAAATTTGGATTTTCTGCACCCTGTTATTGTCCCATCAGAGGCAGCAGCAGCAGGAAGAGCCTCTTGATTTTCCCAGCCTGATCCCAGGCCCCAAATGCCCCCCCCCCTCCCTCCTCCACCTCCACCCCGGTGTAGTCGTGACTTAAACCCTGACAAGCTCAACTCATCAAAGAGTGTTTGTCCCATCTGACTCCGCTTTGCCTCTCCGCTGTACGTCCAGCATCTGTCTTCCAGCTCCCTACAGGATACGGCCCGCACTCACACAGTAAGGCCTGCTGCTGCTGCTGTCTGGCTCTCTGTCACTCAGAGGTAGGGCGACCTCTGAGTTTGAAATCTGTCGTTTGAAGTCCCGGAGATGTGAGGGAGACACCAGAGAAGGCGTTAATGTGCCAGAATACGCTGTTCAATCAAAAAAATACCACTTCTCCGCCTCACTGTCCTGGATCTAACCCAGCCAAAAAAATCAATTTCTGATTAAACCTCAGCTGTAACTTTCACGCTGTATTGGACTTTTTTGGATATTTGACCCATCCCGCTCAGTATTAACAAACTTAATATCATGTAGTAATGAATCTAGCATAAAGCTGCTCATTCAGCGCGGCTGCTGCTCGCCTGGTGCACAGCTGGATCGTCTCTCTCAGCTCTGGTATTATTCATCTACTGTGTTACACTGGCTCGGAGTCATTGCACAGTAGGAGAAGTCACTAACAGTGAAGAACCACAGTATACCACATTGAGCAGGATGTGCGTTTTATGATTTATGGTAATATTGTATTTCTGCCGCTCAGTTTCAATTATTTGTTTTCAATAAAAATCAAACTCAGCTGACACTCTCTGGCTAATTTTCCTGTCGAGATATCAAGCGCGTAATAAAAGTTTCTGTTCTCGTTCCCACTTGGAATTACAAAGACTGTGCGAACCGCTAATGTGAACGCATGCACACACACGCTGTCTTTAATGTTGTCAGCGAACTAACCATACACATTCTCTCTCTTCTCTTGTCTTTTTGTCTGTCAGCGTCTTTATATCTCTCCTGCTGTTCAACAAAAACACAAACAAACACACTAAGGGTCCATCTATCTTCACTATTAACACCTCGCTAGGGAAGATGACTGGACAAACTGAGCTAATCTGAAAAGTGTATCAATAGTCGATGCAAAGGTTTAATTCTCTATGGGGTCATGCACGTGCACAAAGTGGAGCCTCCAGAAATATTTCATAGGAGAACAGAGGGCGCAGAAAATCTGGGGGTGGCACACCAAGACCAAAAGCTATAACTGAATTTCAGGGATTCAATTATGCTGCTGAAGTTATAAAGCGAATCACAGTGTTTGTTTACAATAACTTCTGGCGAGGAAACGACCACATCATGAACATAAATTCAAATGGTGCTGAGCAAACACGGCCTAAATTGGTTAGGTTTCAGTCACTGAAAAAAAGGCCTACCTAAAAAAAACCGTATCAGTTCAAATGGTCACTATATTTATAATATTTTCACCACTTTACCTTGCTGTCAGACAGCCCTTTCTGACAGGGAACTGAAGCCGTTATCTTAAAGCCGCCACCCTCCACCCTCCACAAAAATGGTAATTTTACTTCACAGAACACAGGAGTTGCTGGTCTACTGCTGCCTCAATTATTTAGTGTGCAAGCTAAAGCAGTGAAAATATTCCAAATATAGCGTACGCTTAGACTGATGTTGATTGTTTTTAGGTGGCTAGAATACATTTTGCTTCAGCCTCCATCCACAGCAGCACATTGTTAAGCTTCCATGCTAGTTGGGTTTGTTAAAGACGCTGGCAAAAAGACACAGTACATGAAATAATCCTAAGTGCTATAACGTAGGTAACTGGACTTGCGTGAGTTTCTTGAAAAATGTTCGCCTCTCATTGAAGAGGCTTCTATTAGAACTGACGAAGCTCTAATGGATGAGAGGCGAAACATCTTCAAGAAACTCAAGCGAGTTGAGTTGCCTACGATGTAGCACTTATGATTACCATGACCTGGTCAGACCACAGTGTGTTATACATCTTTAAACGCTGCAGTTGTGGCTAAAAATAACAACAGAAATAAACAAGTTTGCTGATCTCACATTTCTCTGATATTTAAATATATCAGTTGGAAGTGACTGCTGTTGTTCGTGCGACATCATGGTAATCCGGTCTGTATAGATTAATTAAAAACTATGTTAATACGGAGAGTTAAGGTATCGCGTAATGATACTGATTAACATTACTAAATATCGAATGTGGATTCACTAATACCGATACAGTTAACACAGTAAGTGCCACAGCAATCCTGTTTAAATGTGTTATGAATCTGTATGTACGTTGATTGTAAAGAACAAAACATTTACTGGAAACAAGTCTACTCAAGGGTACTATTTAGCCCCCATCCTGATACGCTAGCATGACTTGGCAGGGATAGAGATGCATGTGTAGAAGAAGGAGAAACACACCAACTTTTTAAACATTATATTGCAATGCCGGCCTTTTAAGGAGGAGGGAGGTGGTGTTTGATGGTCAAACAAGTCTCCTCACTGGTGGAAAAATTTGATTAAAACCTATTTTTGATGCAAAAAAGGAAAAATGGCATGGGCTGTGCACTGGCCCATATTTTGACGTGATAAACGACACGTTAGGGCACATTAATCGGAGTGTACATGGCTGCATGTAAACTGGAATATTAGTGGAATATCCATTTTTATTAGCAATGTACACAACTTTGTATTATATTGTCTTTTTGGGAATCTTTTGTCCTTTTGGGAAAAAAAGTGAATACTGTGTGCATGTAATCGCAATCACTGTTGCAACAAAATGCCACAAGTGTAGGGGAGACTTGTGGGTACCCACAGATCCCATTTTCATTCAGACAGCTTGAGGTGAGAGATTACGAGACCCCTTTGAGAGTTGCCATGCCAGTTTTTCCCTTGCCAAAATTTTGCCTAACTTTGGAGCCCTCTTCCTAATAAGCTAGCATAACGTGGTTGGTACCAATGGATGCCGCAGGTTGTCTAGTTTCACAAGTTGCTACGATCCATCTTAAAAAAGTTAGTGTGCCGAAACCTCTTAAGTAAAGTAGTGTCAGTCTCCAATTATTTTCACCTGTAGGTGTAAGCAATGGTATCAAGGTGGCTATGGCCCCCTCCCGTCCCCCTTGGGGGCACCACTGCAGCACACACTTATATATTTGACAATGTATATGGTATATGACATAACCATATACAATAAAAGCACAAGAGTGCAACACTCTTCCTCTCTCCTTCTCCTTTTCACAAGCGTATACTCTCATCATTCAAGAGGAAAAGTACAGCCACTTAAGACTCAGGATAAAGGCTCCATTTCACAGTGGTGCATTTTTCAAGACACTTAATTATAGCTTTCTAGAGGAGGGCTGTGACGAGGCCCAGGCTTTTTCAGCTCTAACGGGATGTTTCCATGTTTGGCAGGCCACCAGCCAGCCAGCCTGCCAGCTAACCAATCAGCGAGCCCACCAGGCTAGGCAGCAGAGCAGCCAAAGACTCAGTCTACTAGCCAATCAACCAGGAGAGCAGAAATGCGGCCACAAAACTAGCCTGCCCGTCTGCTAGTTAGACTTGGGCTGGTAGCCGGCCAACCAGGCAGTCAATTAGTGAACCATGTTAGACACCAGAAGAGGATGACGATGGGCAGAAATTTTACTCTGTGTGACCTCATCGACACAACCTCACCGACTCACATCCACGCACTGATCACAGCTAAGCCTTTAATGACTGTTTGTCACCGAGCACCGTGACATCACCGTGAACTGTTAGGACGAGGTCGGCACGTTTTGTGGTGTGTGTGTGTGTGCATGTTCCTGAGCGACCATTTTCACTGAGTGTAATCCAAGTTTTGAATTAGACTTGGAGTCGGCTGGAGTGGCTACAGAGTTTAATGTATTTATTTCTCGGTGAGAAAGTGCGATACAGACAGAGTTTGTCTGATATTTCACTCTGTTCTTGAAATGGCAGAGAGCAGCATGGAAAGAGATGGAGACATGGAGGGGGCGGCTGCTCACTGCTTGTGGCAGGAGGGTAGAGGAGGGAGGGAGGAGGGGTATAAAGACAATTTCCTCTCTGCTCTTATTGCTCTGACTGTCTGCCGCCTACCGCCTTCACGGAGGTCCCTAATTGAGATCACTTGTACTTAAAAATAGGAACAAAAAAGGAACTTCTGTGGGCTGGGAGATGGAGAGGAGAAAATAAAGCGGTAATATGTGACGAAGGCTGCCATTAAAGAGTCCCAATGATAGATCAGAGCGACTGGGGCACAGAGAGCTGAGAACTCTTTCCCCGTCTGCCAGGGAACCTTCAGATGTTGACGTGTCACACACCACCTGCTGTCACAGCGCTACAACAGTGCATGTGTAAGAGTGTATTTGTAGGGCTTTCTGTGTGTGTGTGTGGTTCTTTGATGGGGTAGAGTGACAGTGCCCGGGGCTGAGGCCAGATATATGCCAAAAACGGGGAGTTCAGTTTTTCCACTTATGTGAGTGTATATGTTAGGGTTTGTCTTTACATTGACTACATTTACACACACACTAATATTCCACTATTATTCTGAATACGTCAGCAGTGTGAATTTGATACAGGTCATGTCAACAGAATATTCTCCTCGGATATTCCAAATTAGGCTTCACTCTGAATGTCGTATTTTTTGATTAAAACAGGTAGGACGTGCCGGTATTTTCCAGGTTTTAGTAGCGTTTTTTGGACATGTATACAGTGTATTTAAAATATACATCTCACTTAGAGTTTTGAGTGCAGTTTGCAACATACAGCCTCTTGCCTCTGTACGGTCACCTTTATGTGTTGTAGGTCAACGTATTCCATTCAACGATTCGCAGGATATCTTACAAATTAGCACCCCAGAAATGACGTTATGTACTTAAGGTAAAGTTTCGTACTAAGGTAAAGTTATGGAGGTTAGGTTTAGGCAAATAAAGATACTGTGGTTAGGCAACATGTGCTCAGACCGCCTCATAAAATATCGCCGCTTTGTCAGTGGATAGACACCTCAAAATATGACACGCAAGGTACCCTGCTGCTTCTGTTTTGGACGTTCAAGGACAGAATGTCAATTTATGCTTGTTTCATACATTGTGTCTTTTGAAAATACACTTGTTTTCATAGGAAATGTACAGTTACACAGTCTTTTTAAAAATACTTTAAACATGGGTAAAAAAACACGGCAGTTTAGTATGATTTTATTAGGTTCAGGCAACAAAAGCATGTGGTTGAAAAAATCGAGCACACCACAATTGCTCCTTTTGGATTTTCTAATTGTATCACCACATGTGATACAATGTGATACCTTCATCAGAAGGATATCTGATGAAGGGCTGGTGCCCAAAACGTCACATGTAGTGTTACGATTAAGATTTCCAAAAAGAGCAATTGCTGGTGTACGAACCTGTTTTTGTATTTTTGTATTTGTTTGTCTGTCCAGCACCCAGTATTGATCATTTATGGATGAGTGTGCTGCTTTTTGAGTCTTTGGTTTAGAAAAAACCCTGTCATGGTTTGGCTTAATATTCACACGGGACCCAAAAGTGGGCTCCTGAATGAAAGTCCAGAATTGGTTTGTTTTTTCGCCGGTGCGTATTATACCGCTACACAGGATGCCTCTATACGTCTGTGTCTGACGTCCACTGACACATCAGCGATATTTGACTTGACTTGGGTTGTTGCCTGCTGCCTCTAAGACTGACGGACCTGGTGTGTATCATATTGCTGTGAAAGGTGCCTCTGTGTGTCGGTCTCTGACACTGAGATCACTGACAAAGCAGGGGTATTTGATGAGTTGGGAGTAAGAACGAGCTGTGTTAAATTTAGGAAAAGAAACAAGGTTGGGCATCTTCAGATTTAGACAAGTAAAGTCACTTTGGTCGGGTTTAGGTAAAGAAACATGGTGATGATGAACCTTAAAATGACTCAAAGTTCACACGGTTTCGAACACTGGTCTCCTCGGGAAAGGCCGCTTCCTTCTTTACTTCCTTCAGCACATTAGTCACGTGATTTCAGCCGTGCTAAGTACATGAGATATATGCAAATACTGGCTCACGGGTGCATAACTTTTTGTAAGAAAATGTACAAACAGTGCTCGAAAACAGCCTTTGTAAGTAGGGTTGGGTATTGGTACTCAATACCTTTAAGGTATCGACTGAAATAACCCAGTACAAAGTAGGATCAAACCTTTTTTAGTCCAACGATACCTGCGTTCGATCCCTTTGGTACCCAGACCTAAAAAAAAAAAGACTTGTATTGTTCTGCTGCAAAGTCCGCAAGTGTTCTTCGATTTAACGTGATGTGTGATCTGTAACATGAAGTCTGACAAGGTACAATTCCAGTGAAATTCAGCTGAATCAGCTCCTTCAGCTCGGGCATTGCAATTTACTCCCTTTCTGCCTCCTCTGACATTGTGGGATGCTGCTTTATAATTGTCCATGTGTCTGGACAGTTTTGGTAATCCATGGTTTCTGGTTGGGGAATGATTTAACTGTAGTTTTGGGTACAGTTGCTTCTGTTGTTTTACAAATTAAATCCACCACAGACTCAGTGATTTCATTGATGTCATCGATGACGCGACCCATACAGTCTGTGGTGTGGTGAAGTCGAGAGCGGTGTGTTTGACGGGGTTGGCAGTTCAGTGTGCCGAGATGCCA
>JAPZEB010000010.1:8013196-8033200 GCA_029783705.1 Chaetodon striatus
GGAATGCACACACACACACACACACACACACACACACACACATACATTGTGCACATGGGACGGGGGCGGCAGGAGGATGGATTGGTTCCAGGTGCCAGTTTGAGTGAGAGCATTAATCAAGCAGACAGATCTTCCTGTCACCTTCAGCGCTCACACACACACACACACACACAGACTACTGTACATCCATACACTCTTTACAGTACTCTGCTGGCACAGTAGTAACTACAAACCTCACTGTCATTACTCGGGAACATCGCTACATACCAAACTCCCATTTAAAAACATAACTTCTCCACAAGTGCTTTATAAAAGCGTGCTGAGTGACAAACGGTTGTGAGAAAGTGAGCGCTGATACCAACGTCTGAAGACACGTTGTAACAAGGTGTACTTATCCCCTCAGACAGCCCCACTGATCTGCTGCCAAGCTATTGATCAGAGTCAGAGCTCGCTGCAACTCTTTGATGCTCCCTCACTCATCTTGTTTCACCTTTCTCCTCTCAAATTGGGCAGAATCTCCTTCTATGTTTACACTTACAGTACGTGTTACCTGACATGGGATTGCTTGAAAAATACAGCTAACAACCCGTGCTGCTCCTTTCATGACCTGCTGGTAAGTAGGTTTATATATTTGGGAGTTTGGCCTGAGTCAGAGGGGATACCGCATTCCTTTAAGATTAAACTAACAAGGGGAAAAACCTGCCCTTTTCTCCGGCGTGGGGCAGAACAGGTAAGGCCTTGTGTAGGTGCTGCGGCCGCGCTCTCACTCACGTCGTTACAGGCTGAACCCAAACATCCAGGAGGCTCGACACTCCATATTTCCCCCTTATAGAAACATGGAGCGCGGAAGCGAAGCCGCCTTGGCCGTTTCGCGTTGGGGGACGCTAAACAATGCTGTTCAGGTTTCCTGTGGTTTTGCTCTATCAGCTCTCCTTTAAGCCATCTCATGACTTAAACAAAACATAAAGGGGAGAGAAGAGAGGACATGAAACGGAGAGCGCAGAGTGAAAGAGGTATATGAATCTGGGTTATAATACTGGTGTTCTGTTTCATTAGGGTGAACCGGTTCCAAGATAGACCAATTTTCAAAGTGTTAGGTAGTTACTTCCTCTCTGAGGGCTTATATCGGATAACGGTAATTCGCCCAGCATGATGCAATTGAAATGGATGAAGGGCTGCAGGATCTTGTTAAGTGTGAAAATAGCACAGCACTGCATTAAAAGCCTCACTGGCTAACGCAATGGCATTAAGCTACCTGGTAATTATGGCGCGTACAAAAACCATAGCTCTGCGTACTGTAGCATGAGTTTGCAGAGCTGTCCAAGGAACACACACCAATTTGGCATCGAGCTTAAGTAAACACGACAAAGATATTAAAGCACTGATTTATGAGAAATAAAAGCCAGTCGTGTTAGCACAAACAGGCTTTATCGCTCCTGAGAGAAAATTGTTTTTGAGTCTATTATCAACACTTTAACGGGCAGAAACCTACAGTAAGCAGAGTCAATTGGCAGGTTGCCTTATCATAACAGTGTAATTAGCCCCCCAGCTACTGACTACAGGGATAAAAGACGGGATAATACACAGCGCCTTGTGAGTATTTACTCTGAACTCTGCGTTTGTTGTTGCAGTCTCCGTATTACAGGAGCGAATGTGATCTCACTCCCATGTTTCAATAACTCCTCGCTGCTTCGTTTGGACGCAGGAGAGGCAGATATTGTTCAGTTGTTCTGGACGAGACAGCAAAGTGCAGCAGTTGACACTACAGGGAAAAAAACTGCCTCACAGCCATGGTTTTCTCTTGTTTTCCAGAGAAGGGCTACACTCATTTTCACTGATTTCAGATCTAATGTTTCAGATATAATGGGGCTGAAATATGACCATGGAAATACCTTTACAAATTAAAAGAAAAACACGACTCAACTTTAACATCAACAGAGGGAAAGACGTATTTCAGGCCATTCAAATCACAGGTTGTTCCCCTGACACTCTCATTTAGACCTTAATAAGAGCCTATTTAGGGCCATAATCAACCCACCATTCACTGTTATATGACTGCAAATACAGACCAATTAATCTATCTTTGATTAAACATTAACGCTCTGCATCTCCTTGATTACCCTCAGGAATTATGTAGACTAATGTGAACCTCCAGTGCTAATAAGTCCTAATAGCCGGTGCAGCACGCAAACACACACAGCACCATTTTACTCCATCAATATGACCCTGCCGGGATTAAATAACATGTTTGCCTCAGAGGCACAATTAACCATCGCTAAATAGAGTTCCTTTGAGCGCTGAGTTAAGGGAAGAGTCTTCTCTGCACAGTAGCAGCCAGTGAAGCGCTCAGATTTTTCCCCCTGGCTTTTTCAAATTACCTATTGATGAGTGGGCTTCACGTCTCTCCCTGGCTGCGGGGGGAGGAGGGAGGGATGTCTGGTTCACTTTTAAGATGTCTCCAAGAAGCAGGCCTGTGGTTAGATCTAAGGCAACACTTATGCAACAGAAGCTGCCTTTCTCAAATACATATACGGTTTCCCTGCAAATTATCTGAGATTTTCTTTGGGGAAAGTTTTCCGCCCGGAGTCTTCAGATATTTACCCACATCGCCCCGCTGTTCTTTTGATCGTGTTGATTTGGGTCCGTCTGTGTAAGCACTTTTTTTTTCTCCCCCTCTACTGCGACTGCAGAGCCCTACTGAACGATAATTGCTCCCATGACTTAATTGTCTATATGTAATTAAGTTTGTAATAGAGAAAATAGGCACTTAAATGTTCCCCAGAGAGGCATGGTGATTGAGTGGGTGCCACACATGTTGAAGATTATTCTGCCCTCCTCATCTGATCTGCCAGTCTGAGGAGTTATAAAAAAAATGTATTTGGGGCAATTAAATGAAAATTGCTTGATGTAAATGCCAAGACAAAATTTTAATGAGCCCCCTTTTCTCAATTTGGAATATTTGCCCGCTCCCTCAAGTCGGCTCGATTTATCGCTGGGAATGTACACTCAGACCTAAATTAAAAATGTCCTTAAATACAAATCTACGGACGGGTATTGAGTAATGTGGCTTTCTAACTAACAAAACATATTTCGTAACTTGTGTTCTCATAAAACTGGCTGACGCCGGACAAAGTGATCCACTGGAGCAGGAAGAAAATATATAAAATCAACAACTTGAGCTCGGTTATATCATGCTTTTGTCCACCAAATGGATTCAAGTTGTGAGGAACAGACAATTGATTCTTATGCTTCAAAATCATGGCTGACAGAAATAAATACATGTATTAAAATCTAAACTCCATGTAGGAAATTTGACATCAAATTTCACCTTATTCCAGTTGAATGAATCCTCAGATTCAAACTAAACTCAGATGCTTTTTGTGTCTGTAACCAAAACAAAAATATTCATGCTGCCAATCTTAATTTTTTTCAGTTCTGATACACTACATGTATTTATTTAAAATCATAAATGCAACAGAAAGCACTGGTGGTCTTGCAAAATCACATTACGCTGTCAGGGGGGCTTTTTGTGGTCGCACTGACAGATTTACTGCCCAGATGTTCATAAACAGGGGCGACATCAATGAGCCGCAGCACAGTATCAATCAGCGATACTCTATATGAGAGACCTGATCAGTGATTATCTCTCCTCTGAGCCTCTCCACCTGAACATCTGTACACATCTGCTCCTCTCTGCCTCCACTGCAGCGTGCTTCCAATTTCCTGCAGCGCCGCTCCTCTCCTCTCGCTCTCCCGCGCTCCGACCCCAGAGACACACCGAGGGGTCAGGGGTTAACGTGGTAATAGGTGGTGGTGATTGGTAGAAGACGCTCACTCTCTCCCGGCTTTCAGAGCGTATTAGGAGCCACCCCTGCTTCTGTGTGGAGCGGGAGCCCCAGAACAGCTGTGTCTGACCACGGAGCGACTTCTTAAAAACATCTTTTAAACATTTGATTTGGACGGAGGAGCGGAGGCTATGGACCGGAGCGGAGGAGAGGAGGGGGAGAGGGAGGGGAGGGCTATTAAACTGTCTATTCCTTGTGTCGCACGGGAATGGAAATGTTTGTTTAAATTTGAAAATTCATCTGGTAAACCCTAAAACATCATTTATTTTGCTGATTAAATTAGATTGTGTAAAGAGGCTGTCACAATAGAAGACAGCAAACCCAAAACAGAGGCCGCAAACTGCAGCGTGCGAGCTGGCCTTCACAGGTAATTGAAAATCATAAAGTTGACACTGCTACTGTTCACAGGTCCTGAACTTTTGTGGTCCTATTTCCTTTAGATCCACTTTGGGATCCAAGCAGGATCTTGAATACAGGACTGGACAAACATGAAACATATTACAATAGAGAATAAATTAAATTGAAAAGGTGCAGTTTGAAAACATATTGTTTTATCAGAAGAAAGCACAAATCAGAAGTTTATTATACAGAAATAATCATTTTATCTTTTTTGGAATATGAGGAGAAGTGATAAATCAGATTGTTTTAAGTTCAAATTAATTATTCCAGCACTTAAATTACAAATTCATACCACAAAAGTGGACATGGAGTGACTTCTTGTTCAAAGCGGATTTATGTCTGTCGATGAAGTGCTCCCTGCAGGCTGCAGAACTCTACACTGATTAATTAATGACAGCAGCACCACTGAACAATTTCAGGAAGCGATTACAGACCTTTCTTGGCAAACTAATCAATACTTCTTCCCTCTGCACACAACAGAGACACCCAACACACACACAATCCAGTAATCCCCACATCTTGTTTCAATGCTCCACTGTAAACTCTCTTGTGCAGCGTCTGTTTACGTTTGTCAAAAATATCACCCATGCTTTTTGTTTTTGGTTCCGCAAAGGCATCGCTTTGTAAATCTAAGGGTATGTTGCACAAACATGTCATCTTCCTCTTTGAGAAATATTTATAAACATCACGTAGAGTAAATACTGGAATCTCTAAATGCAGAGAGGTTTTCGGGGTTGTTTTTTTTTTTTTGTATTTGCGCACCACAAAAAGCCTTGATGATAGTTGGGTCTTTCTTCCACCGCAAAAGCTTGGACCTTGATAGCAGGGTCCTCAATGACCTCAGCTGATCCCCCTCCCCCCCAACTCTTCTTGACCCAAATCCTTCAATCAGATCCAAGATCCTTACCCCCTTTACCCAAACCCCTTAATGCCTCTACCCAAACCTCAACACCTGACCCCAAGTCCTCCCCGTGACCCGAGCCCCTACAACCCAACTCCAGACACAACAGCGAGCGGCGGAGCAGTACTCACCCCAGAAGAAGTTTTGTTGACATGGTGTCACTGTGCTGAAAAGGCTGTTAGATGCCATAGCTGCCTCTGGTTGCAGCAAGCCCCACTTTTGTTCCTCTGTGGTTTCCGTGACCCTTGACACGTCCTAAACCAAGAGCACGCAGCGTGTCATGAAGAAAAAAAAATGGAAAAGCCATCCACAAGACATGCTTTTACGTATCAACTATTTGGATGACCACAAGTAACAACTAGGTCTGGGTTTATGGAGCAAAAAAAAAAAAAAAGAAATTGCAGAGGCAAATATCGCCTTTGCGGATAGATCAGATGGTGTCGGACTTGCTTGCTTGGCGAGTGTGGTTGGAACGTACTTACTCGCTTAGAGCCGTCCTTGTGACTGGTGCTGGCCCGCGACGATTAACCATTTACACTCCAGGTCGCCCTCAAACACCAACCCCGAGCCGCACGTCTGTGGTTCTGTGGTTGTTTGGGAGGCGAGCAGAGCCCTCACACAACCCAAAAGGCACCAGCTTTAAAACTCGTCTCTTTCCTGCCCTCCATGTGCCGTCACTGGAGAGCCTGGGTCACATGCCCTCTGACGTCATCACGGCACAGCAGTCGAGTGGGACAGCCTACCGTTGTGGCTTTCTTCCCTCTCCTCTCCTCTTCTCTCCTCGGGACTTTTTTCTCTCCTCTCTGGCTCCCCTCCTTCTCTCTTACGCGTGGTTCAGCGGCGTTTCCAGGCTCTCTGGGGGATCGGGGTCTGACGCTCCCATGAGTCAGGAGGCTTCAGTGGGGGCAGCTTGTTCAACCGCCCATGCCTCCTCAGCATATGGGGAACAGCGCTCTCTCTGCTTTGCTCTCCCTTCACTCTTTCATCCCCCTCCCTCTCTCCTTCTCTCTGACTCTGCTGCTCCTTCCCTCAACTCCTTTAACAGGCTGCTGTGCTGCTCCTGTCTGCCTCTGAGCAGGGAGAGCTGAGCTTGGTAAGATTTGAGGGTGTGAGTGAGGAGCGAATGGCTGGCTGGCGGTGTGAGACTGGGTGTGTGTGTTTGTCTGTGTATGCATGTGCAGCAGAGAGAATGGGGGAAGAGAGAGACAGAGAGGCTGGGTGAGAGTGTGTGTGAGGAGAAAGCGTAGGTGGTGTGAAACTGCTTATTTACAGAGGACTGTGTGTGTGTGTGAGAGCTGCTTCAGTGTCACTTTAGCAGCCTGAATTTTGAACCTTTTTTTTTTTCTCCTCCTGTTTCACTAAATGTTGCTGTGTCACAGACAGTCGTCATGTTATTGTGTCATTGCTGTAATAACTGTGTGTGTGTGAATGTACGCATGCAAGCCTGGACTGACATTTAAAGCTACAAATAAAAAGCAGCACGTGTTATGTGCCACTGGTGTTAGAATATCTCTCCGATGGAGGTGAACGTTTGTTGTTCACAGCCAAGGTACGAAGGTAGTACCATCTAACAGAAAATATGCAAGTGGCTAGAAACTTTTATGAAAATAACTATTTGTCATATTTGCTGAATCTGTCACTACATGAGGCAGTCTGTGAAAAAAATCATGTTGTACCTCCATGTAGTGTTGCTAATGGCATTTGCTTGAATCTACCACGGCAACTACTCAGAGCCTCAAAAGCTGGACAAACCGACCCCATTTCAGAAATGTTGTTTAATTCTAACTCTGACTGTACGCGTTAACGGTCTATGATGTAAAGCCAAAGCTTACAATTTATGTGCTGACACTGTGCAGTCCGAATGTCAAGTCACGGCCTGAGAGCTCACACTTTATGTGTGAAACTGACAATAAATAGCCAGTCGGCCCCTTGTGGACCATTCTGGCTACTGATTATTGTCAATTGAAAGACTGTTGTTTGAAAGCTCTGGGGCTGCAGGCAGGCAGGTTTGCTAGCAAAGGCACAGTTAAAAAAACACAGAGACAGAGCAAAGAGCTTCAAAGTCCATTTCTGCAAAAACAGGTCAGTCCAAGTTTTGATTCCACCTCTCTCCCTCTTTCTTCTCTCTCTCACACACACACACACACACACACACACACTAAAGTAAGCAAGTTAGCAGCACCAACATGCTAGCTGTACAACTGAGTGCAAAAAAAGCACTGACCTTGGGCAATCGATTCATACCTCTGCTTTAACGTTGAGAAAGCCAGACAACTGCTGACCAAAATGTCTGAAATCCATCCGAACCTCTGACGGTTGCTCGGGAGCAAGCGGCAACCTCCGGGGCTGAAAATGAAGCCAGCAAAGAAGTGTCAAAAACTGCAGTTCCTCTAATGGCCACTTGAGGCTAGCTCCAAAACGGAGCCAATCCCCATAGACCCCCATGTTTAAGTGCCCAACTTTAGAGAAGAAATAAACACGTTTACAGCCTGGTACAAAAATCAGTTTTGGCTTCAATGGCTAATTTCAACATTCATGACAAATGAACAGGGGGAAAATTTTACAGAACTCATCCATATACATTTTATTGAGGCTTTAAGTTATGAATAAAAAAGGCAGGCTGCGCTGAGTGACAGGCTGTCTGCTGATAGTGTCCTTGGGTTCTCAGTCAGTTCCACCCTTATCCTCTGTCCATATATGGCCACTACTGGCTCCAAAAACCAAGATGGTGACGGCCAAAATGCTGAACTCGAGACTCCAAAAGAGAGTCCACAAAAAAATAAGTGATGTCAAGGAAGCGACAGCGTTTGTTTTTGCAGTCTATGGTCAGGAGCAGTTGATCAGGCCATGATTGGTGCTCGCTTCTTCCCGTACACAGTATGGCAAACGACGCCCAACAAATCGTACAGTGTATGCACAGATTAACGCAGCTGTCAGTTACGTCACTGCTTGTGAACTGTCGTTAAACTGTCAAACTAAGCTGCGCTAATCAAAAATGAATGAAGATTCTGTTACTGCATTGCATTTCCTAAATGTTTTCAGACACATAATTTAGTGTACTGTTTAGCTGTAAAATGAGACAGTTTGTGTTGTTTTTGACTGTTTCCAACATGGCGGCCAGGTCACAAACTCTCATTTTACAGCTAAACAGTACACTAAAATACATTTCTGAAAATATTTGAGGTGGGAAACAGGCAGTAACAGAATCTTGATTCATATTTGATCAGTGCTGCCTAGTTTGACAGTTTGACCACAGCTCACCAGTAGTGATTGGTAGCTGCATGAGAGACTCCTCGGCTCTGATTGGTTGTTCTGTTCACGTGTGGTGGATTCTTTCAAATGGTAAAAGAAGCGCAGATTATCTGTCTCATGCTGCTGTGTCTACAAAATGTATTTCTATTAAGTTACCAACTGCAGGTTTAATTGAATCTCATAGAAGCGACAGACGGGGGTGGTTCCTGTAAGACACCATAAATCACGTCCACTGTCTCCTCTGTGAAAGAGATGCCTTCTCACGGTCTCGCTAACACTCAGAGACACACACACGATAACACAGACGCCCTGCAAGAATGGCCTGCAAACATGTAATGCAGTGCAGGCAGCTCATGACAATCAACAGTGAATCATCACACTCCTCACACACACAGACTCCCACACATGCAGCACACACCCTCGCACGTCACGGCTCGTCTTTGATCAGCGATCATAGGTGTTTGTTTCAACAGATCAAAACACAGACGGGGTGTCAGTACAGCGGCGGAGGAATGTGTGGAATGACGCTGGGAGTTCAGTCAGGTTCGAAAGTGTTTGAGTGTATCAGTCATCGTGTCACTGGCCAATGGGCAAGTATGACTAAGCAGAAAAGAGAAGATCAGTGCCTCGGGCTCTTCTCTTATGATTTGTTATTGCCAGTGGAAACTACCTTTTAATCTGTCATTTGCATAAATCTATCACTGATGTCTAATCACAGCCAGTGATTTAAAGAGCCGCTCCAGACACATAAAAAAAGGCGCGTTTGATGTGCCGTTGGTTTCGAGATATCTGATGTTTTAACAGATGTGAAAAAATTTTGTTTCTGTTGCTCACAGCCAGTGAAGCAAAATTAGTAACATCCAGTAGCAACATGCAGGCAAAATATACAAGTGGCTAGCCGGTTTGCTGAAAAAACCCTAAAAAACAATAGTAATCAGTGGCTGGTAAAATCTGAACATCCAACAGCCATTTGGCAGGCGGATAAATAATATAAGTGTGTCTAGAGGTATCAGACACCTTAATGTTTTTTTAAGACCTTTTTAAACATGTTTATCTCATTCAAGAGTAATTTTTGGACATATGATCTTTTTTCTTTTTTAAGCATTGCAGGTAAGTATAAAGGTAGGTAGTATTTTTATGTGGTCCTGTGCAGAGATAGGTTTTATGTAGGAACATGGTTATTAAAGTGAGTTAAGTTAATCTACATTTTGCCAACAGGTAAGTGCAAGAGTTTAACTCATTTTGACAAAATAAGTTAAAAGGATGGATAAATGAAATTTGATCAAATGTCTGTGGCAATGAAGACCTCACAAATTCAAATTTAAGACTATTTAATTACCTAAGGCCTAAAATTTACAACATTAATTTCAGACATTTCAAGACTTTTTAAGGACTTGTAGACACTGCTCAAAATCACTGAAAGTTATTGATTTCTTTTTTTAATCGACGCAAGACGCAATTCCCCATGACTATAGATAACACACAGTCAATGTGAGCAATTTTCACTGGCACTTTCCTTCTACCTGGAAAACAGTCCTAATGAAAAGTGTTGCTGATGAATTTTTAAGTGTGTTTCTTTATTGCTGTAAGCATCACAAACAAACTTACTACTGCCTCTTTTGCACTGAGGTGGCCGCAGAAATCTCAGAGAAACATAAACTTTTTGCAAGACAACATACCAACAAAAGGTACAGTAAGAGATGAAATGTGTTTTTTGTGATTAGTTTGAACTGTTAAAAGGTTGACAATTACCTAATGAAACAGGAAGGACAATGACACTGTTACGGACAAATATTTAGTATTCCTAAAAGTAACACTAAAACATCAGGACTGGCAGGACTGGCCATTGACTTTTGGGGGCACTGAGCAAGATTTGGTTTGTGGGTCCCCCTCATTGTAATGTTTCACTACATCATGTGGCACTGAACCAACTTGTGCAATGTAATAATGCACAATTAAGCATATAAAGACTAAAGTGAGTCCTATGAACAGAAACACTGTGTTTAAACAGACTACAGTAAATACAGCATATTAACCCCTAACCCTATGGATACTTTTTTTTTAAACACCAGATCCTGGGAGTTCTTGTTTAAGAGATCACAGCAGATTCAGTAGATTACTTACTTAGCCTAACTAAAGTGCCCATTTTGCTCGTCTGTGAGTTTGTTTGTCACTATTTGTCTGTAAAAATGGATGAAATGTTGTCAGCTTTTGACCAGGAAATTCAATATTTTGTTTCCTTATTGTCTCTTATTCATTAAAAAGAAGAAATAAAATTAATTCTTAGACCAGGGTGACCAAAGCAGCTGTTTGCATTGCTTTACAGGCAGGGCCGACTCTGATCTTGATGTCTGAAAATGTAGTGCGATGCAATACGATATGATACGATATGATACGATATGATATGGTATGATACAGTATATTGCAATACAATACAATGCCATGTGATACAATATGGTACAGTACCATACGATGCGATGTGATACGGTGTGATACAAGGCGATTCGATACTATACCATATGATGTGATGTGAAGCGATATGGTATACTTAAATGTCCCCTTAAGGAAATTTTTTTGGGTTCAGTGTCCCTGCATTTAACATTGCATTTATTATTATTCATTTTACATTTTAAGTCTTTATAGGCACTGTTCATGCAGACAAGAGCCATTCATAATTACCTTAAAACTAAATAAAGCAAAACAAAACGAACAAACAAAACAAAAACAAACTAATTAAAAAAGGAAAGAGGGAAAAAAAGGAGAAACACTGCACCTTTAAAACAACATCAACAAGTATGGTTACAGTAAATCTAATGCTAATGTTTGCAACTTTTTTAAGCAAGTACGTTGTTTTAGTTCATCACAGCCCTGAGACAACAAATAAAATCAATCTGCATCAATGATGATATTGATTTTATTGCATGAAGTCCAAGTGAGGCCAATCTTAACTCATGTTTGCACACTCAGGCAATCTGGGGAAATGTGATCTAAATATATAATGAAAACATCTGTCTGAGTAATTAAGTAAAAACTTTGTATAAATGCTGAAATGCTCATTATTTAGCAACGATGACCTTATTTATTTCAAATCTTAATGATCTTAATATAGCGTCAGAAAAAAAGTGAATAGAAATGCCAAACCTGAAATACAAACAATCCCCCAGATTCCACAGCACAACAGCATTTCCACAAGTCTTTGCCACCTACCTTATTTTTGTGCAGTGAAACATTTTCCTTGGCCTGCTGCTTTGTAAATATTTGCTGTCTAAAACAAGAACATGCTTCTTGAGTTGCAGCGCATGTTACAGAATCCTTAGGGAAGGCCTATTCAGACGCTGCACACACACACACACACACACACACACACACACTGGATATCACAGTACTTATTTCCATTCGCAGATTTAATCGATCATGTCACCCGTGCAGTTTACCTTGATGCTAAATATACTATTCAACAACAGTCTTTCTTAATAATTGTTTGACTATATGTTTTGGATCAGCAGTGCAACAGCAGAGACTGTACATGAGGATTAGTTTGGTACATGATACTTTAAGAATAATACTTCAGGCCATGTATAAACATTTTTAAAGTTATTGCGAGTGGATGCTTTGCTGTCAGAAGCATTAAACTTTAAAACAGAGTGCAGCACCGCTGTGAGCTCCGCTGAGCCACAGTAAATTACACGCAGTTTGATGGGAATATAATTTGCACATCGTGATTGAATCTGAAATACTGAATGAAAAATAAAGCATAAACCCAACTCATATGGCAGGAAACACAACTTCTTGGGTGGCACGGCATGTGATAAACAACCTTGATGGTGAAAATCTGAACTATGATGATGTTGTCGTCTCAGATATCTCTGCATGAGTTCTTTACGAACTGTAAGGGTTGAAACTGCAGGGAACGGATGATGTTTTCCCCTGATACAGTAACAAAGTTTAGTCAAAGTCGGCCAAATATTGTTTTACTTGCCCAACTTTCGGTCAGGTCAGCGGTTCACCCACCTTAGGAAAACCACAACAAACCGTTTCCATTGCTGAAACCTTGACCACAACCTCTACTCGTGTCTATAAGCAAGTCTGACGGTTTAACTCAACTCACCCTCGATGTAATCCAGAAAACATGCAAATTAAAGGTTTTGATTTTGTTTTCAGAAGTATAATGTTTTTGGGATATTTGGCATATAAACAGTTTGGTTAAAAAAGGTATTTACTGAATTTATTCTGGCCTGATTGGAGGGATTTTTGCAATTATGTTGTTAGAGGAGCCAATGATATGGAGTTCATGTGAAACAGAGTGTTTTAATGGATTTAACATATCAAATCATCCTGTATATGTACATTATATAAGCAGTGGAGGGAGTTCTATACAACCAGCCCAGTCGCCAGAAGAAAATGTTGGCACTGTACCTTTCTGCAAACTACAGATATGTTTCATTTCTGTATTTTATACGAATCATATCAACATTTCTGAAGTGACAACGTGCATGAGCTGAATTTGTCAGTGAAAGGTGGAAGGTATGGTGGATGGCAAAACACTTGGTGAGATGCCTGCCAATCTGCATACCACTGTTCAAGACCAACAAACAACAAAACTGGTTGTTTATTTTAGTCACCAAATATAGCTTTTTTTAGCAACCTGTTGCTATGTTTCCAGCTGGGATAGTGCCATTAAAAGTTGTTGTTTTGTGACTGAGTCATTACTGCATTTTCTGCCAGGACGGTGCCATGAAAAGCTGTTTTTTACCAAGCCATCGCTGCATTTTCTGCTGGAACAATGCCACAAAAAGATTTTTTTTTTAAATTACTATTATTAAGGTGTCACTGCATTTCCTGCTGAGATGGTGCCATGAAAAGTTTTTGTTTCCTTACAAAGCCATTGCTGCATTTTCTGCCAGGATAGTGCTATGAACAGCGGTTGTTTTTGACAGACCCATTGCTGCATTTTCGGATGTTGTAGGTTTTCCTTGCCATTGTAACGTTTCCAGTCGGGATCATGCCATGAAAACCAGTTGGTTTTCCTGAGACATCAGTGCATATTCAGCTGGGACAGTGCCACAAAAAGCAGTTGTTTTTTTACAGACCCATTGCTACATTTTCGGACGTTGTAGTGCCACGCAAAACAGTTGTTTTTTACCAATCCACTGCAATGCTTCCTGTCGGGATAGTGCCGTGAAAAGCAGTTGGTTTTTCCTAAGACATCGCTGTGAAAACTGGGACAGTGCCACAAAAGCAGCTGTTTCTTCTGTTTCTTTTACAGACGCATTGCTGCATTTTCTGCCAGGACAGTGCCCTGAAATCAGTTGCTTTTTAAAGCAGGTGTTTTCTTTTTTCGAGACATCGCTGCTTTTGCTGCCTGATAGTGCCATGAACAGCGGTTGTTTTTTACCAAGACATTGGTATGTTTTCTGTTGGGACAGTGCCACAAAAGCGAATGGTTTTTGCACAGCCATGGCTAACTTTTTGGCCGAGATAGTGCCACGAAAAGCTTTTTTTTTTCCCCAGACATTGTTTTTTTTTCCTGCCTGGATAGTGCCACGAAAAGTGGTTATTTTTGAAAGTGCCATCACAGCACTTTCTGCCCAGATTGTGCCAGCAAAACGGGTAATTTTATGCCAAGACATGATGCTTTTCTAACCATAACAAAGTGTTTTTATGCACAAACCAACAACTCGTTAACCACAGCCTTGTTGAAATGTAAAGACATGTAAAGTTTCAATGTATCCACAACATAAAAAAAAAACCATACAAACGTTACTTATCTGTGGTTTGCAGAAACGTAAAATCCCAACATTTATTCTGGCGATTAGGTCGATAGAACATACTGCCAGCCTGTCTTCATTTTGCTGTACAGACAAATTTTATAATATATGTACTCCTTGCTGTCAAAAAAAACTTTTATGTGAAGGTAATAATGTTAAAGTCTGGAATATGATGTGGAATATAATATTTCATTCATTACTGCTTCTCCACTGGTGGCCGTATACTACACTTGCTATACTTGTGTGTGTGTGTGTGTGTCTGTGTGAGTGTGTGTGGAGCTGAAGAGCCTGGCCATACTCTGAGCTCTGGCCAAGGTCTGCCCTGAGGACTGTGGTCGATGGCCCACCCTGCCAGACACTCTCTCTCTCCTACCACTCAGGACCACACACCTTCAAATGGACTCAACTTTGTTATCTCAAGCTCTCACAGAAACATAATAGAGGTATCATGTGTTGGAACATGCTTAAAATTACACATGCTATTAACACAGTGTGTCAGTGTGTGTGTGTGTATGTGTGTGTGTGTAATGCAGTGCTGCTGCTTTCCTCTCTTTGTCACAGCAGATGAACTTCGCAGCGGACTGTTTTCATAGAAAATTATTTCTTGCAACAGAGTATTTCTGGAAAAATATTGGGGGATAATGATACCTAAGATGAGTTAAAATTAACTCAGACGGAGGCTGTGAGGCTGTCTGTATTCGTCTCTCTGCGAAAGCTAAAAATGACGTGACATAATTAGCCCAGAGCAGACATTACACACGTGGAGGTATTACAGTATTAGAAAAGGAAGGGCTTATTAATAGCCCTTTTGGCTCGTGTTGTGTACTCTCTCTGGCGCGGCATCAGAACGGCCCGACCGGGCAAACAGGCAGGTACAGTGATTCACTTTAACAGGCGACATCTGTAAAACGGCAAGGTAGTTTACACTGCGGCCGAGCCCGAATTAACGTGCTTTCATTGGAAACAAACACCACTTGCAATCAGCTTCTGTTGGCCGCTGCGCCGCTGGTGTGAACGTAAATATCTCCTTACAGCGCTGCTGAGGCGGGACGCTGACCTGCACCCATAGAGTGAAGCAAAAGTCATGGTGGGGTTCACTTCAGCACGGTCCAAAACTCATGGAAGTGCAGAAACTTAATCTACGACGCCACGTCGCCAAGAGGATGTTGATGTTCTGTGTGAATTGTTTGGTAAGGTACGGTATGGTATAATCTTAATGAAAAGTAGATATTTTTCTTCTGGAGTCCAGCAGTGGTATCTACATCTTCCAGTGACTTAAGGCCCTTTCTTGTGGTGTCTGGACAGCTGTTTTTGGAGTCACAGCTTTGAGGGAAAATAAAGTCGGCCTTTAAGTAATAAGGGGAAATGTTTAATATCGAATGGCGCGCGCACAACCTAAACACACATTAAAAATAGCTCTTGGAGTTGTGATTACATAAAATTGCAAAAAAGGGGGGAAAGTCAGATCATTGGTGGAGGCTGCGATGAGGAGGCTGTGGCTGACCACCGAGAGACTGAGCCATTTCTTTTTTTTCCTCCATTACTCATTTTAATCAAGCGCCCGGTCCAGGATAAACAGTGCCTACCTACACTGCAGTTCAAACAGCGAGGCCCGCTGAGACCCAAGCGATGATTTCTAAATGTTCACTGACAACTTGGTTTAATTTGTGTGCTAAGTAGATGGAGGTGGACTTATATATATCTTTCTTACTTGGCGTACATACCGCTCTCCCGCTATTTCTCCACCTCTGTGAAACTTTATGGTTCTTCTCAGTATGAAAAGCAATACTAGTCCTTCACAAGTCCTGCTGTCTGGTTTATATATGCCATGCTGTGTTAAAGGTGAGGACAGGTCCAGGGCCCGAGGCCTAAGCTGAGACTTTCAGTGGCTTCTTCATACCAGGGATGGGCATTTTAAGTCTTTTTCTTATTTGACTATTCCCATTAAATTCATATAGTATCTTACACAAGAGTAGCAGCCCAGACGCCAGACGAAAGTTCCTGCAAACCACAAATTCGTTACATTTGCATGTTTCATTCATATCATATCAATGTTGGTAAGTAATGTAACATATAAGCTGAGTTTGTCATCAGGAGGTGGAGGGGATGGTGGATGGTATGACACCGAAGTGAGACAGTGGCCAAGCTGCAGACCACTGTTAGAGACAACGAACAACAAAACTGGTTGTGTTTTAGCGAGGCATTGCTGTGTTTCTAGCAACCTTTTAGACTCCAAATATGTCTTTTGTTGCAACCAGTCTGTGTTTTTCCAGCGAAATTACACCACAAAAAGTGTTTTTTTATCAAGACATCTCACAGAGGAGGCTGTGGCTGACTACTGAGAGGCTGAGCCACTTCTTTTTTTTCAAGGGGAGACAGTGTCATGAAAAATGGTTGTTTTTAATCAAGACATCACTGTTTTTCCAGCCCAGATTGTGCCCCACAAAAGCGGGTATTTTAGGACAAAACATGACCACTGCCCACAGTCAAGTGGGTTTTGTGCCTTCACATAACCACGCAAACCACTGCGTTGTCGAAACGTAAAGTTTTAATGTATTCGCTACATTTTAACATCAAATATAGCCTAACTGTGGTTTGCAGAAATGTACAATGCCAACTTTATTTCTGGTGACTGGGTTGAGAATAGGACCTGGAAAAAGAGTTTCAAATTCACTTATGGAACAGCAGGTCTCAGTTAGCCCATTAAATCATTAATTCAAAGTCAGCAAGAAAAATCAACAAACTTTCTGTTGCTGCCATTACATAAGTTAGACCCAGCACTGAAGGACTGTCTCCAAAGCCATTCTCCCCCTGGTCAGTCTGCTGCCCCGTTAGCACAAGCTAACACAACAGCAGCAGCAGCTAATATCTAACAAGAGCATTTAAATAGTCCCAACAAACTCACACCGATAATCGTGGAGGAAGTGAAACCTATGATCACAATATTATCTCTCTTATGACTCAAGGGCTTTTTATTAACATGTGTCCTTGCTTCCTTCACTCATGTCGTAGCCCCTCCTAGCAAGGATGTGAGAGAGAAATGCAAGGAAAAGACGTGTAGGATACATCTGTGTTTCCTCGGTCTAAGCTCCTCCTTCTTTCGTCGACGCAAGGTGATTTTAAGTAACCCCCCTGAGGGTGAACAACTTCCGGGTCACGAGAGGAGAGAAGATGCATAAGGGCCGGGACACATGACATGTCTTTAACCGCCTAGAAAATGCAAGGTCGGGCACTGGGTGCTACTCTTGAGCCTACACTGTCAACTTCAAGTGCCTGGAGGCAGGTTGCGTCTGATGTTTCTATCGACTATAACCAGCACCATATCATAGCCCACTTAGGAGAAAACCCCAAGTTCAGAGTTGATCCTCTTCAGAATGTCATTTTATAAGTCTGTATTGGGCAAAAAATGTAAAATATTGTCTGTGTAACAAATGTAAAGCTCAGAGTGGCCCTGAAATTTACGGAAAAAAGGAACAATTTTGCCAGCTTTGACTGGTTGTTCCTCATCACATGACATGTGGAGCATGTTGCTGCGTTCCAAAAGTGGAACTTTTTTTTTTGACCCAGCCATCACAGCCCTTTAAAGAGGAACTAGCGACATGCCGAGACTGCTTCGCTCTCGCTTTTGAGTGCGCCTTTTGCTTATCTACATGAACAACAATGGATTTCAGAGCACAAAAATGACCCCAAAGTTAGCATAATGAAAAGTATCCTTACTGAAATTGGGCTCACTTATACTGTGAATTAACAATTAAAATATATACACATATATATTCACAATTTTTGAGGGGATCCCCTGAAATTCCCTCAAGGATCCCGGGGTAAGAAACACTGTGTTGGGTAATTTTAGCCATGTGATGCTAACAGTTAGCCCTGTCACTGTGTGTGTGCACAGGCAGCCTTTTCGGAGCTCACACTCCCGCAATATCTTGCAATCTTGTGTCCCATGATGAACAGAGAGAAAGTGAGTGGGGCAAGGACATGTTGTGTGAAGCGATACACTGCACGCAGCTGTACAGGGAAATAAGATTTTACCTATTTTAAATACTAAGAAAAAAATATTTAAGTCATGTTTACATGTAGATGGTTGGGCAGCATTTACTCTACATGTTGAATGTATACTGACGTCCAAATCAAGACCTTATGCCCATCTTTAGTTCATGCCAAAGACTAACTGACCATGATCAAAGATCTTGTGATACTCCTGCTTCTACTCTAACTCCACTCTGAGTCTCTGCACAGCCGTGTCCAGTGAGGTTGGTACAGTATAGTTGCGGCCACTGGAAACCCTGTCATTGTGTGGTCAGTTGTCAACAGCTGAGAGATTTTACAATAGCTGCTAGGCCGAGGTCGACAGAGTTCAAGCGTCTGAACTGCTAAGTCAGCATTATAATTACATCGAGCTGATGATACAACTCCACTACAAGGTCACATGATGGCCCCGGTCACAAGATGCCGTCACTCTAGGCAAATGTCAATAACAGAAATGACTGTGTGTCAGCGGGTGTGAGGAGGAATAAGTTAACTCTGCGCTGGCCGTGACTCAAATCTGGGGGTCACGACAGCCGATCGCAACCTGAATGAGCTTATACATAAGCTGCCCATTATGTGTCTCAGAAACTCAGTTTACTTGCTGTTGAGAACAAAGTGCGCCTGATGAAGGCAGACGGCTCACTGGAGAAACAAGCCATTATGAGGAGGAGTTCGGCACTGTGTCACTGACAATGGGGCAAACAAAAGGCTCTGTTGTCTTCTCCAGTCGGTGGGTTATTTTTTTTTAGTCTGTGGGGCTTTTGTGATGGATAATTGCCCTCCTCACATGATTTCATAATGCTGTGACTCGTCTTTCAGTCCCTGTGTAACACAATAACAAGATAAAAAAAAAAAGGAGAGGGGATCTAAATCTGAATTTTTGACATTGTTTAGAAGTGGCCGCTTTTCTTCATTGTGGTGTATAATTTTAGAAAGATGTATGAGCAGGACTTGAACCAGTCATAATAGAGCCTGCAGCACAGGCAAGCCAGCTCCCAGAGTTCACTGGCTGTATTGTCTTAGGATAATCATTTAAAAGTGCTCACACAACTGTACCATAGTTTATGGCTTTATATCTCATTGCTGTCTGAATATCAAATTCAAATCAGATGGGAATGCTCCGAGTAAACCCAGATTTATACTGAACAAAAAAGGAAGTTACCATAGTGTGTAGCACTGTACAGCTATATTACATCTGACATTTATATCTTATTTTTATGATTTTTTAACGTTAAATAACAGCACAATAAAACTGTTTTGTAGAGGGATTTATGAGCTCATATCAATCACCTGAACCCCTTTTAAGATTAATGTTTCTTTCTTGCTGACAGCAGCGTCGAGTGTAAATAAGAGCCTGCGTTGCTGCTGCACCCCAAGAACTGGGTGACCTTAAAATCTGGCTGTCTGCACGTGTTTTTTACGTGCACAGAAGAAACCCCGAGGCATTGTCTGTTAGATGCTTGGTAGGTATGCAATCTTTTTTCTGAGTCAGCACAGATCAATCCGGGACAAGCTGGCGGAGGAATGTATTTACTCCTCAAACACTTAACTTCAAACAGAGAGCACAAATCACATTATAATGTATGCTGGAATTTGACTAATCCAGCAGCATATTGACACGTAGGAATGCATATATTTTAGCATGGCTGGGTAAGCGAGCACTTGTAAACACATTCTTAAAAAGAAACCTGCATTCCAGTATGCGCCGTTAAAACACGCACGCAGATTAAATATGCTTGTAAAAAAATTAGAGTCTTACTGTGCTTCTGGGAGTCGTTTTAAAGTGGAAGCAAGAAACCCAAAAGCC
>JAPZEB010000010.1:8049104-8066905 GCA_029783705.1 Chaetodon striatus
ACATTCATACACTGGTGGCCGAGGCTACCATACAAGGTGCCACCTGCTACTCAGTTTTTAACACACTCACACACCAACGGAAGCATCATCAGGAGCAATTTGGGGTTCGGTATCTTGCTCAAGGATACTTTGACATACGGACTGGACGAGCCGGGGATCGAACTGCTGACCTTCCAATTGGTGGACGACCACAGCCGCCCCAGTGGTACTAACATAGTTACCAATTCTAAAGGCCAGGATCCCACACATTTTCACAATAAAATGTCAAAACTTTTCCATGACTTTTAAGAACCCATAGTTTTTTTTTACATGCCCCGCGCTTTTTTTTCAAACATATCAAATTCAAACTCTATTCAAACGTAATGTCAGTTAGTTATTCTTCAGTTTACTACACTGTGCACTACCCACATCTGGTGGGAGCTAGCTAACTAGCAGCACCACTCATTTGGCTATTACTGCTAGTCACGCTCCCCCAAACCAACAGTGTCGGTGTGGAAACATTGTGCCCATCCTCCAGTCTCCTCCAAAGTCCCCCCAAAGGGTAAGTGGTTTAACTTGCTAGCACTCACCCGACCCAGGTGGTGCACAGTGCACAGCGGCTAAGGCTAAGGTTAGCTAACTAGCGGAGGCTGGATGGTGAGCAGTGGGCACCATTTTTCTGTATGTTAATGCAGCTAGTCGGCTGTCGGCAAAGCCAACAGAGAAGAAAGTAAAAGCCAAGACATTTGCTCCACAAAACATTAACATTTTACCACGTCTAAATAGACAGTGCTTTGAAATTTGGTGCCAAAGTTCATTGAGTCAACAGAGTGTTGGACTACAAGGTAAGGCCTCTTGTATTTCACATAACTTTGTGTTTTTTTCCCTAAAAATTAGCTGGTTATTTACAGTTTAATGGGTGTCTGACTATCAAAAACAAATTAACAGAAGCTGACACCCTTGATAGAAACACAAACATATTGCTAATATTGGAGTTATTAGTTGCCATAGGATAATTTTGTACAGTCAGAGGCCTGCATGAATATTGATCCATCATGCAGCGTTGGTAATAGTAGCTGCAGTAGTTGTACTAGTGGTATAGTTAAGCTTTAAACCTCAAAAGCATTTCATATGTGAGCTGGCTTTGATTTGGAGCTTGAATGGGGGAATAATGGGAGGCAGACAAGCTGGGGAGTGCAGCCACACAAAGGCACCGTGCCTCTCTAAGGGGTCTGGCTGCCTGGCTGTCTCAGGGCCCTGGGCTGAGGTTGAGACTGAGGCTGAGGCTATAAGGTTGGGGTTTCACGCAAGACGGAGCTGCATGGGGGTTGGTAATGAAAGGCCTGGATGGATGAGGAGAGTCAGAGGCGTGTCATCCTCTCCTGCAGCCTGACCCTCACCTCGGAGATTAGTTCATCACAGAGGAGTATCAGAGGGGCTTTGGGAGTGCAGGAGAGGAGGCTCGAGTGTGCTGAGCAGCGGGTAGACTGAGGTATTGCGGGGATGGGACACAGGCGGGGTGGGGTGACTTGGGGTTGTGGCGGCTCCTTTCTAAACAGTGCTGCTAAAAATAGATCCTTCCACTATTTGAGCATGAAAGGATGAAAGGGTTTTCTTTTTAAATCAACTTAAGCAAAGCAAATCTTGAATTTGATGCCAGATTAAAGTTTGGTGAATGTATGAAAAAGGGGGAAACATGGAATTTTCCACCTCTTCTGCAACAAAACAGCATTACTCGGAGCTGGCTGTTGTACCTTTAGCACGCCTGGACGGCCAAACAGGAGCTCTAATAAAGAAATAAAAGAATATCTGCAATAGTTTGAGAGGGATGACGCAGCCTAATACAGCTGCAATAAAGTTAGAACGTCAACTACGGCTGATTTATTTGAAGTGGAAGGGAAGTGTTTAATACGAGACACATGGTTTCAATAGATAGCTGAAGTTGCATGCCACGAACTGCAGTGAGATGTAAAAGGGACTGTACAGGAATTGGTCAGTGATAAGTACATGATATAAGACAGACACAGAATGATGCCATACGAGTTCACTCTCAAACTGACTGTTCCTTTTCATTTTAGTCTGGTAACGCTGTATTTCTAGTGAGATTCAACAATTCAGATGTTTTTACAGTACTGTATATTTTGCGTGCATATTTTTACCATTTTGATAAACTCTCAAGAGAAACTTATTTTAGTCCTTCTCCCATATGGAAGCGTGCATCTTTCTTGGTTATATCTACAGAGACAGACAGGTGCAAACAAATACACACCGCAGTGCGCTCCAGGGCCTCTACTGTACACAAGCGTGGATGTCCAAATATACCAAATCCCACACCAAATCTACTTATGCAGTCTTTGTTCAGTGTCTTGCACTAACACTTGGTGCCTCCGCTGCCAGAAAAATAAACACTATCACTCAAGACTGGGACAAGAATCTGAAATAGTGTCTGGCACAGAGCAGCTGGGCAGAAACGCCACTGTGAAAATCCAAACATTTGGGAGACAAATTCTGAATATTATAGCAACAAAGCATACACTTTCATGGGATTGACACATTTACTGAATACATGTGAAGAGTCTGTCTGGAGTCGACCGAAACCAGGACTATTATTTTTCCTTTAAAAGTGTTCATTTTGGCACCTGCTTTTGATTTTATTTTAGAAAGTATTTTCACAAAATATATATTAGTTTAGTCATATTTTAGTTATAATTGCCTTTCTGGTTTCAGTCAACAAAAACTATAAAGAAAAATATTCTAGTCTGGTTTTCATCAGGAAAACTTTGGTCTCATTTTTGTTAAATTTGTGTGTTCTCAGCATTCTGTCGCAATCTTTGATTTTCAAAGCCCCCCCTCCAGTGTATTTTGGCATTTTTATGATACATTATATTTTTATGAGTCAGTTCCTGACAATGTTGATTAGCCACACTGTCACCAATTTTTTTGACAAATAACTTAATTTTGTACTCAAAGTAAAAAATAAAAAAAAAAGAGAATGTTGTTGCTCAGATGGGAAAAGGATGTTTGACTATAGTAGAAGCACTGTCATGCCTTTTGCATCTGAGCAACAAAGCTGATGAAAATCATTGACCTAGCTGGTCAAATTATCTTGTATTTGGGCTGCAATGAAGAGGGATTGCAGACCGCCACCGGAGGAGATGTGCCACTGAACAAATTTTTTCTACTGGCTACACCTGCAGCGGACATACAGTGGAGGGTTGTGTGGGTCACGGGCAAAACAGGGGTGGTGTGGGACTCCTTTTTGAGTTTTCTGGACCCAGCACAGCGCTGTGAAACTTCAACTTCTTCACCAACTTTGTGAAACTTTGGGTAACTTAACATCTACAGACGACAGTACAGTAGGTAGTGTTAAGGCCCATACACACCAAACCTACATCAAAGAGCTAGCAGCAATGAAGGCCGACTTTTGTGTTGCCTCATGTCGCCTGTGTCTCCGCCAAAAGTTACACATGAACACACTGCAAAGACTACAGCCAATGGCCAACCAGCACATACATTATGCACCTGTGTGAGAGGAAATAACTCTCCATACAAGCTGCAGGCGGTCGACTGTAGTCATCATTGGAAAGGGGAAGCCACAAGACCGTCATGATGCTAGTTAGCCAGTTAGCGTATTAACAACACAATCCAATGTTGAAAGAACAGAGCATATTTACCGTGCACCAGCAAGCAATAACACAAACCATCAGGAAACGATCCTGCTTAAGAGCTCAATAGCTTAAAAAAAAAACAATCTTACATTGCGTAATAGTTTGTTTCGTTCTTACTCTTCTTCACTTCAGCTGTTTGTTTACTTTCCTCACTTCTGCTTCTCTTCTCGTGTGCTTAGCTGATCTGCCAATCAGAGTGATACCATTTACAGATTGGTTCCACTGTCTCTGACGCAGATTCAACATGCTAAATCAGCTGAAAAAAAAAGCCAACACAGACCGTTGAGGGCCAATGGTGTGGAACACACCACTAAGACTAGGGCGACAGATGCTCATCGACAGCCCAACATTGACCGATGGCTGACTGTCAGCTTGGTGTGTCAAGGCCTTAGGGGATAAAGTTACTAAGCAACCACCTGCTGGTTCTGGCAAAATAATTGCTAGCAGCATGATGAAGACCACAAAGTGGAAGCCCTGTTCAATATGTAGCCGATATACAGTATGGCTAACTTACTTATCAAAGATAATCATAAATTGGCAGGAAATATTGATTTAAAATTAGGGTATCTCATTAACTTCTTACTAACAAACAAACTAGGTGAGCATATCAACTCTCAGTTAAATAGTTACACTAAGTGGTCAGTATGCAGAAGTAGCTGAATTCCGGCTAATGTGAGATTCATTTTCTTTCATATTTCCTTCAAGTGGAGAAAAATCCTCCACCTCATAACTTATGCTACAGTGATGCTATTGCTATGCATGCTAATATCCATGCTATTGCTTTGACAAACATGCTAGAACGACAATCTGGCTGCCTCGGTAATGGATTGTGTCTGACTATTAACCATACCCACATTCTCAAGAAGAAACACTGGCTGCAGTGGGGCTTTAAATGGTTACAGGTATTGTTGTCTGCAGTAATAGAATACACTTGCTCTGTAAGTAAATCTTTCCCAACCCGAGGCTCTTCACTGTCCTTCTTGCTAGCTGTGCTCCCTCACTGCAAAACAAAAGCTGTGTATTCATTTGTTCACTAAAATGCTGTGTATGGTCTGGGTTAACTTTGAGACAAGCAGCTAAAATGCTGGATAACAACAAAAATCTGAATGAAAATTAAAGGAGCTGAATGTGACATTCAGAGCATTAATATCGCAACAAACAAGTATTTCCTATGTTGAGATATCTTGGAGTAATGGCGTCTTGAGCAGAGATTTAAGCCATGCTACCTCTGTGTGTGAGTCTGAGCTTCTCTGTTATTTGCTGTGATTGCATGGCTAGCTGCCGCCCTTCATTGCCCTCACACAGTAGTTGCTGTTGATAAGGCTTGTAGTGAGTTTCTATTGCGACATTGAGGATTTTGCTCGCGACACTGAAAACACGAGAAAGTGGTATAAGCGCCACAGCTCTCACACTATGCTAATGTTTTGTTTAGGATTCTTCTATTGAATCTATACAGGTAAGTTTCAAGGCTTGCATTAATGTGCTATGATGTCACCAATATGCAGAAGAGCATATGATGTCATCTGGAGACTTTTAGCGATTTTTAAAGCTAGTGCTAGCTAACCTTCATTGAAAACCAGTTGGCAACCCTGCTCTCTGGTTCCCCCCCTGGTTATCACTGTTAGCTCTGTGAGCACTGTTACTGTTCACTCTGTTAGCATTGTTAGCTGCTGGCTGCTAGCTAAGCCACCTCCATGTTGAGAGCCCTGTGCACGCAACACCAGGTCAGACTTTGAATCATCGATATGTTCTTAATGTCACATACAACTCCTTTAATGTTACATACCATATAGCGCTTGATAGTGCTAGCTATGTCAGCTAGCTTTCTTGCTTAGCTTTCTTGCATTTTTTGCTAAATGTTAGTTTATTAGTTCATGTATTCATCTATCATATAGCTTTAAGTTATTGAAAATCAAAGTGATTTTACTTTTCATTTTTTTAGTCTCAAATAAAGTCTTCAGTCACTATATATTATTTTTGGTCATCACTTTCGTTGATCGAATTGAGACTGTTCTTATACCATAATTTCCCAACAAAGGTCGACAGAGCACACATGGTCTTTTCAGCAACACTCTGCTTCACATTCACACAAGTTACACTCATTCACACCTGGTGGCTGCAAAAATATTCAAAGTCATCAAGTGCCGGCCACAAAGCAGCTCTGCTGGAGTGAATGAGGGTCAAACACTCTGTACAAGTCAGCCTGACAGGCTTTCAGCAACTTCCTGGTCACAAATCAGCTTCTCGAACTTTTAGTCTGCAGCTCACAGTTTAAATGACCAATCTCCTGCTACTCTGTCTACATGACGACCAGCTGCTAAATCAAACACGTCTTTCTTGTTGCTTAGCAATTTCTTTGTGGTGCTGAGGCTTCATTTCACAGACTTTTAATTTTCTTTTTTTTCTGCTTGTTTATGGGCATGTGTGTGATTTTTTGCAAGTTGAGAAAGAAGAACCCGAGAGGGAGGGAGAGACGGAGAGCCGTGTGAGACAGAGAGAGAGTGGGAGTCCTGAGATGAAACGCTGACATGGAGTTTCCTTATGGTGCAGAAACGGGCCGTGAGTTCGGAGGCGTTGTTGAGACTACAGAGAAACGCTTTCCTCGTTTTTGCTCCGGAGGAACTGACTGATCACTGGCCAGCCTGCTCGCTTTCGAAAGACAGTTGTCTCTGTAGTTTCCTGATCCGGACCAAAGCCCTTTGTGACTAAACAAAAGGAATAAATTACCCAACTGGAGTGAATTATAGATTTTCCCCCTAGAAGTTGCTGGCATTTATTATATTACAAATGCCTTTATGTTAGGAACAGAAATTAAATGGGGAAGTCGTAAAAGCGCACTCCCAGACTTATGGCAACAGCCTCCATTATTCTGTTAAACAGAAACGCTCCTCTGGAAGGGTCAAGCATTTATACTTCTGTATATGTTTATACCATTTTGAAGATCTCGGTTATTAGTTCAACCTGGTGACCCCACAGACGCTTTGCCTTCTGTCAGAGACGACATTTCCTACAGTGTCAAATGGGCTCCAGGCATAAGCCTTTGAGCTCGGCTGCTACATCTGCTCTACATATTCATCCCAGGGCCTCTTTAATTCCCTGCGCCCACACACACACACAAACAGAAAACACACATACGCACAGATGCGTGCACACGCGCAGGGTGGCTGAGCACACACATATAAACATGTACTGTGATTAAGGAAGTGAAAAGAAACAATTTATTTATTGTGTCAGGCTTGAAGAGGAACAAGAGTTAGTAATCTTCATTTAAAATAAGCAAATAGTTCCTGAATAGAAGTGACTGGCTCTGTGTCGAGTTAAAAATACAATCTCTTCTCAAACATCCTCAACTGTAAATACACAAATCACCGACAACACAACTTAGTGGGTGTAATGTCCACAAATATAACTGGTGATTGATGGGAAGTTTTGACAAAATGTTCAGGCTATTGGATTTATGGATACATATATTTCTTTTACTGTATATTATGTCTTAATGCAAGATTAAATTAGTAAAACGTACATATGCTCAATTCACCCAACTCACAAAAAGACATATTTTCGAGTTTCTTCCAAGACATTTTACCCATCGCAAAACGACATGAATTAAAACAGATTAAATTAATTTGATTTTCCCCTGTTTTTAAGAAGTATTTCACTGCTGGAAAGATGGTCTTTTCATAAAACTAGAATGTCTGTGCAGTAGAGATGCAAATACTTTTGAAATTGAAGAAGACGATATACTTCATTAATCCCAGATGAGAAATTCAATTTTTTCACTTTTTGTAGCAGACAATCTGTGCTCTATGCTTGGCCCGTACAGGGACTTGAACCACAGCACCTCCAGTTCCCAAGCCAAGTCCCTATGGACTAAGCTACTGCCGTCTCCAAACTGGCGCTACATGACCTGAGAAAACAGAAAAGTGATTGTGGCATTCGCTTTGCCCAAGAGGTAGAAAACCTACAACTACCAGAATGCACTGCGCTGCAGTGGACCAATGAATGCTCTAGCTGGTGGGTGACGTAATGTGAGTTGCCTGTCTGAAACAATATTGCAGCTGGCTGGTAACAAATAATCAGGTATTACAGGTAAACAGTGCACTAAAATAAGTTTCTGAAGATATTCGATAGGCTATGCAGTAACAGACTCTTGGTTTATTTGATCCTGAGCCTGAGTTTGGTCTAAGTCTAAGAGAGACTGAGCTCTTTTGTTTGATCTGCCTCTATACTTTTTGTGTCTGTGGTGGCGGCAGGCACACAAAAATGAGGAAGTACAATCTGTAGTTCAAGAAACAACCAGAGAGCCAACATGATTTTTGCTGGCAAATAAGCAGAGAGATCTATGCGATGGCAAGATGGAGGTAAGCTTACCATAGTTCACTTCACACTGTTAAGATACAAAGCTGGTTAAAAAAGTATTTTAGACCACTGCTGCGCTGTGCCAGCCCAAACTGTGTATATCAATGTTCTGGGGGTCTTACACCCCTCAGCATTTATAAGCTAATAAACCAGGCCTTAAAGACCCAGTAAAACAGAAGTTAGAGCATCTTTAGTTTCTGTAATGTGACAAATTTCTAAGTCAAATACAATATTTGAGCGGTGTACACATAGAAATAATAGTAAACAGTAGAACGGACATTCCCAGTCAAATTGACATGTTAGGATGGTCAGAGCAGCAGCCATTTTTATGAGTACCATTGCCATTGCAACTGTTGCAGAGGGCTAACTCCCAGATAAACTCCCACATAAACAAACCAAGTTGCGAACTCACTGAGTTAAGGTTTTGCAGTTATCACCAAACAATAGAGTTTCAAATAAGCAATCTGTTACTGTTTTCACATCTAACAAGGTAAATTTAGGCTTTATTTGGACCAAACAAGAGTTAGCGATTGTTAGAACAGTTGACCAACTAACTAGATAACTAACAAGACTAACTTAAACAGTTTTCTGACTTTGTTTTCTCCTGGCCTTGAGTCCGGACACGTTACCTACTCCGAAGCAAACCCCCATTGCTCCACTCTCAGTGGGTGAACAAGACATGAGAAATTTCTGCTGGTGTTGAGTAGCTGCAGTATTTATCAGCGCACAAACTGTAAACTTTACTGTACATTCACTTTTGATATCTTCACGCGGGCACATGTTCAATCTGAAAATGATGTGCACCACTTAGCTATGGTTACCAGGTTGGATGATATGTTTCCAGGAAGTGGTGTGAAACAGGCTTTCAGGTGTGTTTTCTTGTGGGTGGGTGATGTGTCAGAGGTGTTACCAAATCAGCGGTGACACGTAAATAAACCCAAACACATTAAAAGGTGGTGCAAAACACAGCAAGATGTTCAGTGGACCTCTTACACAGCAGATGTTTTAGCAAAGGCACAGGTGAATCTGATAACATTAACAACAGCTTAGCTCCATCAAGTGTCCCAGTATGATATCCCAGTGAGCCAGGATGGACAATAACTCCCCTAAGTGAAACACAGCTATCATTAACGTTATTGAATACACCTGTGCTTTACTGTAAATAGGTCTATGCACCACCATTTCTGCACTGCGTTTTGTTTACATCTGCTTCCCCTTGAGATCACATGAGGTGGTGCATTCAGGCTCCCTCTAGCACGATAATCGTAATAATATCCTGTACAATGTGATGCACCATTAATTTCAAATCTTGTGCATGTTTGAGTTCAGAGAGAAGAACATCTGTGAAGTTTCTCCTTATGTGCATTGCGTGATGCAACCAGATTTCAATATCGGTTAGGATTTTAAAACTCCTGTAGTCTGAGCCCTGAGGCTTTAGAGGAAGAGTGAAGACAGGGATTTTGATATGAAAATACTCTGATACTGGGGGTCTAATATATTATATATATACATATATATTATATTCATGTATGTATGGATGTTTAAAATGTATCTGAAAGTTAAATAAAATTACAAATCTGAAAACTTTATTTATAAAACCACACACCTCCGTGCCCGCTGTCGCATTTACCTGGAGATGCCAGTGCACCGAGCTTCAGAGAGCTTCAAAAGCACAAAACAAAACTCCTCTGCATAACCAATCATGCAAGCAAAATAATCGGCTCACCCTAAACTCCTCTATGTGAACTGTTTAACCGCTCAGTGATCAGGAAAGCCACCCTGATCACTGAGGACCATTCTCACCTCCTCCACCACTTCCAGTTACTGCCATCGGGCAGACGCTACAAAGTCCCACGGGCTCACAAGAACATCTACAAGAAATCCTTCATCCCCTCTGCAATAACCACCCTGAACAATCTAAAATAGACACTGCACTTTAACCTGCTTTTACCAGTTTCTGTTTTAACCATTCTTTTTTTATATTTGTTTTAAATGTGTTCTGAATGTGAATCATGTTGTGTTGAGCCTTGTCAACGGAGAATTTCTCTCACTGTTGGGACAGACGATAAAGTTTATCTATTCTATTCTAACACCCACACATCTTGGACAGTACAATATCCAAAACACAAGTTTCACTCTCAGTGGTTTCTGTAACACGAGAAATACTTTCAAAACTAGTAAAGTCCCCCGACGCCGTTGTTTCAACACACATGCAGCGTGTGAATGATGGCACATGTATGTATATTATTTACCACAGTTCAAGCAGTCTTTTTTAGATACCTATATCGTGCCTGTTGATATCGCAATGAGGGTAAATTTTTGATATACTGTGCAGCCTTGACCACACTCTAATAAGGCAAAGACCAAAAAGCAAATTGTGATAGGTTCTGAAAACCTTTATAAAAAATATCCCATGTCCCTGTGAGTGGGTTCAAATTATAACCCGAGGCCTTGTTGGCTTACATCAAATAAGTGTTTAAGAAAACTCAAGCAAGAAAGTGAAAGAAAGTGAATATTGGCAGTATCTTTATACAGTACACGTACACGCATGTGTGCACTCTGAATGAATGACCAGAGACCTAGAAGTTTAAAAACAGTGTCTTGTTTGTGTCAGCAGCTCCTCAGATTTGAGTTGGTTTTAGAAGTTAACATTTCCTTTGTGCCTTTTAAAGGTTATGGAAATTAACACGGGTCACGTGCAGTGTTTTGTCAGCAGAATGCTGTGGGCTGTGAGCTCCTGTTTTCTTTGAGATGGAGAGATAGAGCGCTATTTGCCAGCGCTTTACGGTTAGTTAACAAGTCTCTGACTACCTGCATACAAATAAATCAACAAAGTTCCTGCCACATGGCTGCTGTTATCTGTTATTCTTAGAAGTTTTATATGAAAAGCTATAACTCACTCAATAGAGAAAGCCTGCTAGTCTGAACCCCCCACAACGCTAAGTTTGGGTCAAGGAAAAAATCTGCAAACTGCGAGACAAATTGCTCCCGGGGAATAATGAAAGAACCTCTGAACTTGAGTAATTGAGTTACATAAAGCAGAAATGTACAAAATCAGCGTCGCCTTTAAACCCAGTCTCTTCCTCTCTCGTGTGTCTACCAATCTTTCTCTCTCTTGTCTGCCAATCTAGTCTCTGTTACACCCTATGTTCCCACTGAGTCATATTATTTCCATATTTATGTCGGCAGCAGCCCCTCGCTTTGATCTCCAGCCTTGTTCAGAGGCTGATCCTGTTATGGCTTGTTCCTGTAAATACTTTGAAGTGCTCCAGGATTAGAAGATTGTGGACCCAATGAAAAAAAAACAAACAGCTCTTTACATTTACTTACATTTATAAGGCCCCTTAAAACACAAAAAAATCATTTGGTAACAGTAGATGGAAGTTTACTCTGTAATTGTTGGTAATTGTGGTGCCGCTGTTTATGGGCCCTGACAGAGTAAGATTCTGAGTGATTGAATTTGGAGTGTATTTCTGCCACACACAGCATTTGGCCTTTGAAACTTGACAGCAGCTGGGTTTTGCACACCATAACCATCTTTCTGCTGACCGTTTGCTCGACATGGGTAAGGCTAGAAATTGAAGTGAGCAGGATAACACTGAGCATGCACGCTTGTCTGAGTTTGACGAAGACAAGATGGGACACACAAAAACACATTCTATATACATGCAAACAAGACTCAGAGTCTACAGCCATGTTAGCGGCGGTGGGAGGCTGTTCTCAGGCACAGTGGTGCTGGAGGCTGAAAGCCAACTCATGTGAGTTTATTATGTTAGCACGCTAACATTAGCTGATTAGCACTAAACACGTATGTACAGCTGAGGTTGATGGGAATATTTTCACAGGTGTTTAGTTATAAAGCAAAGTTTTGGAAATATAAAAAGTTTGACCTGATGATGGTGTTCGATGAAAAGTAGGGATGAAATGTCACCTCAAGAAACTCAAACACCTCCATTGCAAATAGTCATCGCACTGAATCGTTTAATCCACCTAACTATATACAGGTTCATGGTTTCTTTATTATTACCCCGGGGTTAAATTTGTTGTGCAGATGGAAAATTCAGCATTCCAAAACAAAACATCACAGCGAAAACAAGTACAAAACAAGTATCATCTCGTGTCAAAACAGTATCAAAGTATAAGAACACCTATGAATGCAGCGCACCGTGTTTTAACAAAATATTGTTACTGTCACACAACACCCTCACACCGTCGACATCGAAGAGATGAGGAGAAGAGACAGGTCAGAGAAAACAACTCTCTCAAACAAAATGCAAACTGTACAATGTGTCTACTGTAAAACTGAACTGGTCTACCGCAACAGCACAACATCAATGCTTCAGCATCTCAGCAGAGAACATCCAGTCTACATGTCCAGTTCACAGAGCAATCCCAGCACTCAGAGAAGAAAAACATGTGATGTAATGGTATGTATGGACTCTTGTTCAAACCTTCCTGTCAACTTGTTTTGCCTCCTACAAACACCACAAAGCCTTCAAACAACACACTAAAGGCTGAGGTTATGCCTGAGCTGTCTACAAAGAAACTTGTAGTTCTATAAGTTCAGATGCACGACTTAAAAGAAACGTTTATTATCATATAATTATTATTTATGCCTTAGTTTTAGGTTGTATATATACTTTTTAAAAGTAAATTGAACTTTACTTATTTGTTTCGTTTTGCATTTCAAAAAATGTTTTTAGGATATAGATCAAAAAACACCCACCTAATGTTATATTACACTTAAATGTACTAAATGGGTTTAGTTTTGACAGATATGATTATTTTATGTAATACTATCAACACAATTGTTATTTTTTCTAAAAATGAAACCAATTAGTTGTTTATTTTAAGAGACCTGCCTTATTTTCTCTTTGGTATATTTACTATTTATTAATCGACTAATCAATGGAATAATCCATTGAAAAGATAATGTAATACAAGCTGTGTCAGTGGTATGAAATGGTATACACTTCTGGTTTCCTAAGTGGGTGTGAACGTCGTCTCTTCCCTGCATCTCTCCACCTTGTCTGAAAGTGTATTAAACATTGTGTGGATGGATGAAATCAGATTTAAAACAATACAGTATATACAGTACAAATTTAATGTTTGTTCCTCATTTTGCCGCTTGATTTAACCAAGATTAACCCAGTGTCAGATCGCATCAGATGTCCTTTCTCCTGATTCGTCTGACTGGAAAATGCAATTTCAGTATCAGACTGTTTCGAAGAATTGGGGTTTGTGAAAAATGGGCTGAATATTTACTTCAGTGACTATGGGTTGAAGGAAATGGTCATAATCTGTGCTTATGTTCACTTTTCCCGTTGGAATGAATTGACTTAGGGCCGCCGCTTGTCTCCTAAAGAGGGCAGTGGCGGAACTTACTGTACATGAAACACATACAGGAAATGAATCTAGAGTGGGCCGTCTCTGGCAGCACTCATCCATAACAGTGAGGTGAACTAGTTGCCATTTATGCCGATTAACTGTATTATTTATTCCAAGTGTTCGGACATTATTGTGAGCTCAAATGTGTCCTCTTGTACCTTTTCAAGCAAGAGTTTCTGACTTCCTGTCCACCTTTGAAACCACCAGCAAAAGTTTGGAGGGTGAGGCTAACACACCTACCCATGCTACAACTGCTGCTGACTTAGCAGCTACAGGCAAGCAGAAATGAGACAAGGCCCAAAAATATTCAGAGAATTATCTCAAGTGTTAAGTCAGTTTTATACCATACATGTAGCAAGGGGGCCCTGCTCTGTCTCTGTTTCAGCTAAAGGGTCCTTGGCCTGAAAAATAAATAGGAAATCAGGGATCACAAAGTCAGTAGGATTCATCCTCCGTGCATCACAGATGTCCGGACAGAATTTCAAGGCAATCCATCCAATAGCTGTTGAGATACGTCTGAAGGAATCAACCAGCAGACTTACAGTGCCATCCATAGAGCCAAAGTGCTATAAAAACACACACAGACACATTCTCATGTTTACAAGGGGGGCAGATCTTGAGACGTGTTTTTTACGATATTCTGGTCAGCGGATTTCAGTGAGCGCAGGTGCTCTCTGATCCTGTGTATCAGCCCTCTGAATCACCCAGCCCTCTAAAAGAAAAAAACTCAATTACACCCCAGTACGCTTTTCCACGCTATGCAGAGAACAAAGACACTGCGATCCTTTTAAGTGACAAAAAGGCGAAAATAAAAACAGAAAGCCAACTAAAAGAGGAATGCGTGGTGGTGGCTGCTCCACATCCCCTTGTACTTGTCAAGAAATGTAAAGAGTTTCTTCTCTTCCCCCTTTTATGAAAGCCTGTTAACTGTCGCACAAGTAGTGACCGCAGCTGTTTCGTGACATTTATTTTCTTGTCGTTTTTTTCCCATCGTTCTCTAATTGGCTTCTGTTTGTGCCCTCCTCTTATGTGGTCTCTCTACACTCAGCTTAAATGAATGTACACTCAGGCTCGCTTTAGGGAGGAAAAAAAAGCTAGACTTGTATAAGTTTTTTAGTGGTGGCGGCATAAATGTTGTAGGTCACAGAAATTATTATCTTTAATTCTGAGGCTGCGAGTCTCTTGATTTTCGGTTGCTGCGTGTGGGTGACCTCATCCACTTCATTGCACATTTCATCGCATATTTCCTGTCCTTTTGCCACTTGGTCTGTGGTCTATCACCCTTCATCGTGTGGTCTCCCTCTGACCAAATCACCAAGCTGTGTAAATTGCACATTGGGACAGACAAAAGAGCAGGGTATCATTTTGACTACTGTACGCTGTGGCACAGTATTAAAAGAATGAAGTAGTAAGGCGGACACACACGCTGCCTGCACAGTTTGCATGTTTGATCTCCCTCTGAAGTGCCTCCAGTGCTTTGATATTCTAGAGTGTGTCTTTTGACGTCATGACAGCCTGTCAAAATTACTTTTTCTTTGCTGCTCTTCACAATAAACTCTGAGAATTACCTCTTTTAACCTACAAAATTACTCATCCCACACTCAGCTCAACCCAATCACCAGAATAAATGTTGCATTATATGTTACTGTAAACCATGGATATGTTATGTTTGTAAGTCTCATACGTAGTGAATATGTTCAAACTTTACATTTCTTACTTTTAGTTTTCTGTTTTGACAATGCTGTGGTTAACATGTGATTAAGTTGAGGCACAAAACCACTTGTTTAGGGTAAGGAAAACATATTTTGGCTGAGAATATGGGGTTTGATCACTACAAACATGACTGGACATGTCCTGAACTTGTGTTAAAAAACAACCACTTTTGTCACTACAAATATGGCTGGACATGTCCCTAAAACACCTGCTTTTGTTATTACAAATACAGTTGGACATGTCCCAAACTTGTGTTAAAAACACCCGCTTTTGTCACCACAATATGGCTGGATGTGTTCCAAAAAACACCTGCATTTGTTGTTACAAATACGACTTGACATGTCCCAAACTCATGTTAAAGACACCCGCTTCTGTTGCCACACTATGGCCAGACATGTCACAAAAAAACCCTGCTTTTGTTGATGGAAATACAGCTGGACATGTCCCAAACTTGTCCCCAAAAAAAAGGTACAAAAAAAAAACAACAACAAAAAAATCAAAACAAAACCACTCTACAAATACAGCTGGACACAAACTGACATTGAAAAAACACCCGCTTCTGTTGCTACAAATACGGTTGGACTGGTCCCATACTTGCATTAACAAAAACAGCTTTTGTTGCTACAATACTACTGGGCCTGTTCTTAAGTGACAATAAAATCATCTGCTTTTGTCACTACAAATGGGGGGCGGCAGTAGCTCAGCCCAAAGGGACTTGGCTTGGGAACCGAATGGTTGCCGGCTCAAGTCCCCACACGGACCAAAAAATATGGAGCGTGGACTGGTAGCTGGAGAGGTGCCAGTTCACCTCCTGGGCACTGCCGAGGTTGCTCTTGAGCAAGGCACCGAATCCCCCCAGCCGCTTGCGGTGCCTGTCCATGGGCAGCCCCCTCACTCTGACATCTCTCCATTTAATGCATGTATGGGTCCCGTTTGTGCATGTGTGTCCCTGCTTTTGTTGCTAAATATACGGCTAGACATGTCCTCAACACATGTCTAAAATTGCTGCAAATACAGTTGGACATGTCTTGAATTAACATAAAAAACCCTGTTTTTGTCACTGCAAATAAGACTGATCATGTCCCAGACTCGTGCAACAGGACACCAACATTTGTTGCTTTAAAAATACCCACTTTTTTTTTGCTACAAATACAGCTAAACATGTCCTAAACACATGTTAAAAAACACCTTTGTTGCTACAATACTACTGGGTATGTTCTGACGTGGCAATAAAAACCATCTGCTTTCGTCACTACAAATACTGCTGGACTTGTCCTGAACTCGCTGTCCCTGACTTATGTAAAAAAAAAAAAAAAAACTGCCTTTGTTGCTAAATATACAGCTGGACATGTCCTGAACTCACGTTTAAAATATTGTTGCTATAAATACAGCTGGACATGTCTTGAATTGTCATTTAAAAACCCGCTTTTGTAGCTACAAATATGGTTAGACATGTCCAAAACTCGCTTTAAAAATACCCACTTCTTTTGCTAGAAATACAGCTGAAAATGTCCTAAACACATGTTAAAAACACCAGCTTTTGTTGCTACAATACCACTAGATATGTTCTGAGGTGGCAATAAAAAACACCTGCTTTTGTTGCTAAATTTATGGCTGGACATCTCCTGAACTCAAGTTTAAAATTTTGTTGCTATAAATACAGCTGGGCATGTCTTGAATTGACATTAAAAACACCCGCTTTTGTCACTACAAATATGGCAGGACATGTCCCATATTGGTGTTCAAGAACACCCAAATTTGTTGCTACAAATATGGTTGGACATGTCCTAAATTCGCTTTAAAAATACCCACTTTTTTGCAAATGGGCCTACTGCTTGTCCTAAACACATGTTAAAAAAGACCAGCTTTTGTTGCTACAAAAACAGCTGGACATGTCCTGAAATGTTGTTAAAAACAATCGGTTTCTGTGGCTTCAATACGGCCGGACATGTTCTCGGCTGAGAACCTGTTTTTGTCACTACAAATATGACAGGATATGTCCCAAACTCATGTTAAACACCCAGTTTTGTTTCTACAAATATAGCTGGACGTGTCCTGAATTCTCTTTAAAAACACCTGCTTTTGTTGGTCTTGAACAGTGCTCTGCTGCTGTCTGCTGCTTCACAAACGCAGCTCTCATACATGTCATATGTATGACATGTACACATGTAACATATCCGTGGTTTTCAGAAATGTAAAATGCCAACAATTTATTTTGACATGTGTGCTGCTAAACTTTATTTTGCAGTTAAAAAACAATCTGTAAATCTATAATAATATATAAAATATTATTATTGTAATAAACAGCACCCACAACAATTATTCTTGATGTATTCCCAACTTATAAAATCAGTTTCATCGTAAAACAAGCCAAGAAAACACAGTTGGGCCGAATGCAGAAGCACACACTCACTCACCGCAACAGGCCACAGAAGCTAACCAGTTTTTATAGTACAGTGAATAAGATGTGAATAAGCAGGATAAATGGATAATGCATAGCCCAGAGGTTGCGCATAGGAAGTGTAACCATCAGATCTTATTGTGTTCTTTGGACATGTGTGACTTAACATTCCTACTCACTACCCAAGGCTTGTAAAGATAGTATAACGACAAACACAGACAGCAGCCGGAATAAAAACAAGCCTCCTTAAAGCGCGCGCGCACACAAACACACACACACACACACACACACAC
>JAPZEB010000010.1:8083025-8096802 GCA_029783705.1 Chaetodon striatus
GGGTAAAAGAGTCTTGGATCCTGTGGTAAGTGCCAGAGGGACACATTTTGTTGGAACACAGGGTGTGCTGAGTGATGGGAGAACGGCTACAGCAGTGTTTAGAAACACCAGTCGGCCAGTCTATTGCCTAGGAGCCTGGGTGTCTGCGCTGAGCTCTCCCCCCCACCGCTCTAAGTAGGATGGTACATGCAGCCTCACTGCATACCGCTCTGCGCGCCGCTAAAATTAGCCCCCCTGGAACCAGATGGAATTCTAAACAGAATAAACTTTTCTTGACTTGATTATATTGAGCCTTTCCAAGCTCCGACATTAAAAAGAAAGAGAGAAGGCAAAGAACGAGGGGGAACCTTAGAAGCTAATTGCCGTGGGTCTGGCGTGCACATTGGGCATTGTGTTGAGTCGAGACGCTGCAGTAATGCCGGAGCCTTTCCCCGGGCCGTGTCTCCCAAAGGGGGAACTGTCACATCTTCCATGCGTTTGCGGTGGGCTTGCAGCTCCACACGGACTGCATGTGAAGCCGCTAATTAAAAGCAAGCGATCCGTAACTGTCTGGCTCACCAGGCCGTGCTCATCCATGTGGCCCCCATTGGCTCTCATAGACCCCCTGGCCCCTGACGAAGGCTGTTGGGCCTCTGTGTGGGAGTGATTTTGAGAAAAAAAATTACATGATTCCCTTATAAAGCAGCACTGGCAGTATTACTGTGTATTTATGAGATTCAATAAGAAGGATCTTGTAGATGACTTTACCTAAGTCAGGCTACAGAAAAATAAACTGACTGAAATTTAGGACACTACATTTTCACAACCATTAAATTCAAACAATGTCACTTTAAATCATCACATCAACTTCTTATCATGGAAAAAAAGTGATGTTTAGCGATAGTAATTTATAATGATTATTGTCACTGATGGCCAACCCCTCATTAACAGATTATTAAACTCTAATCGACAAGTTGTTGGGGTGTTACCAACTTTTGTTTCATTGTAGACCTGCATACGGCTACCTGTGGAATGTGAACTCCTCGCAGGGGATGGAGAAAGTCCACCCACCCTGCACATGCTCAGTGACAGAGCTAACTGTTAGCATCATATGGCTAACGTTATCTAAGGGGTTTAACAACAAAGTCAAGCTGTTTTGGCGTCGATGTGAGTTTGTTGGGACCTTTAAATGGCTTAGTGTGTCAGCTCTATCTAAACAAGCGTATAGTCAACTAACCATTCTGTGTAACAGCAGCAACAGAAAGTTTGTTGATCATTTTCACCTGTGAAGAGGATTAGTATCGAACGAGATGGGTGGGTGTCCCACCATCTCCCCCCATACCGCCAGTATATTATATTTAATATATAATTTTTAACTATTTAACTGATAGTATTAATCAGTCAAAATTCTTGTTGGTTAATGGTTAAACAGATATATATTAACATCACGGCTGACATTATATTATCAGTGAGAGTATAACTTATTTTATTGCATTTTCAGATCCAATTTTTTTCTTTTAAAGATATAATACTTAAGATTTCCGTCCTGGTTGATTTGGCAACAGCAAGTGTGGTTTAATACTACAGCAAACACTTGCTAAACAGCTGCTTTGTCAGGAATAGAACAGAAGTGCAGCTGGTGTGTCTGTTTACAGTGCAGCCAAACAAACTCACACTGTTTCAATAAAAATTGTCTGTCAATACTAATTACAACTGGGATCCAAATTTCATGCTGCCCACACCGGAAGTAGTTTTACATACAACAGCAAAGCACACTGCAGTACCTTGCTGAGGTGTTGGAGGTGTCACCTACAGTACAACATATAAGCATTATTGTATTTACGGTAAGCAACCACACTACCCCAACTTTTTGGGACAACTAAAGCAGAGACCTTTGAAAACACTGCTGAACCTGTTTTAGGGTAAAAACTCTGGGGTTGCAGTTTAGTATGAACGGGAAGAAATGCAGACTCTTGAAAATGATAACGCAGACATTCACGATCGCTTCCCTATTGAGCCTCATCAGTTATGACCTTTCAAACCAAAACATTTTAGGTCTATGTACCATTTGTGATTTCATCCTTCTCATGTGGGTTCCCCCTTCTCATCGCCAAGGCTGTGTCATCATATTGGCTTTGTAATGATTCCCAATCTGTTTTTTGCTGTCTTGACTGCCCTATATTCATGTTCTTTCAGGGACAGTTTCACCTCATCATCATTCCAAGCAAACAAAACCTCTGGTCTTACTTATTGCCAGTATTTTCTATAACATAAAAACCAACCACATAGTAGGCAATCTGGCAGCACAGCGTACATGAATGTTCATGTGATATCCATTTTCATACATGTAATATATAAAGAAAGATTATTTCTGAAACAGCACAAAAATGCTTGTGTGTACAGAGATCATTTTTGTTTTAAAACACAATTTTAACATTCTGAAATTAGTGTTAATGTGGCCTTAATCTAACAGCTCGCTGTGGCTGCTCCTTCTCATTTTATGAATCCTTTACAAAAACTTAAAATGATCTGCTATTGGAAGGAGTGCAGAAAATGATCATTGTCTTGTTTTGTGTACATGTGTAATAGAAATCATCGCAATCAGCGCTAGCCTTGACGACAAAGACCTTACATGTTACTGTGTCACAACTATATGGTATGGGTCGGCAATTACCATAAATTAAGATTCTTTTACTGTATTGCCTATTTCCCACCTACAGTGTCTTCAGAAACATATTTGATTGCAGTGCTTGGCTGTAATACAAGATAATACAAGTTTGTGACAAGGTAGTTGGTGCCATACTGTTTTCCTGGGTGGTGGAGGCTGAAAAACTGAGATTGAACTAAGCAGTACTAATCAAAATATGAACCAAGCTTCTATTACTGCGTTTCACCTAAAATGCTTTGGGAAATGTATTGTAATCTAATTTTTAACTGTGATTCAAGATCTTTTGTTACCAGCTGGCCACCATATTGTTTAAGGCGACATTATGTCACCCACCAGTGAAAGCTTTTATAGGCCTGGTGCAGAGCAGTGCATTCTGGTAGTTGTACGTTTTCTACTTCTTAAGCAAAAGCAAATGCAACTCTGTTTTCTCTGTTTCTCTGGTCACGTAGCACCAATTTCTTAAGTGTTTGCATCTTTCTACTGCATAGACAGCCTGGTTTTATTAAAAGACCTTCTTTTCAGCAGTGAAATACTTGTTTAAAAGACTACTGCTGAAAATAAAATCATAAATACTATCAAATACAGGGTTTAATTAAATGCAAATCTTAATGACTAAAACTTAATGATTATGTCTTTTTGTGGTCCAACCCAAAGCTGTTTGTAATTTTCACACAATTTCTGTGCAGTTTTCTGTCCAGTAATGTAAACTGTGAACTCGTGTGATCTTAAAAAAAACCAGAAGAAATTGTAAGGCAGACAATAGCTGCAACATAACAGAGAAGTGTAAACAGAGGAAGCTGAGGAGCACTTAGAATACAATACAAATTCCTTTAATGAAACAACCCATGGTTGGTAGAGAAGAGGGAATGGGACTTTGACTCGCTCCACACAGCGACTTTGATTACCAAGATTTGTTTGTTTCCACAAAATGACAGCTAAAACCCCAAGTCCTTCTCTAAACCAAAGTCTCACTACACTGCAAACTCGGCCCAGTGGTTGGCCACCTACAGAACAGCTAAAAAAAAACAAAGATGAGGGAAAAACCCCTTTGTATCAAAGGCTATCTTCTGGTGACTCCCTGGCTCGTGTTTATCGAACGCTGATTTTAATGCTCCATTTTTATCATGGCGATTAGCATTGTTTAGTAATCAGTCAAACCGAGACTTCCCCTTGTCCGTGCGAGTGTAAACACTTGTCTTCTCAAAACAGCTTCATTTGGATAAAGAAAGGACAGAAATGTCTCTGTGAACGTGATGGTATATTTTTTGTATTGTTTGCTAAAGCAGAAGCACATGATGCAACGCTAGTGTTTATGGGGGAAAAAGCAGTAATTGCAGTATCAGTCATATGTGAGCCATGACACATATGACCACCATGAATCGGCCTTTCTCTCTGTCTGAAATCAGTCCCATCCCATCACAGTTTTTCCACCACTCGCTGGCTTAGCTCTCTGCCACAAATTTTATATGATCCCCTTTTTTCAATAACCTCAGTTTGCTTTGATTACGTTAATCACCTTTGAATCTAACAAATTTTCAGAGTTTGCGGTAGCTCTGCCCGGGCCTACTTGGTGGCGTGTGCGCGATTGAGGTGAGACACTGAGCATTGCTGCAGTAGCTCACTTGAGCCGGAGCTGAAGAGTGTCCTCGACAGTAGGAAGGAAAACCTTTGGGAGAGGGGGGGTGGATGGAGGTAATGTGAAAAGGGAGCGACCCAGACGGTGACTCGGCTGGGGTCAGGTGTAAACATATGCACAGCTGGCAAGCAGATGTGCTCAGACGAGAGCCAGTGACCATGTCTTTGGTTCCTTCCTCTCCGCTCACCTGATGTTCAGCTAATTCAGCAAGGAGAAACAAAGAAAAAAAAAATCATGCACATGTAAAATTGTGTGCAGACATTCTGAAAATACACACAAGGGGTCTTGCAATGCAGACAGTAAGAAAAAATCAGAACAAGGGGGGGTGCATAAAGAAATCAAAAGCTCTGGTTACTCCACAAGTGGCCTCTGCTCCTCTGTTACTTAGCTAGTCAAGCGAGTGTGTGGTCGATGAGAGAGAAAGTATAACATTTCCCATTTTCTACTTTACTGGAGTGGTCTGGGAGACTCATCGGATGGGATTTTAAAAAGATCTTTCAGTGCACTGACATCCACGAACACGCCATGATTACATTCCTTTCACCCATTGCTCTCTTTTTTTCCCCTGCTTTTATTCAGCATGTGCCAGGACGAAAAAGAACGGACAATTTTGTGCATTTTTGTGGATTTTCTGAGACCCCTAATCAAACTTTCAAACAAATGATCTCATGATGTAATGGACTGGAGAGATGCAAGCAACAACAAAACAAAACTCTCCTATGCTGCTAGAGCAATAACCAAAAGTTTACACCCCGGCAAACAGTTTAAATATTTACCAACCTTAGTAAAACAGTCGGGGATTATCCTGTATTGTTATAACACTGAGAAAAGACTCTCATACTTTCCATATTTTCTGCTGATTCCATGAAGCTGAAAACAAGGAGAGGGATCAGATTAAAATCTCTTTGTACATAAACTACCCATTGACTCACTGTCTTCCTGTCGGAAGGAGCAATTAGCTCTCCGAGACAAAGATCTCAGACATGTTAAATGGCTGAAAATAAATAAATGTGGGTATTGCCGTTAGACGTTAGGCCCTGTTTCAATTAGAGCAGAGGCCGTGGTCTGTGTCTCTCACTGAGCTGCTGGCTCCTTCGAGCTCTGCTTCTATGGGGACTTTTTAATTGCTATGTTTTAGCTGAGAGGGAAACAGAGAGGGGAAATGTACTGTATTCATCTTGGCCTCCCACTATGCTTCACTCATGAAGGCCTGGGGTGATTTGTCTCTTTAACGTGGAACGCCGTACAGTGAAGTACAGTGCTGCTCAGACAATGCATTCATTCTTCCCATCATGAATGGAGATTTTCTTCCACAGGTTTTTTCTTCTCGGCGGATTGATTTATGTGACATAATTTATTATGACCAGCTACCCGAGCTCCTTCAATTTCAGGAGGTAAAATGATCTGGAGATTTGCTAAAATCACAACACCTTCAATATAAAAGCTTTTGACAAAGTCTGCACTTGATATTCATCATTAGATTAGTGGTTGGCATCTGTTAAGCCTTATATAACTGATAAAAGTAGTCTGTGGCTCTTATTTTAAGGATTGCATTCCTTTTCAAACATTCCACACAATCTGCTGAAGTTGGTTATACTGTCGATGGAGCGTAAGATTTCAAACTCCTCTGTCTCCTTTTGCTTTTTCCATATCCAGCTGATGGCAGCCATGTCAACTATCAAAAAGCAGAGTCTGCTTACAGAGATGACTGATGAGCGACAGTAGCCAGATCTGTGTGTGTGTGTGTGTGCGCGCTTTTCCAGCATCCAGACATGTGGGTCATAAGAAAGAGACCAGATACACACCTCCTGATCTCTCTGCTGTCAGATCAACACTTTTTGTCAGCACATCTTTCTTCTGTGCCGCTCTCACACTCTCTCCCTATCCAGTCTATTCCCTGTCCTCAGGCATCCCATCAATCATTCCTCTTCTGAGCTCCACGACCCCAAATCTCTGTTTGCGTCTGCACCGCGCTGGGACGAGAATGTTTAAAGGTCCCTTTGTCCCTTTGAGAGCGGGATGAATTTCCTCTCAGATGCGATAATATGATGACGGTTACGCTATTTTCAGGGACGCCGCAGCCTCTTATTTGTGTCTCTCAACACTCATAATAAGCAGCGTGTGCCTTCCGCGGCGATGGTTATACCTTTCACCCTTCCCTCTCTTTGTGCGTTGCGTGATTACACACAGACACATGGTTTGAGTTTGAGCCCTGCTGCCGCTGCGCGCTAATATCAGACATGCTTTGAATTTATCTCACATCTTAATGGACGACAGGGTAGACAGGCAGTTTGCAAACTGCCGAACCATTCCTCTCGCCCTCTGTTTATTACCGTATTTATTTGACTGGATTCAAGGAATGAGGCAAATTGGCCCCCGCGAGAAAGAGACAGAGAAAGTGAGAGGGGTGAGAGCTCCACGATGAATGGCCGCGCATTTAACTGTTAAGACTGCGGTCGTGAGAGCTGTCAAATGCTTGTCTGTCTGATAATAAACCTCATTACAGAGTGATCTGAACAATCAAACCATCCCATTTCCTCTTGGACTACTTGGGCCTCTCCCTCAGGTACTGAAGTCTCTTCCTGTCTCTGGCAATACTAGATCAAAGCTCTTTTTTTCTCAAGTGACTGGGCTAATAATGTGATTTTCATCGGCCCCAGGCTTCTACTAAAGAACATCTTCACACATCGTTTTGACCCCAAAGGCCACGGGAACACATTGAGATACTTGCGGTCATTTTTATTTTTATGTCAGGCCTCTGCAGTAGTTGCAGTATCACATTTCACTACAGTGGGCCACTCACTTACTGAAAGATAAACTCCTTTTGTTGACCTAAAGTGCTTTGCTTACGCTTCATCAGTTGGTCGGTCGGTCAAGCAGCAGTTTTGGGCGGAGAGGCGAAGGCGAACGGCTCAGCAGAAGTGGCAGGGGGAACAAAGACTGGTTTATGGCGTGTGGCCATCAGACAGGCTACATCAACACTGTTCGTCAGGACCCAAGAATAGTGCGGAGGGCTGAGTCAGCCTCGCAGCAGCTACCCACAGCAAGGGGAAGAGAGGGAGAAATGTGTGCGAGATGGCCAGATGCAAAGGGAACAGAGAGGAAAGAGGGGGAGAGAGAAAACAACCCAAGGTTCTTGTTAAAACGAGATTGTTAAGGATTCCTGCTGTGGGATTTACTTTTTTTTGCCATTCACCGTTTGACTCCATGACTCCACTCTTGACCTCGTAGCACACAAACACAAATGGGGAGCTTGGCCTCCATAACAGCCCTGTTTACTGGAAATGCTGCTCACCAGGGACAATAAAGACTTATGATGCATACAAGGCTCCTGCCGACCTTTGCTGTTGTGGCTTAATGTAACTTCCATACCCACAACTGCACATGTATACAGTACACACGAATAGAAAGAGAAAAAGGTGGTAAACAACATACACATGTCCCTTATAACTAGAGAGAAAAAGTGACTCATTTGAAAGCAAAGCATGGATAAAGATGCCAAACTTTATTGTCCCTAATGAAGGCAGGAATGAAAATTTGTCTTTGTCTTGGTTTTAGGGTTCAATAAAAACCCACATTAAACATTCAGGGGGATAGGATTAGGTGTGCGCATATGGAAAGAGGTACACCTATTAAAATAAAACCATGCAAACACATAATTTATGGAGCTACTGTTTATAGCAACAGGACCCGACATTGTCATCGACCTAACACTTCGGGTGTTGTGTGGTGGAGGGACGAGCTGTTTATTTTGTTTATCACTTCACTCTATCGGCTGCATGTGGAGAATGTGTGTGTGCGTGTGCACGTGCGTTTGCATTTGGAAGTGATCTCCTGTGTTTTTCCTGTTGCAGAGCACAGAAGCGTGTGGTGTGGAAGCTCAAAGCTCTCGCCCACATCAAGAGAAACCATCCGGCCTTACAGCCACAAGCCCTCCCTCTCCTCCCCCCTCTCAGGCGTAATAACAGAGCCATCAAATAGCCATATTTATAATCTCCGAATGGGCCAATTTTAAAGTGGTCAACTCCAGAGGTATAGGAATTGTTGAGAGCAATTTGCGGTTTTCATTCTTAAAGAGGCACCATCCCAGTGGCAAATGAAATAAAGTCAGTATCCTTTTTTTCCCCATTTGTCAATATGAGCTCTGGGTTCAATTACATCTCTGGCTTTATTCTGATATCACTTCAAAATGATTTATTTAAATTGGGTTGGGCAAAAATTATTTTATTATAATTCTGCTCCGTGTTTGTGTAACACACAAATTGGAGCATATATCATTTCCCAAAATGCAATGATGAGGTTGCGCCAGCTTGGTACAGCATGCTCTGCATGATATTAATCAACACGTTCTCACTCCCAACTCGTCAAATGACGGCTCGGTCAGCAGCACTACGCTTCAAACTACAGGACTCTTTGGACCAGCCCTAAAACACACCCTTTGTATTGTGTCCACACCAAGAGAACGAGGCACAGTCATGAGAAACCCTCTTTGGCGAACATTTTTAGCTCTTATTTCAGAGTAGGTACTCTCCCAGCACAACAGGCACCAAGAGTGACATAAGTGTTTGGCGATTGGTCCAGATGTTAGGTGTATGTTGTTTGGTCAAACAAGCCAATGCAGCACCGGCAACCACCATTTTAAAAACCTGTTAGCTGTGTGCACAACAGGCAGCACAAAACACTAACAGCTTGTAATTTTGACGCGTCAAATCGAGCATGACAGGACTATACCAACCACAGACCAGCTTAAAGTTGGTCACTTCAGCATTCCTACTGGAGGTGCACATGCAAACAAAAGAAAGCCTTTAAAGTTCCTCTCAGGGAGTCCCTAGAACAGTTTGGTCTGAAAGCACCTTCTGACGCTCTAGGTACCCCTGTAGCATCAGTCTGGGATGTTCCAGTTTGCGTGTCAACTTCCACTCATTACATAGTACAGTGTCTTAAAAAAAATCTATCTTAACAGGAAGCATAGGTTTTAACACCAAAACTACTCAAGGTTTCGGCAACCAGACAGTCTCTCCATCAAAGCTACATAGGTTTAGGCAACAAAACGACTAGGTTTAGAAAAACGGTTTGAAATAACTATGTTTTTACAGCAACTTTAGACTATATCACCTGTTTTCAAACCAAACAGCTCTGGGGACTCTCTGACAGGAACTGCCTGCTGGAGTGCTCCCCTGAGAACTACATACCGTCAAGGGCTTCTTTTCTGTTTGCACTGGCACCACCAATAGGAACGCTGAATAACGTACTGTAAAACGGACACCTGTTGGTATAGCAAAGTCACTTTGCGTTTTGTGTAGTCTGTTGTTTACACGGCCAACGAGTTTTTAAAAATGGCAGTTGTCAGTGCTGCATTGGCTGTGTTTGACCAATTACTGTACTGTATTGTTCTTAGTTCTTGCGGTGTTGACACAACATAAAGGTGGGTTTTCAAAACTAGGTTCTTAGATCTATGAAAAAGTACCTCCTTTCTGAAAGCACAGGAGTTAATTTGCTGTATGTCGGTAACTACGTTATCTGGTTTAAAAATAACGGAGGTTGACTTTTGGCTCCATATGGGACACAGAAAGTGTCTCTGCCGGAAATCGGAGGACTGCCCCTTCCGGGTTTGAGTTGAGTTGCTGCCCGAAGCGAGGGAGTTCAAGTCCGGGTGCTGTGCCGGACCGTTGTGGTAAAGTGGGAGCTGAGCCGAAAGGCATAGCTTTCCATTTACTGGTTCATATACTACCCAACCCTAAACTATGTCAGCTAAGTCATGAGCTTTGGGTAATGACTGAAAGAATGAGGTCACGGATACAAGCGTCTGACTCCTGTGAAGGGCGTCTGGGCTCAGCCTTAGAGATAGGGTGAGGAGCTCGGACATCCAGACGAAGCTCGGAGTAGAGCCGCTGCTCCTTCGCATCGAAAGGGGTCAGTTGAGGTGGTACGGACATCTGATCAGGATCCTCCTGGGCGCCTCCCATTGGAGGTGTTCCAGGCACATCCCACTGGTAGGAGGCCCCAGGGCAGACCCAAAACACACTGGAGGGATTACATATCTCATCTGGCCTGTGAACGCTTTGCTGCCGCTACGACCTGGCTTCGGATAAGCGGTTGAAAATGGATGGATGGATGGATGGATGGCACATAGACAATAGTCTTCTTGGTGCAAATCCTCTCTGTGTTTTACCCATTAACCCTCTCTGACTGTCTCTGTCTTCAGATTTTCTCTCTCTTTCTGCTATGTTATTGTTGTGGATGGGAACTGAGTTAACTGAAAGCGCAGGGCATCTCATAGAGATGCTGCAGGGTGCCTCGAACATCCATAACAGAAGCCGAGAGCCACAGACTAGGCTGCCGTATGTGACACCCAAGGAATTAGGGTTGTACTGACAGGGTGGGGGGAATGAGAGTATGAGAGCAGTTACTGTATATCTTCAGTAGCATTTACTGTGTGCAGTATTAATCATATGTTTTGACTTAATTGAGGTTTAATCAATCAGCATATCCAAAATCTTCTTCACACCTTCACATGTACAATCTTTATCAGCACTAAAACACCAGGTTTCAGAGGTGGAAAAGACAAGTTGAACGCACGCAAATAGCATCTGGTTAAGCAACACATTGTGAGCAGAACCAGCAGCAGATCAGCATACATGAATACATTTCATCTGGTCATTACTGTGCAGTTATGGAGCCAAGCGCTCCTGCCAGTTTCCAGCCTCCTGTCACTTGCCGGTATCTGACACTGATGAAAAATGCAGCGTGTTTCGATCACCACAACATTACCATTCTGTTTTCTCTATATGTTGAGATCAGATGACTCCCAAGTGTTGATCTAGTATGATAAATGTAGTGCTGTGTAACACGTAATTCGCTGATACTTTTTTTTGTAGTCTGCATTTGCCTTTGTAACCTTTGATAGTAGATGTGCAACAAAGGTCAATCACTTCAGGCTTCTTTTATCTGATTTAACAAATTAGTGATTAAGTTATTTTCGGTTATACTTAAAGTTGCACACGTGGCTGTATACAGTGTTGTAAACAGGACTGAATTAACCCAGTCAGAGGCCCCAGGGAAAAATTTAACAGCTGGGCTGCTACTCAGCTTCCCAACATAGTTTGTGATTGGTGGTGACCGTCTGATTTCACATCTACTATTTTAAGGATATAAACAGTATAAAAAATATTAAAGGTATAGTAGAATTTGACAGAGGGCATCAAGCCCAGGTAAAAACATAAAAGCCACTGTGAGGCCATGATTAGGTCAGTATATACTGTATAGTGCCATACTGGGGAACTGTCTCACAGTCAACATGAGGTTTGGGGCCCTGTGGCAGTTTTTAACTGAGCCTCATTAGTAATAAGCATTGGTAATAAAAACAATGAATCTTGAACAATTAACAAGTTATTTTTAATGTGCAAAAGCATTCTCCACCTTAGCTGCCAGACGTCTGATACTCCTTAGCTGGAGGAGGGTCAGACCACCATCTCACAGACGTTGGGCGGAGGAGGTAATGTCCCATCTCTAAGTTGAACATGATAAATACACTGCCTGAGGTTTTACCTCAGTGTAGACCCCAAACTCGTATCCCTTAATAGGTACTATCGGCATTTGTGTGTTTTTTAATTTCCAGCTATTTAGTTATTTGAATTTCATTCCTTTATTTAGTTTATGTATGCACTGAAGCGCATAGCATCATGTTGAACTGGTATTCTACTGACAGTCTGTAATGTTTAGCATCAATCTGCCTTTATGTTCCACATTATTATGTTGTATAATGTTACAATGTCAGGGATAGACATACATGAAAGTAATACCTGTGGGTGAAAAAAAAAAGAATATTCTGTTCTGAGTGTTTTCTTCTGCTTTTGCTACAGGCTGACGTCAGCTCGTGACAGATTTCTTCATATGGTCATCTGCTCCAGAAACGCTACTGTGAGTGTTTACATTATGTTGTCTACATTGCTACATGTAGCTACATGCTAACTTAAGGGAAACATGTAATCTTGGATGTTGATGTTGTATATCAGGTCTTGTTAAGAAGCTTTAATTGTTATTTTTCATGGTAGAAAGTGCTGCGATACTTTGTCACAGTCGTGCCACGACTGGAATGATGGCGCACAGACGCTGACATAAGAAAGACCCACAAATGCTGACCAATCACAGCAGACTGGGCTTTTTGGGAGGGAAAAAATGAGACAGGTGCTATGATGGACAGCATGAGCAAAGTGTTTTGAACATTAAAGCATGTTAACATGTTCTAGAAATCCAAAATACAAGCACAGGAATGCAACAAAATATCAACGGTGGGCATCTTGGTAGCCAAATGGTTAGAGTGCATGACAAAAACTGCTGAGGACCTTTGTTGCATGTCAAACCCTGTCTCACAACTGTTTCATGTCAGCTTCACTATTGGCTATCCAAGGAAGGCAAATGAGCCAAAAAAGTCTATCGTGAGTGCGACTCATGGGCTACCTGGGCTCCTCATGGACGTGCAGTTCACCCAACACTGTCAGACAAAGAAAACCCAAACAACTTCCCAAACACTAAAACAGTTGTTGCAATATTTTCCATTGCTCTGACTTATTGAACATCTTTTCTTAAACCAGTTTAACATGTATACTGTATTGGAAAGTAACACAGCCAGTATGTTTGAGAAACAGACATCTTGCAGTTTCAAACTACACCAAAATCCACATCTAAAAACTCCACATAAGAAAAGAGCGGTTGCTTTTGACCTAATGGCCAATTATTCAATGATTTTCCCCTGACTCGAAAATGACGAAACTACTGAATATTGTAACCATCTCAGTCGCATTGTTTACTGATGCTGTATCCTGACAGACCTCTGTGCGTTTTGACTGCGTGATATGCAATGCCAGACCCATAGCTATTAACTCCAGCCTCCTTTCATCTTTCTGTCCTCTCTTTTCGCTCTCTGCCCCTGAAGGGTTGTGCTCACGCATGCCACCCTCATAATCAGCCATTCTGATATTCAAATGAGTACAGAAAAACATCATTCGCACATGTGCAGTTGACGACCAGAATACATCAAGGGACAGCTGGCATGAAAATGGCCTCTCATTTTTCCCTTTTTTTTTTACTGTGTAAAAGTGGAGATTAAAATGGATAGAAGTGAAGCATAAGGAAGAAATATTGGGAAAAAGAGGCCAAACGCAGGGAGCTGCAGAGCTGTTAAAACACAGCCAAATTACACCGCTGTCTGAGCAGGAAGGAAACCGGGTTTTATACACTCCTCAATAACTTCCTGTTAAACATCCGCAAATCACAAACTCACAAAAGGATTAAAAAAAAGAGTATACCAGAGACCTAGTGTCATCTAAACACTGGTTGTGTATTTATGTGACTCCGCTTGTAGGAAGCTGACCACCACCAGGTTCCTCTCAGTGTGTGTGTGTGTGTGTGTGTGTGTGTGTGTGTGTGAGTGCATGTGCGGGAGGGGATGTGTGTATCACAGAGAGGAGGATGTTATCAACATGGCAGTGATG